>OY757934.1:50650232-50760232 GCA_963585895.1 Sepioteuthis lessoniana | reverse complement strand
CTGCCAGTCGTTCGATGCTGTCTGTCATGGATTCTGTTTGACCGGCATTCATGTCGGGCGCGCCAAGATCAGCATCCTCGAGCCTCAGGTGGGGGCGTCCCCCAGTCTTTAACCCGCCTTGAAGGGGCTAGGTTTATCGCCTGGTGTCTGAGGCGCCGCTTTTTAGGGATATGCCGACGGGGCCCAAGGCATATTTGGAGCCGCCGGGCCTATCTGAGCTCCGGTCTTGCGCCTGGAACCACCTAAAAAAACCTGTGCCACACTCGTCCGGTCTGTGGGACGAACGACAAATACCACCTTCCTCCCAACTGTCGAATATAACAGTTTCGGACTGACACTTCTACCTACTTTACTAACACTCTTATTTTGTATATATTTTCTGTTTATTCAACACACTTATTGCATCTACTTTCTCTTCTTCCTCGTCTTCTTTCTGGCTCCTAACAGGCCACAAAATTTTCACAACGACGACGACGATGACATTTCCCATCGTTAAATAGTTATGTCAGTGAACACGTGGTGTAAGAAGATTTTTATTTATTTCGTGGTCCCAGAACCCAATCAGTGCATGCATTAACTGCTAGCAGCCGAGAAAAAGAAGTCTGTCCAGGAACAGCGGTGAATGCTTAGTAAAAGAGAATTTCTTTTCGTAGCCAGGAAGCCCCTTTCTTTAGTCATGGTCCGTTTTTGTTTCCTGTCAGAGGGCTACTGGAAAACTGCTATATGTTTAATTTATTCTGTTAATTTCTTTTTCTTTCCAATCTACATAGTATTTCTGGTATGAAACTACTAACTATAAATGTTTGTAAGCAATAATAATTCACTTTTTGTTAATAATAAACATACATCACCAGGTAAGCAAGACACACCTTCTCTCCAGACACTTATCAGTACGGCTAGCAAGCTGTTAGTTTTTCTACATTTACTAAATTTGCATCGCCTCCGTTTTATACCATGCTAACGTTTCAACATTTTGAATTCCCTATTACAATTCATAGTAAAAAAATATCTATTAAAAGAGATTAAATGTATATTTCATGCACAAATTTTGTTCGAACACCAAAGAAAGCACTCACGTTTAGACAATCCCTAGAGGAAGGGTTACTGCAAAATAACTTTTAGTAAATAATAGCCTGAGAAATAGAAACACTAAGAAAATGAGAGATTTAAATTTAAAACAGCTTGTCAGTTATATTCATCCTCCGTATTAAAATGGCTTAATATACATAGATTGAATCTCCCTCATAGGAAAAAAGGGCTATCCTGGAATGACATTAAACAGCATCTAAATATGAAGTTTCAGTTTTAGAGCTCTGGAGTATGTAGATTATCCTTTCCTTACCATTACTCCCAGGTCCACTTTTACCCGGAGTGATAGTATTATGGTCCCATCTATGGGTCATATAGATCAGCTTAAAATTATTTGTATTCATGAAGACTATTTGATTTTATAGAGCTGTCATTTTGAATTAATTATTGTTACTTAAAGCTATAATTGATTACAAAGAATTATTACTAGTAATTTTAATCCATGTAAATGTATGCTAATAAATGATAATTACTTGAAACCGAAACGGGTGTCCTCGTGATGTAATGGTTAAAGCGATGGACTGCGGAATCGTAGTAAGCGATTTCGTACTCCAGTCGTGCTATTACGTTCACTTTCGGGCAAATACCCTTGGGAAAGGTATTAACCCCCTTTATCCTCCCAGCTATGGGTTAAATAGTACCACTACTGTTCTTCTAGGAGAATGGTTTTGGCATTAAATAACCTACAAAGGTTGATATGCCATTAAACAAAGAAACCAAAACTTAAAACCAAATAATTATGATCACTAGAAAGGAATACTTGAAACTATACAACTAGGGACAAATTATTGTATTGGTAGTAATCCTCATCGCATGAAGTCCCGATGGCGTAATGGATAAAAAGCTGGACAGCTGCCTTTAAGTAAGTGGGTTCGAACGCCAATTGCGCTGTTACGCTCAATTTCAGCCTGATACCCTTGAGAAAGATACGAACGTTCATATTCACCAGGCTGTTATTTAAGTAGTATTACTGCTTTCTTCTACGCGATTGACATTTACTAACCTATGCTATTTTATATGCCACTAGATGAAGTGATTAAACCAAAATAAAGAAAATATGATATCAAATAATTATGTGTGGAAAACCTCTCAAGAAAACATTAATGTACAATGAGGAGAGTTCCCTTAGATGTGGGTATAAAAATCACCCTACTCTCGTTGACGTGATGTTATAGTCAAACAATCAATCCATATAAAAACATGATTGGAGGGCTGTTTGGGAAAGAAGTAACGACATAAAACTCTCACAATTTAATATACTTAAGACCTCTATATTGAGTAATATCATGTGCCCTTCTGTTGTAGTAAACAAAAACCTATTTACGATTTCTTTCGGTTATTTCAGCATTTTTTTTCTCTTTTTCTTTTTCCGTTCTGTATTCCTCGTCTAAAGAGCCTTTCATTTAATCTGCTGGCATTCATATACATTCATTTATTTTCTTTTTTATTTGTAACTACAGAGGAATTTTCTAAAAGACATTAGTCGATTATCTTGTCTGGATATTTGATAGGAAAATAAAGACTTCGCAGATATTGACAGAGTATTGCCTTTTGTTGTAGAAGTGATGATTACATAGTGCTGAAAATAATTACAAGACGCTTCACAAATGATATGTGTAACTTTCAAATATTGGCCAAAGAGCGTAGCCCACTTCGATGCGTTAAAATTAATGTACTGGAAATTCCTGTTTAAAATTAATTTTTAGTCGGATACAATCGGTATATAATGCAAATTTCCAACAATAATCCTTCCTAATGATGGAAGCATGTATAGGACATAACTTTATTTTAGCCGTAAAGAAAGAGTTATATAACAAATACAAGTCCTTTTCTGAAATCCTCAATTCACTTCCTTGAATTAACATTTAGTTACAACTACGCTCGTGATTTGTAAACGAATTGTATGTAAGTAACATATTCAACAAGTCAGGTTGTCTGCACACAGATAGTTTCAAGTATTTCTATCTAACATAAATAACTATATTTACTATTAATCCTTTGTTTGTACACAGTTAAATGATTTCAAGTATAGCAATGTAATACTAACAATTTAATTTATTAATCTTTTTCTGCCCATTCTTTAAGGTTTATAAAGATATGATTTGTAAGCAAATAGTTTGGAGAAAATTTAATTTTTCAATGAGTTAGATCCAATTTGCACACATGTATTGCTTATTATGTTGCATATTGACCCTTGACCGAGCCTTCAATCAGAGCCACACGTATGTAAATAAGCAGAAGCAGTCACGTGATTTATCGGAATTTTTAGGCGTTATGAAATAATATATGCAGATTCCTGCTTGTCAGTTGGAGTTTGCGAGGTCCTAAGTCAGAGCCAGCCAGTCAATGAGAGTGCCCCGCTGAAGGCAGCGGCCCATAGTGGCCTCCAGTTGAGTAATACCGGCCGTGAAGCAAAAGAAGTGCTAAATGGGGCCTTGAAGATAATACAGCGTGCCATGGTCAAGAGAAGAAAAAGTTTTGGATCAATATAGCAGTCTGTCTTAGTCTTCTTCTTTCCGTCTGTCTCTCTCACTCCACGGAATTTAACCCCTTTCGAAAGAATATAAAGACGTATATATTTTTATAAAGAAGTATTTCTTGATAAAATTAATAATTCTGATCAATACGATTTATTCAATTGGACAGTCAAATGGTTCCATGTATTGCTATGTATTCGTAATAATTCAGTTTTTGCTCACAGTTAAATGGTTTCAAGCCTTATCATCTACCACGAATAATTCTATTCAGTATTTGTTTTCCCTCTTCAAGTATTACTATCAAACACCTAGAGTTTTATCTTTTATTTGCGCACAGTTAATTAGTTTCAAGTATTGTTATATAACATTAACAAATCAGTTCAATATCAGTCAGTTTGGCACACAGTTAAACAATTATGTTCAACCCATTGATAAGACCCTAACCGGCACTTGGTCCAGGGCTGCAGAATAGAACGACAGCACCTCTGCAGAAGGGTTAGACACCTCTAATGAGTGTCCTGCATATGACTCTAAACATTCTGTTACTGAGGCTTCAGTAATGCTGGAGTTTTGTAAAACGCAGGGTATCCCTTCATTGCTCGTTCCCAGGTCCACTCGGGCTCGGAGTGGTAGCACCTGATAGGGTCCTATCAATAGGTCAAATACAATTAAGCCTTGAACTTACGATAAGCTGGTTTAAAAAAAAAGATTTTTTACGTTTAACTGTGTGTAAACAAGAAATTGTACTTATACTAAACTGAATTGTTTGATATAGAACTGTTTTTGAATTTAACTCTGTAAACAAAAGGCTGACCATATGCTAAACTGAATTGTGTGAAATAAAACTGTTTTTAATTTAACAGTGAGTAATCAAAAAACTGTTCTTATGCTTAATAGAATTGCTTGAAATTGAACTGTTTTACATTTTACTGTAAATAAATGTTATATTTATCTACAAAATGTATGTAGAAATAATATATCTAATATATATTTATAAAATAGACTTTGCATTTAATTACCCATAATAGTTGATATGCCATAAAACCAAACCAAACCAACCAACTGTTACTACCTCTCCAGGTAAGAAGGCTAAGGAGTAATGTCAATGAAGGAGTACTTCACACTCTCCAGATCTCTAGGTTTGGGACCTTATTATCAGATGCAGATTAGTGTCATATCCAGATACTCGTCGGGAGAAGTCTTATCCGTCTGCAGATATACAGTCGGTGTATTCTATAGCCCCAGCCGACTGAATTTTGTTTCTTTGTTTAATGGCATATCAATAAAAACTATTCCATCAGATCAAAGTACAATCGGTATCTCTGTTAACATATTATACAACTTTAGTACGTGTCTTAACACGTACTAAAGCTGTATGATATGTTAACACTAAGACACGTACTAAAACTGTATAATATGACACTAAATTGATTCATCTGTTAAGGATGGTTGGTTTTTCTGTATGTCACCCATTGGAACATGTCAGGTTAATACAAAAGTTAGTTTTGTAACGCTCGAAACGATTCGTCGTTGTCATTTGATAATGTTCCGTGAAAGGGGTAATTTTGGCCGATATTTTTTAATTACATCACTTTAGTACGATGCCGAATACTGAGTATGGAATGCTAACGCAATCATTAGAATAAGTTGGCGACTATAGTCGAGGGTGACCCGAAGGTTCCCTTTTCGATAGCTACTACACCAAGCGGTAGGGGAGGGCGCTACTCCTTTCCCTGGATTGCTCCACTTTACCCTTGATCTGTACCTTATAATGCTGAGTGTTAAGCAAGGAGACATCAAGTACCATTTTTAAAGTCTTTGGTATGACTCGACCTGGGATTGAACGCAGGTCTCCCGGGCCATTGGCGAACACTCTAACCGCTAGGCCAATAATTAGAATACTGACAAGCAAATCTACATTTTCCATCTTAATCACTACTCTACAATCCTACACAACACGTCAGATCTTTGTCTAACTTTTTTATATCCATCAATTCTAGTCACGTGACCCTAGTTGCGCAATCCATTTCCACAGCCGTGTCTGTTGGCAGGAGATACGTGTTCAAACTACACGGGTCGGTATCTGCACATTCTTCAACATAACAGTTAGTTTAACATCTATTGTGCCCGATTAAATATGGTACTAACATTTATCTTCATAATCATATTAAACATTTCATAATTTAAAAAAATATCAATGTATAAAGAGCCAATGTCTTGATTCAGTTAAAAATCATTTTAAACATCATCTGAAACAGTTCATTTTGACTCATAAATTAGACCCAATAAATTTCTTGCTTTTTTTTAAAGGGCAGATCAACCTTTGTGTGTTACTTAATGCCAAAGCCATTCCTGGAGTTCGAAATTACTTACTACGATATCACAGTCCAGCACGTTGGCCAGTACGCCTCGCACCCTTACAGATATAATTATTTTAGTCCAGAGTTAATCTAAGATCAACGTTAATAATAGGGTGTCCCCACTGTGCCCAGATCTCCGGAACTGATGTCTCGCTATAGGATGTCGACCGTAGTCGCGGGCAACCCAAAGAATCCCTTTTCAATAGCTACTACACCTATGTGTTGGGGACGTCGCAACACTCTTCCCTGTAGTTTACCCTTGATATGTACCTTATAATGCTGAATGTTAAGCAAAGAGGCATCAAGTACCATTTTTTGAGTCTTTGGTATGACTTGGGCTATTGGTGAACACTCTACTCATTATTCCAATGGGCCGTTATCAAATATTCATGAAAAAAACTTCAAGTATATTTTACCGTAACAGCGTACTTTAGAATGAAAATGAAAGAATGAAAAAAGATCGACAAACATTGCCAGCGAACTGAAAAAAGCACTTTAATTGATGAATTGATTGATTCCAACGGCATACCAACCCCTCTAGGATTATTTTATATACAGGTTAGGGAATCGCATTCATTTTACCTTACATTTTCACAGTGAAGATTTGTGAAGTTATTTCGTGAGAATTTTTCCACGCAGTTATATGATCTCAAGTTTCCTTACCTAATAGAAATAATTTGCCCACAGCTATATAGTTCCAAATAATCCCTTCTAAAAATTATATGGCTTCAATCAATTATTTCCACTGAATAACAATCATTTGTTTACACAGGTATATTGTTCAACCGGGCTCATTGGCCCAGTGGGTAGAGTGTTCGCCAATGGTCCCGGCGACCGGGGTTCAATCCCAGGTCTACCAAAGACATAAAAAAATGGTACTTGATACCTCCTTGCTTAACACTCAGCATTATAAGATACGTATCAAAGGTAAAGAGGAGCTATCTAGGGAAAGGAGTAGCACCCTCCCCTCCACCTCGGTGTAGTAGCTATTGAAAAGGGAGCCTTCAAGTCGCCCTCGACTATGGTCATCAACTTTACTTACTAATCAAGGGTAAAGTGGAGCAATCCAGGAAAAGGAGTAGCATCCTCCCCTACACCACGGTGTAGTAGCTATTGAAAAAGGAGTCTTCGGGTTGCCCTCGACTTCAATCACCAATTTTACTTCACTCTAATTCTTTTATGCAACTAATTACAAAAATCAGCCCAGTTGGCTACGGCGGTAGAACACGGTGACTGTATTTTTGCAGAGGGGTAAAACTCCTCAAACAAGAGTCTTTTATATAAAACTAAATTATCTGATGGTAAGTTAGACTCAAAGAATAATCACTAAATATGTTTTTAGTTCAATATCCAGCCCGATGATAAGCCATCTCTCATGCTACCCGTTTGTAAAAAAGGGTTGCATATCCTTGGTTTAGAATAAAAATAATTTTTATCTAAAAGTTTTTAGGGTTTCTATTTATTTTACTGTATGTAAATGCAATATTACCTTTCATAATGTTTAGATAAATAAAGATCGATTATCCAGGAGGTGTTTGAGAAGCATGATAAAATATTTCGTAATCGAACGTATCTATTACGAAACTAATTGAACATTGAACATAAGCTACTACCAGTGCTATGCTTCCTTTCTTCACAGATTCGTGCTATGAAAATCGCGTGTCAAATCAGGTGATTTCCCCCGTACTAAGTGCCCGAAGTTTGCTCTATTTATTCGGGTGTCTCATTTGCATACCATGCTTCATACACTTTTCACATCGATATAAATACCCTCCTCGAAGAACATGGTATCAAGTAAGTAGATATTATAGTCAATTCGTTTGGAACTCAACGAGATGCAGCATTTTATTGAAAAACTTGCTCTGATGTATTCATTTATTTTCAATACTGTACTAAATATTTACTGAATGAGACCTAATCAGTCGAGCAAAAGTTTTCTCTCAGGCTTTTAAAGGCCACAGGTTTACCATCACCAGTTTAAATCATTATATGAAGATGTTGATATTAGTTAAAGACGTGGAACTTAAGATTTATGTAATCTTAAAATTGACTAAATTGAATGTAGTGATGATATAATGATTTTTAAAGAGATTTCATTTAAGCGGAAATAAATGCCATCAATTAGAGATAACCCTTGTCACCTAATTTTACACCAATATAATTCCTTTTCAACGAAATCATTTAAACCAAAATGTTCTTCAAATAAGACTAACTTCTTTTCATCGAACTAACTTTTCCATTATCTACTTGACGTGATTTCCCTTGAGTCAAACGGGAGCCTTCTTTCTGGATCAAAACACAAGGTTGTCTTGTCCACTGTGAATTTCCTGAACTTAAAGTGGTATTATTATATTTTTTAATCCAATAGAATCTAATTTACCATTTCATGCCTCCCAAAGGTGATAACAGCTTGCTATGATTAATTCAGCTAAGGTTTCAGGTGATATCTTAGTGCATATTTATTTTAGAAATTTTCAAATAATTCCCAGTTCTATGTCTGTTCAATATCACAGAATAGTACTTAAACTGTTTCTCTTCATATCAAATAAATATCGTCGTCTAATCTTCTTTGATATTTGTTCCTCTTGGTATTTTCAAGATTTGATGATGAATTTTCGGTTTAACAAAAACGGGACACGAACAAAAATCCCTTGTCGCGAAATTAGAGTATGCTCATGTACACCCTACAGATGAATAGGACCTCCCGGCAAAAGGGTATGACATTATACCTCACCTGATGGTGACACAATATTCCAGGAGATTCGGGAACGCAGAGAGTCCCCTCATTGCCATAATACCAATTCGAAGAGGTAGTACTTCTAGTAATTTACAAAGCTCTTTGCTTCGATGTGGCACAAGGCCGAATGAATGTGGCGCCTAATGAGACTCGAACTCATTCGTGTAGATTTGCTAGTCTAGTTTGCTAAGCATTACACCACCAGAGGTGCCCAAGAGGTAGAACTTATAAGTGTCCAATCTATGGGTCAAATAGATCTAACCAATCATTGATTAATGTTTATTATCATGAGATATTTAAAATTATACCATGTGTACATCTTATTTGTTGTATTAGATAAGAATATATAATATCAATTAACTGAGCGCCGAAAGAACATTTAAAGAACAATTACACCAAAAATGTAAATGTACGATGAACGAAAACTTCTCAGTGCGAAATATCCAAACCAAAACGGATAAAATACGACCAAAACCATTTTCATTATATTAGGTCACAAAAACTTCATGTATAAGGTACAGCAGTAATTATTAGGATTGTTACTCCTATAGAATGTTTCCCATCCTCGTTAGTTTGAATGACGGCAAGTCTCCTCAAATCTCCAGGACTCTTCTCAGTATTTTGGCCGTTCTGAACAATACTGTAGTTTGGATGGTTTCCACTCGTCCTCCAACTTCCAAGTCCTCCAGTCCTTTAATAGTCCTTTAGTCACTGTACCGAATGCACCAATCACGATTGGTGTAATCGTCAACTTCATGTTCCATAGTTTTTATAATTCCTAAGCAAGGTCGAGGTACTTATCCTTCTTTTAACATTTTTTCAATTTTATTCTATGCTCTGCCAGTACAGCAAAGGTGACAATTTTGTAAGCTCTCTTTTTTGTTGATTACAATAAGGCCTGGTCTTCTGGCCTAGATTAGGTGATCCATTTTTATGTCAAAATCTCATTATTATTATTATCATCATTTTTATTATTTACTCATCAGAGGGTTTTACATCAGCGTTAGCGGATAGTCTTTCACTGGAGTTTGAGTGACAGCAAGTCTCCTCAAGTCTCAATGATTCTTCTCAGTATTCTGGCCGTTCTCAGTAATGCTGTAGTTTGGTCTCGACTCCTCCGCCAAATTCCAAGTCTTCCAGTCCCTTTAATAATCCTTTAGTTACTGTACGAAAAGCACCAATCACAATTGATACAATTGTCACTTTCATGTTCCATTGGTTTTTCAATTCCTTTGCAAGATCGATGTACATATCCTTCTTTTCACATTTGTTCAGTTTTATTCTGTGGTCAGCTGGGATAGCAAAGTCGACAATTTTGCAAATTCTCTTCTTTTTTTTTTGTTGATTATTATAAGGTCTGGTCTTCTGGCCGAGATTAGGTGATCAGTCTGTATGTTAAAGTCCCGAAAGAGCTTATGTGTGCCCCTTGAGAATTTTAAACACAAGCTTTAATTGATTTGGAGGGTGGAGGGACAGCAAGTTTCATTAAATTTTCAAACGTCTTTTAAGTATTCTAACTGATATAACAATGGTGTTGTCTGGCTGGTCTTGATTCTTCCTTTGATTTTCAGTTTTCCAAGTCTCTTTTCCATGAGTTATCCTCGAACTCTAACCAGGACTGGTATCTCTGTTACTTTCATACTCAACTACTTTTCATCTCTCTTGCAAGATGCAGATTTTTGTCGCTCCTTTCACCTTTTATTTTGACTAGATGCTCCACTGAAATGGCAATATCCTCTGACAACTTCTTTTCTTCTTGTTAATTGACATTAGGTTATTTATTCTCGCTAGGTTTGGTGATCTGTTCGTATTTCAAAGCCCAAGAGAATTTTATGCGACCTACGTTCTAGGAGAGGTTCTATTTATTGCATCTTCTTTTAATCAATATGGTTAAATTTTAGTCTTTAACACAGTTCCTACTAAATCAGTTAGTTCATGCATTTTTATTTTTATTTTTGTTGTTGTAAAGTGAATTGTGAATTCTAAGATGGAGAATTTTGATAATTTAAAGTGTATTTAACAAATTGGATTAGAACTATGATATCCCACTTTTGCTGTTATACGAATGAATACTAAATAATACACACACACACACACACACACACGTATATATATATATATATATATATATTAATATATAGTACATAATTGTTTACTGTTATTGCTGGTCAGTTTAATTAACTTCAAGAAAGTCTTTGCCTTATTTGATAAGAAATGTAAATCATTAGAGGATTCAGATTAAAATCAAATGAGAAAAAAAGGAAGTTTTAAACATTTAGGTGAAAAGAGCTTACATGCTAATCTGGATAGATAGATAGATAGATCATCATCATCATCATATCGTGCTGGCAGCACGGATATCCCTGACCCTCTCTCGCCACTCCTCCCTATTGTTCATCGCCCTAGGCAGGTCTTCAGGACAACAACCTGTATCCTCACATAGCTGCTGAATGTACGTTCGTGCTGGTCGTCCTGCTTTTGCGCGGCCATGTGTGGGGATCCATAAGAGTACATCTCTTATGAGTTCATCTCTGCTTCTCCAGCAATGTCCTGTATGTCTGGTTCGCCTAACTTGAATAGTTTTCGTGATAGGGGGCAGGTGGCCGTACAGTTGGTGTCTTGTCGGGTGTTGCTGCCAGGACTTGTTCAGGATTGCACGCAGCATTCTTGTGTAATTGCCATCTAGTTTCTTCTCCAGCCGTTTTGTTAGCGTCCATGTAGTGCATCCATATAGCAGTATCGATGTGACCGCTGCCTGGAAGAAACTGCGTTTCATTTTATCGGTTAGGTCTGATTTCCATATAGTCGATAGCCTATTGATAGCTGTCCATGCTTTCGTTAACCTCGTTTCGATGTCCTTTTCGGTTGATTCGACGCTGCTTCCTAGGTACGTGAATTTGTCTACTAGTTTAAGAGGGGTTCCTTTTAGAGTGGAGATGTCCCCCGTTTGGTTATAGCAGATATATTCCGTTTTGTGTGCATTAACATGGAGGCCTATGCTTGCTGCTGCTCGTTCCAAACTATGCAGAAGTGTTTCGGCTTGGTCAGGTGTATTTGCCGGTATCGCTATGTCATCGGCGTAGTCGGCGTCGGTAATTGTTGTTGCGGGGTATCTTCTGCTTCTTTTCTTCGTCAGTTCGAAGCCATTCTCTTTGATTTTGTCAATCGATGTTCTAAGTACGTAGTCTAGACAAATGATAAAGAGATACGGAGCCAGCGTGTCCCCTTGTAGTACTCCTGCTACAATGTCGAAGTATTCTGTGTCTCCATCTGGTGATCGTACTTTTACTTTAGTGTTTCTATAGAGAATCGTTATTGCCGCTACGGTTTCTTTAGGTATGCCGTACGCTAGTAGGATTTGTTCCATCTTTCCTCTGTGAATGGAGTCGAAAGCCTTGGTAAAATCGACAAATATTAACGTCGCTTGTAGGTTCTTTGCCCGTACACCTTCAAGGATTCTGCGGATGGTTAATATTTGTGAGGTCGTGGATCTATTTCTTCGGAAGCCATTTTGGTTTTTTCTAAGTATGTTGTCGATTTTGGGTTCTATTCGGTTTCGTAGTAGGGCATTGTAGATTTTGGCAGCTATGGATGTAAGTGTTATGCCTCGGTAGTTTTTGGCTAATCCGAGGTCCCCCTTTTTAGGGAAGGGGAGTATGCATCCCTTCGTCCATCTATCTATCGGATTTTGATTGTATACTGCGTTGCAGTGTCGGAGGAGTATGTCGTCGAATTGTCTGGTCTTCCATACTTCCGGGGGAATTTCGTCCAGCCCTGCAGCTTTCCTATTTTTAATTTTTCTGAGAACCGAGTCGAGTTCTTTTTGTGTGAACGGTCCAAGTTTAATGTCTAATTGTTTGCTAATTATTCTGGTGATTGGTTCATGCGTTATTTTTGGTGGGTTTCCAAGTAAGTTTTCGAAGTGCTGTTTCCACATTTTTATTCTTTCTTGTTGGTTTGCTGCTTTAAGTTTTGCTTTGGCTGTATTCTTTCTTCTGCTCACTTCGTTTATTGTTTGCCAGGCAATTCTAGATTGTCTATCTTCCACCGAGTCTCTAATCTTATCTATCTGATTTTGAATGTATTCTGTCTGTTCCTTGAGTAATTAAATGAATAAGTTGAATTTTGCGAAAGAATTAGCTAATACAAAGACTTGTTTACAGTTGTATATTTTTCAAAACTATGGGCATGACCACCTTTACTGAGCCCTGCACTCAAAACACTTTCTTTATAAAAGAGTCTCTGTGTTTCCACTCAGTTCACTGTCTTTTCCACTCAAGATCGTATTAACAAGCCCATGTTTAGTCAATTTGTAAATATTTTCCTTATTATAGTAAGCTTATCCATGCATATCCCATATCCTTCTATAAACGGCACATAGTTTGCATTTCTCAACCACAACAATATAATGACAGACATCTCTTAATGCCTTGAGCACTCTTTTTAAATAGCTGCCATTTTGAATAGTCTCCAAAGAAATATTTTAGCGCGATGGAAAAGACTTTTCCTAAAAACTATTCCAAACAACCCAGGGTTTACGTAAAGAGAAAACAATTCTGAAAAAATAAACGAACCTTGAATATATAAATATAAAATCCACGTATGCCTACATGATATATTGTATACAAAGAGATCATCTAACCCAGGCCAGATGACCAGACCTAGTAACGTAGCACAAAGTTAAAATCAAAGAAATCGAAAGCAGAAACAAGTATTTGGATCTTACCAAAGAACTAGCAATTTCATGAGAGTAACGGTAATACCTATTATTATTGGTGCACTCGGAACAGTCCCGAAAGGAAGGGTTATAAATAAGAGAGGGAGCTGAGAAAATCCAAACTACAGAATTATTAAGATCGGCTAGAATACTGAGAAGAGGCCTAGGGACTTGAAATAACTTCCTGTCACTTGGAATCCAGTGAAAGACCATCAGCTAACGTTGTTGTAAAAATTTTGCAAGGAGTAATATAAGTAAAAGTAAAGAGGGCAACCAGAAGGCTCCCTTTTCAATAGTTACTACACCGAGGTGTAGGGGAGGGCGCTACTCCATTCCCTGGATTACTTCACTTTACCCTTGATACGTACCTTATACTGCTGAGTGTTAAGCAAGGAGGTATCAAGTACCATTTTTAAAGTCTTTGGTATGACACGACCTGGGATTGAACACAGGTCTCCCGGACCATTGCCCAACACTCTACCCACAAGGCCAAGTTTGCTATATCAAAAAATTCACGTCTATACACAGCAGACTAGCTCTTTAATTTAGTAAGTACTTATAAGCAAATATAACCGAGTGGAAAACTTAAGGAAAGACCACCCAAATCCAAAAAGACCGTCAAAAGGAACCCACACATGCAACTATAGCCTAATAACGTGTCTAGAGATGATGTGAAAAATACAAAGAGCACAAATTTCGAAGGAAATTCTTTTGCTCGCAAGTAAGCCGTGGACTGTTTACCGAAGGACAGAAAGGATACAACAAGGGAAGGAGAGGAAAAGGTGACCTACTGTACATTGACGAAGACATCCCTAAGGAGAGCAAAACGAGACCAAAGAATGTTGCCATGCAATGGATTGACTACAAAAAGATCTACGATATAGTGCTGCAAAGCTGGATAATAGACTGTCAAACAATGAACAAAATAACTGAGAAAGTCATGTTCATCATGAAAAACTGGAAAGTTGATCTAACCGAAGAAGGAAAAAGATTAACGGAGGTGTAAACCTAGAGGGGAATCTTCCAAGAAGATGCGTTTTTACAATTACTGCTTCTAATAGCGAGTATGCTACTCAATCATATAATTAGAAAATAAAAAGGCGGCTACAAATTTATTAACTTGTAAGAAAAAAAACTATCTAATATCATAGATGATATCAAGCAGTCAGCAAATTTTTTTTAAAAAATGGAGACTCTTGTACAATCAAGAAGAACATCATCATCATCATCATCATCATGTCCTGCTGGTAGCACGGATATCCCTGACCCTCTCTCGCCACTTTTCCCTATCGTTCGTTGCCTCAGGCAGGTCTTCTGGACAACATCCTGTATCCTCAGATAGTTGCTGAATGTATGTTCGTGCTGGTCGTCCTGCTTTTGCACGGTCATGTGTGGGGGTCCATAAGAGTACATCACTTATGAGTTCGTCCCTGCTTCTCCAGCAGTGTCCTGCATGTCTGGTTCGTCTAACTTGAATAGTTTTCGTGATAGGAGGCAAGTGGCCGTACAGTTGGTGTCTTGTAGGGTGTTGCCGCCAGGACTTGTTCAAGATTGCTCGCAGCATTCTTGTGTAATTGCCGTCTAGCTTCTTCTCCAGCCGTTTTGTTAGCGTCCATGTAGAGCATTCATATAGCAGTAACGATGCGACCGATGCCTGGAAGAAACTGCGTTTCATTTTATCGGTTAGGTCTGATTTCCATATAATCGATAGCCTATTGATAGCTGTCCATGCTTTCGTTAACCTCGTTTCGATGTCCTTTTCGGTTGATGCGACGCTGCTTCCTAGTAAAGTGAATTTGTCTACTAGTTTAAGAGGGGTTCCGTCTAAAGTGGAGATGTCCCCCCCACGATATAGGGATGGGATTTTACATAGAAAAATGCGCATTGCTGATAATGAGTAGCGTAAAAAGACGAATCACAGAAAGAATAAATCTACCAAACCAAAAAAAAACAAAACCAGAACCCTCGGAGAAAAGGAAATTTGCAAATAGTTAGGAATATTTAAAGCGGACACCATCAGACAAGTGAAGATGAAAGAAAAAATTAGGAAATAGTATCTTAGACGAACGTGAAAACTTGTGAAAATCAGGTTCTGCTGCAGGAGTCTCATCAAAGAGAAAAACACCTGTGCTTTGCTCCTTGTAAGATAGTTGGGACCATTCTTAAAATAGATGAGGGAAGAACTTCAACAAAAAAGCTAAGATACATGACGCCTTACTTCCAAGAGATTACATAGATAGACATTATGTGTCAAGAAAAGAATGAGAAAGAAGACTTGCCTGCATTGAAGATAGCGTCGACACTTCACTACGACAACTCGAAGACTACATAAAAACGTAAAGAAGGACTAATTACAGCGATTAGAAACAGCACAGGCATCAGGAAGATCAACAGACCAATCATGGCTAGGAAATAGAAATAGGAAGAAAAAACAATTTATGGATATTCCAAACTAAATTGTGACGAACTCTCACAGGAGAATACTTGAACAGGGCTAAGAAAAAAACATTTTAAGAGAAAAATTGAATCTCTTCTAATAGCAGCACAAAACAACACCATAAGGATGTGCTTCTTAAAATGACAATAGATAAGACGCAATAGGATATTGAATGTTGTTTATGTAGTCACAGAGACGAAACAATCAATCATATAATAAGCGAATACAGTATAAAGTAGCGTCAAAAGAACATAACACTAGATACGAGTGGGTGGGGACAGTGACGCACAGGGCATTGCGCAAGAAAACGAAATTTGGCTATTCTACCAAATGGTGTATGTTGAAAATGGAATCCGTCGAGAAGAATGAGACGCAAACACGTCTCTGAGATTTTGATATTCAAGGACATCACCTAATCTTAGCCAGACGACTAAACCTAGTTATATTCAACAAAAATGACGACTAAACCTAGTTACATTCAATATAAAAAAGAGAACCTGCCGGGAGACTGCAGAGTAAAACAAAAAGATAGCGAATGGAGAAATAAGTACCTAGACCTTGCCAGAGAATTAAAAAGACCTATGGATCATTATGGTGACGTTGATACCAATTAAAAATTGGTGCATTTGGAACAATCCCCTTATATTGGTAAAAGTACTGCAAGACTTGGAAAAAAGATTCATGGAGACCATCCAAAATTCAGTATTATTAGGATCAGTTGGCCCAGCGGTTAGAGTGTTCGCCAATGGCCCGGGAGACCTGGGTTCAATCCCAGGTCGAGTCATACCAAAGACTTTAAAAATGGAACTTGACACCACCTTGCTTAACACTCAGCATTATAAGGTACGGTTCAAGGGTAAAGTGGAACAATCCAGGGAATGGAGTAGCGCCCTCCCCTACACCTTGGTGTAGTAGCTATCGAAAAGGGAGCCTTCGGGTCACCCTCGCCTATGGTCGCTAACTTTACTTACTTACAATACTGAGAAGAGTTCTGGAGACTTGAGGAGACTTCCTGTCATTCAAGCTCCAGTGAAAACCATCAGCTAACACCGGTGTGAAAACCATTCAAAACAAGAAAAAGAATAATAATGATGATAATGGACAAATTATATTAATGGAAAAATAGTTTAGGCGCAATAAAATTGCAAATATAGATCATGTGGTGAAAAAGACTAAACGATTAATCTCTTAAGCGAATGCAGCAAACTAGCACAAAAAGAATATAAAAGAAGATACGACTGAGTGGGGAAGCTAATCCACTAGAAATTATGCAAGAAAATGAAACTTGACTATAAGGGAACATGGTAAATACACAAACCAGAATCTAATCTTTGAGAATGAGACATATAAATTTCTCTGGGATTTTGAGGTCCAAACTAATCACCTAATCCCGACCAGAAGGACAGACATTCTGATAATAAAAAAAGTGAACAAGCCGTATTGTGGAGTTTGCCGACCCGGCCGACCACAAAGGAAAAATCAAAGAAAATGAAAAAGAGACAAGTACTTAGACCTTGCCTGAGAACTAAAAAGCTATGGAAGATAAAAATGACTGTGATACCAATTATAATCACGGTGCTAATAACTGTATTCAGTGGCTTTGTAAATGGGTTGGAATAGTTGGAAATCGGAAGACAAACTAAAACTATACAAACTAAAAAATTACTAAGATCAACCAGAACACAGAGAAGAGTTATAGAGTCCTGAAGTGACTCCAATGAAATACATCAGAACAGCAGTTGCTAGAGAATTGAAAAAACTTTGGAACATGAAAGTGACGATTGTACCAATTGTAATTGGTGCTTTTGGCACAATAACAAAAGGATTATTAAAAGGCCTGGAGGACTTGGAAGTTGGCGGACGGATAGAGACTATCGAAATGACAGCATTACTGAGAACGGCCAGAATGCTGAGAAGAGTCCTGGAGACTTGAGGAGACTTGCTGTCACTGAAACTCCAGTGAAATACCATCAGGTAATATGGGGTGTCCTCGTGGTGTAATGGTTAAAGCGATGAACTGCGGAATCGTAGTACGCGAGTTCGTACTCCAGTCGCGCTATTATATTCACTTTCGGGCAAATACCCTTGGGAAAGGTATGAACCCCCTTATTCTCCCTCCAGCTATGGGTAAATAGTAGGACGGACTAGGTTCTTCAGCCTTGGTAAGGCAACTAGTCTAGGAGAAGGAAAACTCTGAATTCAAACCTGTTAAACTCCGCTTAAAATTGACCTTGTGTCATATCCTGCCCGAGCGGAGGGGTTGGGTAAATAGTACCATCAGGTAATACTGATATAGAAAAACTCTAAAATACTAAAAAAAAATTTTTAAATTGTAATCATGATATGGGCAATTATTATTTCAAAATTTCTAATAAAATTTTGTAAAAGAATTGACAAATTCCTGTTGAGAGCCAATGAACTTGCAAAAGAATGCAATATGCAGAAATCGGAAAGCTGTCATTTAATGGAGTTTTGTCGCTATAGGAAACCAAAAAGGTAACTTGCATAAATTACGAAAAAAAAAAAAGATGAAATCTCAATTCAGAAATATAAAGATAATGTATAAAGACGAAAAATCGTACAATTTTTTTTTTTTCACAATTATTTCCTTTTCTTTTAACTTTTTCTCTTTCCTTCTTCTTTTTTCTTTTTTTTTTTTCTTTTTATTTGCATTGGCGGCGAGAAAGCATAATATAGAGAGCATGTCTGATTCGATGATATCGAACTGGATTCCCTGAAGAAATAGACTGCGGTTTTGTGACAAGTTTATTGACGTCAATAGAGGGCGACATCCGACATTGTAATATCTTTCAGGCGAAGAATATGGCTAATATCGTTACTTTCAGGTTGAATAACTTGTCAACAAATGCACTATTGACAAATAAACAAGTGGTAATGACTAGATCCGGAGATGTATACACACACAGACACACACACACACAAACACACACACAGACACACACACATATGCACATGAACACACGCATATGCACAAACATATATACAAATACATATATATATAAATATAAAGTACTAAGGATATATAAAATTATGGAAAATACATAAATCAATTCCCGCCCAATACGACAAAAGAGCAATACAGCAGTACGGACGGATCCAGAAGAAAATATGTAGACAGAAAATGTCTATTATGTTCAACGAAATTTGTATTAATGAAGAAATGCTGCCCAAAATATACATATTATATATATATATATATATATATATATATATATATATATATCATCATCATCATCATATCGTGCCGCTAGCATGGATATCCCTGACCCCCTTTCGCCACTTTTCCCTATCGTTCATCTCCTCTGCAGGTCTTCAGGGATACATCCCGTATCCTCACATAGCTGCTGTATGTATGTTCTAGCTGGTCGTCCTGCTTTTGCTCGGCCATATGTGGGGGTCCTATAGGAGTACATCACTTATGAGCTCGTCTCTACGTCTTCAGCAGTGTCCTGCGTGTCTGGTTCGTCTAATTTAGATAGTTTTCGTGATGGAGGGGGCAAGTGGCCGTATAGTTGGTGCTTTGTGGGGTGTGGCCGCCAGGACTTGTTCAATATTGCTCGCAACATTCTTGTGCAATTGCCGTCTAGCTTCTTCTCCAGCCGTTTTGTTAGCGTCCAAGTGGTGCATCCTTACAGCAGTATCGACACGACCGCTGCCTGGAAGAAACTGCGTTTCATTTTATCAGAAAGACAAACTGTCAGACAGTGAGAAAGAGAGAAAGCACAGAAATTGAAGAGTGATTTATTTTAACGGTGCATCAAACCTTCTTGTTTTGGTTTGATATGCCATTATGCAAAGAAGCTAACTAATCAAATTAATTGTACATTCATATTCATATTTTAAGTAGTTGTTTCTTTTGAGATTTTTTTTTACATATACAATCCTTTCCAATATGAATAATCTTAAAAAATACATTTGACCTCTACATGGAGCCTTAACATGATCTACCCCTTATGTCAGAAAGAACTAAAAAGTAAAGGGGTAGTCCACACACATCAGATCTCTAGAACTGGAGCCTCACCATCAGATGCAATATAATGTCGTACTTATGACATCCTTTTTTGACAATATTACTCTTTTGTAGAGGATACAGTCAACTTATTCTAATCCCACCTGATAGAACAGTCACAGAGTGATAAAAAAAACATAATATGTGCAAACTATATTGGCCTAATGAGTAGAGTGTTCGGCAATGTTCCAGGAGACCGGGGTTCTATCCAGGTCGTGTTATACCAAAGACTCAATTAATGGGCCTTGCTGAACACTCAGCATTATAAGGTAAGAATCAAGGGTAAAGTGGAGCTATCCAGGGAATGGAGTAGCTCCCTCCCGTACACCTCAGTGTGGTAGCTATTCAAAAGGGAGCCTTTGGGTCACCCTCGACTAAAGGTCGCCAACTTTACTTACTTTATATATACATAGTTTTCGATAATGTGACGACTTTCCCTTGAAGAATAAAAGACACGTTCCTTCGCGTGTCTTTCATTTAAGCGAGCATTTTCTACATGATACCAAAACATTCTCTGGTTTGAGTCTTAATATCATTATTTCTCATGATATGCATGATGGATGCGAGTGATAGGTAATTTGTTAACGACCGTTGGGAGAGTGTCAGAGTGACACAGGTTTGGAGCATATGTAGCAAACCTTTGAGCGGGACAGAGTGAGAACGAAAACGTGTTCAGTCTGCCTATGTCCGTAAGAGGAATCGAAAAAAAAAACTTCACTTTGGAAGTGGTTTTGACAAAAATCAGAAAGTCGTGACTCGCATCGAGGAAATGAACATGTCTTTCGGCATTTCTCATTTGAAATAATATCCAATAAAATTCTTAAGTCGGCCTTGAAATACTAAGTATGCACATTTATCAACCCCTCCGCTCGGGCAGGATATGACACAAGGTCAATTTTTAAGCGGAGTTTAACAGGTTTCAATTCAGAGTTTTCCTTCTCCTAGACTAGTTGCCTCACCAAGGCTGTAGTAGCTAGTCTGCCCTACTATTTACCCATAGCTGGAGGGATAATTATTGAATTCATACCTTTCCCAAGGGTATTAGTGCTATGTGCCTCCTATGTGACGTTTCATTCATCATATAAGCCACTTCAAACACAACTAGAATGGTTTTAGAACACTGAAAAAGATATAAAGTAATCTTTAATTTATCATATTGAAAGTAATCGTGCTATTCATCCCTTTAAAGTGATTGTATGTTGGCATGCAGGATTGGTGGGCTATTTAGCGGTCAACAAAATGCGTTCCCACCGGAAGATAACTTTCTGATCCAATTTTTCTCGGGGGTGAGTGTACAAAAGATGATTGAAATAGACCATCAATGGCTGATGAACAGAGTCTCACAATCGAAAGGACAAAAGCGACTTTGCACTAGGAGCATCTATCGTTTCCAGTCAACTTCAGCATCTAAAATATGGTAGGGCATAATGACATATACTCGTACAAATAAGTAAATTAGATCTTTTTTTACTATGACCGCGTCATGCTAACAATCACAAGAAATACTCATAAAAAGAACATTATTTCTATTATTTAACAACTCAAAGTTCGAACTTAGCAAATATATTTTTATTGTTATAATGTCAACCCTTAGAATGTTATACTGTTATCAATTGCTTCTTTGTATTTCTGATCGTTTGTTTTCCTTCTTTTCGTATGTTGACTTATTAACACCGACCTGGAAAAATCTCCTTACAGTCAAGAAGAGAACATTGTTTTATCCGTAACAAGGTCTTTAATAACTAAAACGTCTTCAATTGATAACCTTTGAACATGCGTTGTTGTTATTATTTTCTTCTTTGCAAGTTTTTTCCCCACCAGCGTTAGGTGATGGTTTTTCACAGGAGTCTGAGTGACAGCAAGTTTCCGCAGGTTTCCTGGACTCTTCTCAATATTCTGCCTGATCTCAATAATGCTATAGTTTGGATTGTCTCGCTTCGTTTTCCAATTTCCAACACTTCCAGCTTCCTTTTGAATGCGCAAATTACAATTGGCATCACCTTCACCTTTATGGTCCATAATTTTCTAAGTTCTCTGGAAAGATAATAGTAATTTCTCTCTTTTTGATTTATTTGTTTTTCACACTCTCCGATGGGATGGCATATTCCACTATACAGCAAGTTATTTTCTTTTCTTTTCTAAGTAATTATAAGTAGATCGGGTCTTCCAGCTGGGATTAGAAGATCTGTTTGTATCTCAAACTTCCAGAGAATTTATTTGTCACTATCTCCATGATGGATTCTGGTTTGTACATGTACTATTTGGTAGAATGGGCAAATTCCGTTTTCTTGCACAATTCTCAGTGAATCAACTTTCCCTCCACGTTGTGTCTAGTCTTATGTCCTTTTTCCGCTAGTTTGCTACATTCGCTCATTATGTGATTAATGTTTTCGTCTCTATCACAACATAATCCTACTTGGTATTCTGTTGTGTATTAGAGATTTTGTAGGTTCCCGTTGTGTAATGGTTATCTTCGTAGGAAATGGACACGGGGACACGAGTTCAAATCCTGAACGAGACTGATTGCATTTCACATAGCACTAATACTCTTGGGAAAGGTATGAATCCATTTATTCTCCCTCCAGCTATGGGTAAATAGTAGGGCAGACTGTGTTCTTCGGCCTTGGTGAGGCAGCTAGTCTAGGAGAAGGAAAATTCTGAATTAAAACCTATCAAACTTCGCTTAAAAATTGACCTTGTGTCATATCCTGCCCGAGCGGAGGGGTTGGTAAATATGATTATAGATTTGGGTTTTAATGTAAACGGGCATTATAGCGTTGTTTTGTGTTGCATCTAGAAGAGGTTAAATTATTCTGCTCCTTGCAAGTTCATCACACCAGGTAAAGCTGGTAGTCTTTCACTGGAGTCTGAGTGACAGCAAGTTTCTTCAGGTCTCTTGGACACTTCTGAATTTTCTAGCCTATCTCAGCAATACCAGGATCTGTATATTCTCAATTCTCCTTTTCTTTTCCAGCTCCTTCAGTCTTTCTTACAAACCATTTAGGGTCGTACCAAATGCGCCAACAACAAATCATATCACACTTACCTCCAAGTTCCACAGTTTTTTTTTTCAGTTCTCCGGTATGGTCAATGTATATCTCCATCTTTTCACTTTCTTATATTTTCTCTCTGTGGTCAGATGAAACAGAGAAATCCAGCAGATGATAAATACTTTTCTTCTTGTTAATCAACACTTAGTTTGCTCAACTGGTCGCAGTTAGGTGCTCTGTTCGTATTAAAATTACAGAGAATTTTATGCGTCTTTTTCTCTTGGGTGGATTCTGATTTATGCATGCACCATTTGTTAGTATGATCAAATGTTAATGTTTTGCACGGTTCCTAATTGATTACTTTTCCTACCCAGTCATTCCTAGTTTTGTACTCCTTTTCTTCTTTAATTTCGCTATAATATATTTGATTTTATGGCGTTGCTTTGTGCTGCTGTTAAAAGAGATTCAGTCTCACTTTTCGGGTTAATCTTTCTAGATACGTCCAAGGGTTCTCATGTGCAATCTCAACAATTTATCGCTTGACATATATGTACAGTTTCTTCCAATTTTTATTTTCCAATTTTGTTTGTTTGTCTGTTACAATCATCATCATCATCATCATCATGTCGTGTTGGTAGCACGGATATCCCTGACCCTCTCACGCCACTTTTCTCTATCGTTCATCGTCTCTGGCAGGTCTTCTGGACTACATCCCGTATCCTCTCATAGTTGCTGAATGTATGTTCGTGCTGGTCGTCCAGCTTTTGCTCGGCCATGTGTGGGGGTCCATAAGAGTACATCATTTATGAGTTCGTCCCTGCTTCTCCAGCAGTGTCCTGCATGTCTGGTTCGTCTAACTTGAATAGTTTTCGTGATAGGAGGCAGGTGGCCGTACAGTTGGTGTCTTGTGGGGTGTTGCCGCCAGGGCTTGTTCAAGATTGCTCGCAGCATTCTTGTGTAATTGCCGTCTAGCTTCTTCTCCAGCCGTTTTGTTAGAGTCCATGTAATGCATCCATGTAGTGGTTTGAGTGTGGGTCATGGTTATCTTTCGATGGCTGTTTTATTCTCTTCTATAGAAGCCTCTCTTATAGAGGAGCAGCAGTAGTTCCCCGATCGAACTGACGATCCTGAGCGATCATAATTCATTATTTTTCTCCTTGAGAGTTTTTCACATCAGCGTTAGCTGATGGTTTCCACTGGAGTTTTAGTGATAGCAAGTCTCTTCAGGTTTCCAGGACTCTTTATTATTATTATTATTATTATTATTATTATTATTATTATTATTATTATTATTATTTACTCCTTGAGAGTTTTTCGCGTCAGTTTTAGCAGATGGTCTTTCACTGGAGTTTGAGAGAAGTGATGTACTCCTATGGACCCCCACATATGGCCGTGCAAAAGCAGGACGACCAGCTCGAACCTACATACAGCAACTATGTGAGGACACAGGATGTAATCCTGAAGACCTGCCTGAGGCGATGAGTTATAGGGAGAAGTGGAAAGAGAGGGTCAGGGATATCCGTGCTGGCGGCACGACATGATGATGATGATGATGATGATGAAATACCCTTAAGTCTCCATGATTCTTCTCGGTATTCTGGCCGTTCTGAATAATGTAGTAGTTTGGATGGTCTCTAGCTATCCTCTTATTTCTAAGTCCTCCAGTCCCTTTAATAATGTTTTTGGTAACTGTACCAAAAGCACAAATCACGATTGGTAAACTTGTGACCCTCATTTTCCACAGTTTTTTCAATTCCCTAGCAAGGTCCAGATACTTATCCTTCATTTCACTTTCTTTCAGTTTTATTCTGTCATCAGCTGGGAAAGCATTACTATCATTATTATTATTATTATCTGATAGTGCTATTCTACTTATTGTACTCAGTGTACCTGAATGTATCGAAAGATGTTAAGAATTTCTAAACAGGTATCTTAAAACTGAAAAAAAAACATTTCAACTAAAAAAGAGTTGCAACTAAAATGTACCTTGTAATGAAATCTATTTTGATATAAAGCTAAATATTCAATATTTAAAAAAATACCTAAACTATCTCGAATGCAAATGAATTTTGTTTGTTTTCTCACTAAGTAAAATGTAAAACGGAAACCTGGTCTTTGTTTTAAAAAAGGTGATGGCTGCTAATTCAGTTATTTTTCTTATGCATTTGTCATATTTCTATTTTCTAGAGCATTTGTCATATTTAAATTTTTCTAAAGTTGAAAGCCACAGTGCTCCTATTTCTTAATGCACACACACACACACACACACACACACATACACACACATAAACAAACAAACAACTATATGAACCCACTAAAAAGAGAACTATACACAAGAGAAAGCCATTAAGAAAATAAGATTCTTGTCTTTTAACCAATACCCTTACTGGCACCGATTTCTTTACTCAATGAAAATAATGAAAGAATCATAATTTTTTTTCTGTTTTATCGTATATATTTTTAAGCTTCTTGATGTCCCAACTATTATACATATAATATACATACATCTATGTACTTTCACGTAATTATGTATACATATGTATATCTATATGCATGTATATGGATATGTAAATCTTGGAAGAGAAGAGCTTAAAGATTTGTACAATTGTGTTTCAGGCAATTGCCTTCTGAAATATTGAGATCTAAAGAATTAATGTTGATCCTATTTAGTGATAGAGAATAACTTTTTGAAGACTTTAATTCTGGGGTACAGAGTCCGGGAAAATTGATTTCTGGAGTATTGCATTCAGAGTAATATTTTTTAGAAGAATAATTCTGGATTGTTGAATTCTAAGGAAATTTATTTCAGGAGTATTCAATACTGAGAACTGAGTTTTGAAGGATTGGGTCTTAAAGTATTGAGGTTTTCTAAAACGGATTTTTGCTTTGCTGAGTTTTGAGAACTCAGTTCTATAGTTTTGTGTCTTTATGTGAATGACAAATAAAGACAGGGGTAGAGGAATATTGAGATTGGTGGAATTGCTTTCCAGAATATTGACTGCTGGAAAATTATATTTTGCTATTTTTTTTTCAAATGTGCTTTTGTTTATTTTTTGTGTTTTTTTTTCTTTTAATAAAATATGTGTTGTCCCTTACTCTCTCTCTCTCTCTATATATATATATATATATATATATATGTGTGTGTGTGTGTGTGTGCAAGAAACAGTCTGTCTAAGGATGACAATATATACGCCCCCCCATGGGAGTTGAGCACTCTGGCGAAGGAATTTACGGCTGCCGTTCGCATAATGCAAAGCCCTTCGAACGAATTCAGCACTCTAGTATCCGGTAAGGTACTATTTACCAACCCCTCCGCTCGGGCAGGATATGACACAAGGTCAATTTTTTAAGCGGAGTTTAACAGGTTTGAATTCAGAGTTTTCCTTCTCCTAGACTAGTTGCCCCACCAAGGCTGAAGAACCTAGTCCGTCCTAGTATCCGGTAAGGTATAAAATGCAAGCAAAACGAACGCTGCTGCTGCTGCTGCTGCTGCTGCTGCTGCTTAATACTCCTTATAATTCCCTAGCTGTCGTGGTACGCTTGTTGGCCGAGCGGTCTGCTACTAAGTCTACCGTAAAGTTGGGCAGGTTTCAAGCGTCCTACGTGTCTAGCAACACCGAAGAGTTGTGATAGAACGAAACAGTCTGTCTGTGGATGACAATATATATATATATATATATACAAGTTACAAAGAATGAACAGCAGTGCGGCCAATAAACCCTTTAACCGAAAATGACAATGGAGTTAAGCATATTCACTAATTTCCTGCTACGAACCTTTGATTTAATGCTTATAGGGATCCACATCCTGGAGTTCCCTTTTGTACATTAAATCATCTTAATTATTGATATGAGTCACAAGTGTGAAAATAGTCATTTGAATAAGAATTCTATATAAGGTTGTATTAATTTCCCAATGAAGATGATATATCCTCTTGCGTTTAATAATATTCATATGAAGAGCAAAACGTCTTTTTGAAAAAAAAAAAGACAGAACTAGAAGCTTATGAAGGAAGAGTGAATCGAAATACCAGCCAGTTTGTGCAGTTATCTTGGAAGGAACTATCTAAAACATTTAATGGCAATAAACGAGAATAAATGTTGCACAATTTTTTTATTGGGGGAAGAAGATAAAAAAGTTGTTCGATTTTAAATATTTGTTTGATGCTTTTTGCTATTACTGTTTGACATTAAAATAACATTTTGTCATAGGCATAGCTGCCTATTATTTCATGCTATTTCATCATTTGAGAAAAATTGCGCATAAAATTTCAATGTAAATGTGAGGTATTACACCTTTATTCATAATCATAGGAGTTGCGAAATATTCTTCCAACAAATATGTGTGCGTATATATATATATATAGAGAGAGAGAGAGACAAAACGCTACCTCCTTCTTTTCCCCAACAGACGTCCTTGAAATTATTAAGAACTACTGAAGCATAACTCCAACTGCCATAGCTGCTAAGGTTTAAAATGCCCTGTTTCTCTATCGTTTCAAAATCAATATCGAGAAAATTCTAAGAAAAAAATCAAAACGGATTTCGAACGGATCACTACATAAACTCACAGGTTCGGAAAATCCATCAAGTTATTGAAGGAGTACGGGAAAACAATCTCGAGACAACACTGCTGTTCATTGATTTCTCGAAAGCATTAGATTCTGTACACAGAGGAAAGATGGAACATATACTACTTGCATATTGTCTTCTTAAAGAAGCTATTACTGTCATAATGATGCTTTAAACAATTCCGAAAGTGCTCGTTCACTCACCTGATGGAGACACCGATTTCTTCAACATGGGTTTGAACTTGCACAAGGAGATACATTGGCACCATATTCGTTTATACTCTTCATAGACAATGTAATTAAAACGTTTCTTGATCTAATAAAAGAAAAAGATTACGCATTAAAAAAGGACAGACGATATCCAGTAGGAACTATAACTGATGCAGATCACGCAGACGACCTAGATTATATGTGTTATAAAAAAAAGTGCCATCTCCACTCTAAATTGCAAACAATAATACTAGTTGCTCGGCAGCTATATCACATCTACTGAAAGTGATGACAACATACGCTTTGCGAAGGCATAGAGTATTATTGACAAGTTATTAATAATATGGAAGTCTAATCTATCCAATAAAGTAAAACGGGATTTCTTCTAAGCTGTAGTTATATCCATGTGACTATATGGATGCTCCACATGTAAACTAAGAAAACTCGTAGAGGAAAAGCTTGATGAGAAAAACACAAGAAGGCTGTGCGTGTGTCATGAACAGATCCTGTAAGCATTGCTACGTAAAAGAGCAGCTATGCGGTTACTTGCTCCCCCATCTCACAAGCGATTCAAGACAAACAAGGTATGCAGAATCGTGCTGGTGAAGCAAGGATGAACTCATATGCGACCTTCTCTAATGGACTCCTGCCATAGACGTGCCAGTGTTAACCGACCAGCAAAGACTTACTTCAACACAAGTTGCAGTCAAGATAACCTCCCAGAAGAGATGGATGATAGAGATGGATAGCAAGAGAGACTCGAGCAACTCCTTGCTGCAGTCTTGAATTGATGATGATTACAATGATGATGATGATGATGATGATAAAGACTGGCATTCCTTTGTATCCGTTGTAAGAGTTTCTAAATCTGAATGCTTCCAACGATTTTTTAAAACATCGACATAATATAACCTAACAAAACTAAACATACCAGTTATATATATATATATATATATATATATATATATATATATATATATATATATATATATATATTGTCATCCACAGGCAGACTGTTTCGTTCTATCAGAACGCTTCAGTGTGGCTCGACAGGAAGGACGCTCGAAGGCGGGATCGAAACCCATCAATCTTTACATTAAACTAAGTCTCAGACCGCTCGGCCAACTAGCATACCACGTTTGGTTAAGGGAATTGTTAAGGTATTTATGTAGCAACAGCAGCAGCCGATTGTTTACATTTTTATACCCTATCGGCTACCAGAGTGCTGAATTCTTTCGAAGATATATATGTATATATAAAAACTGGAAATGAATTCGACCGTATGAAGCTGTAACGCTTTGATAAATGTTTAAAAGCCAAATTGTTGAGCCAATCGATGACAAATTCTTCTACCATTATTAGAACTTTTCTTTCCATAGCTCTCTCTCTCTCTCTCTCGTTTTATATATATATATATATATATATATCGTGTAGTTGTTGTTTTGTACAGTGTTTTCTTTCCATAGCTCTCTCTCTCTCTCTCTCTCTCTCTCTCGTTTTATAAATATATATATATATATATATATATATATATATATATATATATATATATCGTGTAGTTGTTGTTTTGTACAGTGTTGCTTCAACACAGCACGTAGAATTCTTTTATAGTTATCATTTAGCTTTTTCTACATGCGCTTTGTTAGCGTCCAGATGGTGAATCCATGCAAAGAACTGATACAACCACAGCTTAGAAGAAATTTCGTTTTATTTTATCGATTTCTATATGATCGATAGCCTATCAATTTCTGTCCACACCTTCCCAATACGCATGTTGACATCACTTTCATTTAATGAGATGTTACCGACGACGTAATTGAACTGATCGACTAATTTCTGTGGTTTTTGCGCTTAAATCAGAAGTGGCTCTTTTTAAAAAAAAGAAAAAAAAATCATGAACTCTGATTTATTTACTTTCACGCAGAGGCCATCATTTCCATCATTTCCTGCTGGAGTAACAGAGATGGATTCCTTAGCGACGTTTTGTTATGGATTGGCCAGTGTTGGCCGTCAGGCAAGGACTTATATAAATCAGCTCTCTGTGGATACTGGATGCCGTCAAGAAGACCAGCCAAGAGCGACAGATTGCGAGAAAGAGTCAGACAACATCCTGATGTCAGTGCGACTTGATGATGATGGGTTATTTTTGCTGCATTCATATAATTTCTTAAAAACACGGATGAGCAATACTTTTAAGTGGAAAAAGCGCACGTGTAGATTTTATCTGTTTAAATGAGGGGTAAAATATATTTAAATCAATAGATAAAGAATCAGGAAATAAATTTATAATGTGTTTCATGTCATTTGTTCTTAGTCTTGTTTGAGGCTGATCAAAAGTAAGATGCTTAATTTTTACCAATTCTAATGGATTGACTGACTGAATAAAATAATTTAAAAAATATAGCGTGAAAAGAATAGCAGATTATATATATATATATATATATATATATATATATATATATAGTAATTAAAGTTTACGACCGTAGTCGAGGGTGAACAGAAGATTCTCTTTTCAATACCTACTACACCTAGGTGCAAGGAAGAGCTATACTCCTTTCCCTGGATTGCTCAACTTTACCCTAGATACGTACCTTATATTGCGGAGTGTTAAGCAAGGAAGTATCAAGTACCATTTTCAAAGTCTTTGGTATGACGCAACCTGGGATAGAACCCAGGTCTACCGTGCCATTGCCAAAGACTCTACCAACTGGACCAATTATATATATATATATTGGTTAGTTTAGGTTTTTGCCGTATCAACCCTTGTAGGTTATTAAATGACGAATCCTTTTTTATACATGCTTGGTTTCTAAACGCATTTTATAGATAACATTTTTGAGCAAGCCTGAGTTCATTTTTTTCTTCTTTTTCTTTTTTATTAATTAATTGGTTTCTAGTTTTTCTGTGTAACAGTGATAACTTCCTTAAACATCAGTCATTTAAATGATCTGTGAGTAATTTCATTTTTTATGTCTTAGAACTAACTTTTTGTGTCCACGAGGGTTGCTATTGTTTCTACATAGATTGTAATATCAAATCCATTTTACTAACACTGCTCAAAGAGTTATCTTTTAAAAAATTCAATTTAATATAATACATTTGTTTGCAAAGAACTTAAATTCCAAACAGTTCTCTTTGACCAATTGATACGACGGTATCATGTGCTACTACTTCGAATTAGAGTAGATTTAGGAGTAATAGCAATAACGGAGTACTCCATATTCCTCAAAGCTCAGGGACCGGCGCCTCATAATCATATAGTTTAGTGTCCTTTTCAGGACAATATATATATATATATATCTTTTCTTTAACCTCGGTATGGCAACTGGTCTAAGCGAAGGAAACAGTGAATTCAAATCTGTTAAACTATTACTATTTAACCCATAGATTTAGGGAGAAGAGAGTTCATGCCTTTACCAAGGATATTTGTCCGAGAGTAAACGTTATAGCGTAACTGGAGTTCGAACTCACTGACTAGGATGGCGTAGTTAGGCACCTTAGCCACTTCACTAATACAAATAATTCTCATTTATTTATATGGTTTCAAGTATCTCCACCTGATATTATCCGTTTTGTACGTCCTACCCTGCCAGAAGGTTTGGTAAATATATACATAAATACGTACACCAAGAAATCGATTTTTAGTAGGTGCTCAACGTTTTGTTTGGTACAGTTTTATAGCATATCAACCATTGTATGTTATTTAACGCCAAATCCTCAATACATATGAATTAAATATATATGATTTGTAAATGTAATATAGGACCAACGTGTTGTGCTGTAAAGAAATAAGTCCGCAGAAAAAGAAATACTCAAACTCGAAGGTAAGGGAAGAAAATATAGCAGTCGTTTATTATTCACTTAGGGCTATGATCTCTGCAACTCGAAAAGTTCATTTTAATTACGTTCCTCTTCTCCCTCTCTCTTGGTGGTGACGGCGGTGTGGGTGAGAGCTGGCTATTGACACACGCCTGTCATAGCAGACTGGGTAGGACTGGTCAGGGCCTCGGAACCTTTGACTCGCCTGTTTTGAAAGCTGTCTTCAACTCTGCCAAAATCTCCTGACTCGTTTTCTTATATAGAGACTTTGGGGAACAAATTGAAGATCCCCGAATGTTCGATGTCACCAGTAAAACTGTTTTGAAACACGTGATAGTTCATCTGTGATTATTTTAAAATCACGTCTAACTTTGCAGGTCATTCTGCCCGCAACCGCTAGTCTCGTGACACCTTCACTGATTGACGACAGCACCCGTCCGTAATATTACAGGAAACACATTTCGTTGATAAAATTTTCAAACGATTCAAACGATTTGTACAGAGTACAATTGTTGCCAGTATTGCTACATATCACTAATAAATCAATTAAACACCAGTCATTTGTTTACACACAGTTAAATGATCAAAGTTCTATTTCTAAAAAATCACTTTATCGTAAGCCATTTACATACTCATAGTTTAAATATCAAATAGTTCCATTTGACCTATAGATAGGACACTATCAGGTGCTACCACTCCTGGCAAGAATGAACTAGAGCGTGATGGCAATGAAAGAGTACTCCACATTTCCCAAAGGTCAGCATTGCTGGAGTCTCATCATCAGATTTTTAGTGTCATATCAGGACACTCCTCTACAGAGAAGCCGTGGATGTACCCAACAACCTCAGCCGACGAGGCTATGAGCGTTCAAGAATGGTGCACTTGTTACAATGTAATCTGTGCTATGTTTATGCCCTTTGTCAATTTTTCATCTACGTAGAATGTTCCTAAAGTAATGATATCAGTTTATTTCTCATATATTACAATCACAGCGATCTCTTTAGATAGATAGATAGATAGGTCTATAGTTGCTGTTAATGGTTCCTTCTTTTTGATATAGGGGTAATCTTTGTAGATCAGGCTGATTTTCCTCTCCGTTGTCTATTCGGGTATATCTGCATCTTCTAGGCATTTACTCACTTGTAAAGTCAATCTGTCATGGATCGACCTGAATTTTTAAAACCAAAATTCGTGTATGCCATCATGGCTTGGACTTTTTCGATTCGCTACTATTTTGAGTGTAGCTGTATGCTTGCCTCGGGGCCTTCTTGGAGTCCTTGAAATTCTTTTTCATGAAATTAATCCATTCGACTTTTCTTTCTGTTCCAATATTTTACATTTTTTTCTTTACATCCATTTGTTGGTTTGTCCTCTTACATTCTCCACCGACTTGTTGGAAGAATTTTCTTTCATTACTATTATGTCATCAGAAAAGGGCAAAAATAAATAGAACAAACACGTGTTTAAGGAGAAGAATAAAGGTTATATATTACAGTAAGACAAGTAAAACAACGTCGTCAGTGCAGCTTTGCAACCAACAGTGTTTGTCGCAAGCCCTGCTAAACGGACGAGTATGGCACTAGGCGTTTTAAGGTGGGTCCAGGCGCAGGGCCGTAGCTCAGTAACACCCGGCATTTCCAAAAAAAGGCTCAGACTCCGTCGGCATTCTCCTAAAAAGGGGCACTGCAAGCACCAGGGAATGAATCTTTCCCCTCCGAGGAAGGTTAGAGACAGGTGGATGGCTGCTGAGGTTCCAGGAATGTCAGTCTTGGCCGCGTGTCGCTAATGCTAGGCCTCATCAGCGCCCGCACTAGGCAGCCTCGGCTGAATACCGTATCCATAGACGTGGCACACCCGAACAGATTCGTGCCACTGATACCACGTTCCGCCGAAGTGAGTCCCATCTTCTGGATTGGTGCAAGTGGGCAAAACTGCAACAGCTTTGCTACCAACTCTCTATTTCTTTGAAAAAATACAAAGAGAGTATAAAGTTCGAAGGTTTTTGAGGTGGAGAGAGGTCAGGCCATATCTATATCTTTCTAAGAGGTCTTAGCAAGCCACATTCACCAACCTATTCATCAATACAATATATAAGCAACCATCCTTCACCAAGCACGCTATGTCCACCAAAATACCACACTCGCTCTGTGAAAAGACCTACTTAAAACCCCGAATGAAATGTATGATTTTATTTACAGAGATGATTTTTATTTACAGTGATGTAATGTGGATTGGAGAAAAAAAAACGAAAGAAAAAAAAACGAAAGAAAAAATCCCTGTTTGGTTGCCCGACTATCTACCTTTCTACGATATGGAGGCCGACCGTTTTCCGGTATCCGAGAACAAAAAAAAAGTCGGATATACCCTAAGTGGAAGGGGGATATAATCTAATAGGAAAAAAGAAAAAACTGGGTCAGGCGTTGTGAGGACAGGTAGCATGAATTTATTCTGATGGGGTTTCAAGATCTTCAGAAAAAGTGGGCTGGATTAAGGTTTGGGGTATGACAAATAGGGATGGAGAATCTCTCGAAGGCTAACAAATAGGTGACGGGAATGATGACTCACAACATACAGCTAACTAGGAATTAAGGCCAACAAAAAAAAATTAACCGGTATAAAATGCCTAAAGATCAGATCCCGATGAGAAAAATCATACAAAGCCTTCTTTCACGTCGTCCAAATCACCATCCTTGCTACAGCTAGGATCGCGAAAAAGACTACACGCATTTATTTACTCTTCCAGGTCTCACGAACTGGATCCTTACCATTATTTGTAGTTAATTTCAAATCCAGTGCATGTTTGTTTTTGCTGGGGGCTAAGCCTCTTTCAGGTAATACGGAAAGCGTATTTTAAATTCCGCTAAAGAAGAGTATTATATTCGGAGTATGAAAAGAAATTCAAAGGAGAGATCCTAGGAATTAATGATAAACTTTAGATTTTTAGTTGGTAATTTGCATTTTTTTTTTTATTAGGAGTTTATTTGTAGGGAATCATATTCGGAGTGGATATGATACATATAATCTCTATGATATCCATATGATATCTGGTTTGTAGTTTTGTGCAACTCGTGGACACATTTCTCAATTTGCTGACGCAAGATTAGTTTGCAAAAATTCTTGTTTTTGCTTTAGTAAAACTCCGAAAGTTTATTCATTCTAAATCGATCAAGGCTGTATTCTCAAGAGAGATTCTATTGTGGTATCATGTCGACGCTTTTTACTGAAGACGGAAATGCGTCAGAGTGTCTGGTCAAAGAGTCGTCGGAAGATACCTTCTGCAAGAGATGCATCGGATTCATAAGAAACAGTTAGTGGACAATTCCATATTGTACTGAACGGCAGAAAGAAAACATAGAAACTTTCACAAAATGTGGCTTTAATTTTTCTTTACACATGCAAGAATAAAAATAGAAATACAACTTATCAAAAAGAAAAAAAATTGAAATCTTTTGGTATTCTTTGAATTTGATTTCTCAAAACGAATAACTATTAGCGTTTGTGGGAGTCTCGAAGGAAATTGGTGACCATATAAAGAGATGAAAATTTCGCATCAGGAAAAATAAAAAGTCATCGCCTTATTAGAGGGGTTTACAATATATTATGTGCATCCTCTGGGTAGTTGAATACCCCTCTAGAAGAGGAGGGGCACTAAACACCACCTGACGGTGATGTTGCATTTCGGAAGCTGTTGGGAATGATGAGTAACCCTTTATTGTCATTATTGCCATGTTTACGCAAACTAGGGGTGGTAGTACAAGTTACAATCCGATCTATACGAATACATGTTTGCAAATTATTTGTATTGGATAGGAATACTTTATATCATATATCCATGTGAAAAGATCCCTTAAATAAACAAAAATATTGATACAAATATACAATCCATACATTTCCTTAATATCAAGGCAGAGAATATATACAAGACGAGTTGATATGCCGCTAAGATCAATCAATCAATTAATCTGGAAAAATTCAGTTTTTACGGTCACAGAAAAATCACATTCAATTTATTTTTCATGTTGTAACCTCTCTCTAAATCGATCTTAAAAACAATAAAACGTGAAGTAGTATTCTCATGTCGATGAAGGAAGATCAGTTATTTCATTTGTTTGTTTGTTTGTTTTATTTTACGGCATATCAACCTCATCGGTCATTTAATGTCGAATCAAGTTAAGGAAAATAAGTCTGAAAAGAAATTCAAAGGAGAGATCCTAGGAATTAATGATAAACTTTAGATTATTAGTTGGTAATTTACATTTTTTCTTATTAGGAGTTTATTTGTAGGGAATCAGGATCATTGAAAAAAAAGCTATGAAACAGGTTGGCGAAGGGATCAGTTTGTTAGAATATATATAATAAAGAAAGGGTTTATAGAAGTAATTTGGTCTAATCGTAAATTTCTTTAGATTTTTGTGTATAACTTCACTGTTTTTAGAAATGTTATCACATTATCTATTTCAGTGTTGTGGAACAGTTCCATCATATTGTTTGCAGAAGTTTTTTCTTATATGGGCTAGGTCGGTACATTCAATGAGAATATGCTTCACAGTGTATTTGCTATCATTTTATGGAATCGTATGTAACCCTCGGTAAATAATTTGCCAGCCCCAAAATTTAAGTCGTTCTTTATCGCTCAGCCCAAGGTTCACTAACTACCTGATTTTTTTTCAGAAACTGTCATGTAGCCATTTCTTATACCTAGCGTTAGAGTTTCCGTGGTAGAACTTTTGTTGTAGGTCACGCAGCTGGGCAACAAATTAACTGGTGGTTGTAAGTGACCTCAACATTACAAATTGATATAAAAAGATATCCTAGTTTAACGGTATATCAAATTCTAACGAGTTGTTCAATGCCAAAATTTTAAATCCTTTGTAAATATTTGATTATAAACAAGTGTCTTTCCAATCTTCAATTTTTTAAATTGGTAAATATTATTTGTCAGTAATCATTTCTTTATAAACAGTTAGATGATATCAAGTATTCCTATCTAATACATATAATTTACACATGGCTTGGTTTCCAATCGCGCATTTTAGTCACAGCTCTAAGTCAAGTAGGTTATTGACGATAGTCCGTACAAGAGGAATAAGTTGTATAAATAGGATACTAATTGAATTTAAATTCAAATTACTTTATGATAGGTAAAATTAACGGGAAATGATAGAGCATTTGCTACTTTTTTTTTACATTTTATGTATATATTTACGATATTTATAAAAGTAAAGTTGGCGACCTTAGTCGAGGGTGACCAGAAGGCTCCATTTTCAATGTGTATACTATGCTAATATTTACTAAATTTCATTGTATACGATTATTTGATATATTTTATAGTATATTAGTATATTTAATATATAGTATACAATAATATAGTATTCTTTTATAAAAGATGTGATATTTTATAATTTAAACTTCTGATGATTTTTAAAATATTTTTCCAGTTCCAGCTGTAGCTTACAGAAACTGGTTCTACTTTGCATTTATTCAACACTTCGAACTACAATATAATAGAATATTCCAAATTCGTCAATTTAAACAAATTTATAAAGATATTTATATGATGATTATTATTAGATATGAATCGTCACTAAAAATATTATTTGCAAAAAAGAATGTGTGAATTCGGCTCGTTAAGGGTTGATATGCCATGACACCAAAAATCCAACTTTGAATACATCAGTGTATAACAATTCATGATCTTTGAATTTCAGATGTGTATAACATTTTTATTCTCAAAACCAAAGAGAATATTTGGTGTCATATGATCTGTTTGATTATTCAGTTGGAATTGGAATTGGAATGGGTATTGGTTATATTTTATGGCAGGGCTTCTAAAAATAGTCCATATAGAATTCCGGGGATGAATAAAATTTTGTTCGGGACAAAAGAAAACCAGCTTGAGACAGAGGTACAGTTTACTGATTCACATTTATATATCCCTTTATAACAGAACAAAAATCATTGCGGAGGGGTTGGTAAATATATATACACAATATACAGTCCCTTTACTTAAGTAGGCAAATAATATATATATATATAAATTAAATCACAAATCGGAATTTTCCTACTAATGTTTCCCCTCAACGGAGTCGGTACGAAACTCCCTGATGAACTGTTGAGGCGAAACTTTAGTAGGACAATTCCGACCCACGATTTAATTTTTGTAATTGGCTCTACTTCGTATTGAGCACTCTTGTAATTGTAGCATTGCAGCAATTTACGGTGGGTTTTTCTTTTTCTTTTGACCAACTGATTGCATATCTCTTGATTTTTTTCAACTGATGTGACGAAGTTAGTTTTTTTTTTTTTTGTCCTATGATATTTTTTCTTTTTCCCCCGGGCGGTGATTCGAGATATTGTAATCTTTAGTTCCTGGCGGTATTTTTTCTTTTTTTTTGCTGGTAACCGTGAATGCTGGTAGATAGTAGGTTAGTATATATATATATATATATATATATATATATTATTTGCCCACTTAAGTAGTAATCATCATCATCATCATCATTAAATCATGTTGCACAGATTCTATGACTCTTTCTTGCAACCCGTCTCAATTATCCATCCATTTTGGGTGTGCTCCGTGACGAACCCAGCCTACCCCAACTCATTAAACCAGGCAGTCGTGGAGAAGTCTTAGTGCGGAAGAATGAATGTTTTTCAGGCTTTCCTTTTGAAAATAAAAGGGCTGATGTTACGGAGAAGTTGAGTCAAAATATGTGCGCCAGTCGGAGAGGGAAGAAACCAGATGGAACCCAGAGCAGCCAGGCACGAAAACTACGACAAAAATAACCAGGGCAAAAAACATAATAACAAGGTCTTTGGCTATCTCCCGCATCTCGCGACGTTCTGTTTTCTCTCTAAACCAGTTGATGCATTTCCTAAACTATCACTGTTTTCGGCTACTACTATGATTGTGTAGTAGCAAATCATCATCATCATCATATCGCGCTGGCAGCACGGATATCCCTGACCCTCTCTCGCCACTCCTCCCTATCGTTCATCACCCTAGGTAGGTCTTCAGGACAACCCGTATCCTCACATAGCTGCTGAATGTACGTTCGTGCTGGTCATCCTGCTTTTGCGCGGCCATGTGTGGGGATCCATAAGAGTACATCTCTTATGAGTTCATCTCTGCTTCTCCAGCAGTGTCCTGCATGTCTGGTTCGTCTAACTTGAATAGTTTTCGTGATAGGGGGCAGGTGGCCGTACAGTTGGTGTCTTGTGGGGTGTTGCTGCCAGGACTTGTTCAGGATTGCACGCAGCATTCTTGTGTAATTGCCATCTAGTTTCTTCTCCAGCCGTTTTGTTAGCGTCCATGTAGTGCATCCATATAGCAGTATCGATGTGACCGCTGCCTGGAAGAAACTGCGTTTCATTTTATCGGTTAGGTCTGATTTCCATATAGTCGATAGCCTATTGATAGCTGTCCATGCTTTCGTTAACCTCGTTTCGATGTCCTTTTCGGTTGATTCGACGCTGCTTCCGTATCAAGCGAATCAACAGACGGTGTTTTGTGTTTGTCACTTTTTATCACCTTGAGGTTACCACGCCGTCTGGCTGAAACCCATGGGGCAGTGCTACGCTCATAGTTTATTTGGGGCCGTGGTGTTGCACTTCTATAAGGGTGGTTTTAGCATTGAATAAACCTAGAAGATCGATACGCCATAGAAATAAACATAGACTAACATCCTGACTAATCTTTGACTTATAGGTTGTAAATCGAGTTAGTCGTAAATCGGACTGCTATGCATACCATATGCATCCCCTGAATACTATAACCAAAGTTTAACATGTTTTAAGTATTTTATTTAACTACCTATTTGCTTCTATAACAAATACTTCTAGTATGTTTGTTAAAACTTACACTTTTTCACAATTTATTTAATTTATCATTATTGTTATCAATCTGACTATGGTTCTCTTTTCTGCTCATGACTGCTGGTTGATAAACAATACTCGAGTGAGATCTTTTGAAACAGCTTTAAATTTAATTATTCGTTGTTGTTGTGAGTAAATAGTATTTTCTCTCTTCTAAAAAAACATTCATACTGTACACATTTCGAGGTCATCTTAATTGTTAAATATTTCTGCACAAATAAAAAAAAGTCCAAACCTACAGCTGTTTAAATTCATACCTTTACATGGCATATCGCAATAGAAAACAGAAACATTACACAGTGATAAATTGTTTAGCTTCAAGTTTTAAGCAATTTTACAAGCCTGAACATGAGATCAATATGATAACTGAAAAACATCGAAAGTTTCACGGGAATTGTTACAAAAAAGAGAGAAAATAAACAGAAAATATAAACAACAGAAGAAAGGAAAAAGTAACAAAGATCACTAGGAGTCTTGGAAAAACAAATGCATATTGATTAGTTATATTGCTTACAGATCGATAAAATCGTTCGAGATAGAAAGCAGGGAATGGGCAATGGAAAACTAAAAGAAAAACTAAAAAAATTCATTTTGTTGATTTGTAAATCTTCTGCAAAAGTTGACAACAGCGTGTAGAAAAAAGTTCTACCACAGGAAATGAATCAAACAATACAAAAGTTTATAGTCATGTGAAAAATATTACTAAACACAGTTAACCATGATTTGTTTGTTATTTAATGGCATATCAACGTTCCCAGGTTATTTAATGCCAATTTAATCCTTTTTTAAGGACAGTGGGGGTACTAGTTAATCCATAGATGGGAGGATGAGGGGGTTCATACCTTTCCAAAGGATATTTGTCCGAAAGTGACATAATCGTGTGGCTGGAGTTAAAACTCGCTTTCTACGATTCCGAAGGCCAGCGCTTAACCACTATATCATGGGGATACCCTCAGTTACATATAAAGAAAACAAAGGTGAGTTAACTTCGAAGGAATAGCCACAAAATCCAGTCATAAAAAGAAGCAATATATATATATATATACAATATAATGTATAATAAGAAATAAGTATATATTATATATATATATATATATTATTATTATTATTATTATTACAGCTCTATTATTATAGCTCTATCTAAGATATTGAGCACATTAACGCAAAAAAAAGATAAAACTGAAGGAAAACGAACCGAATAGAAGACGGATATAGAAGGGATTTCAACATGAATGAAATAAACGCGGAACCACCATTCCCGTGTGATTACGCAAAATCAAGAAACGGTTGCTATGACATCAACGGCCGAAAGTAAAAACGTTTTTAAATCACAAACTGAACTAAAATGAAGATAAACGAACGTCCAATGTAATGACTGCTTTTAGTAGATCTGGCGTATATATAGATTTATATTTCTTTTAAATACCCTATCCGGTGGCAAAAGCCGTTTGGTAGCGCCAGGAGTGGCAGTACCGCCTTGAGCTACCGAAACTGTGTTATCGCCCTGGTTGTTGGCTGATGAGGACAGGGTATCGCACGTGCTTTCACAGGTTGTATGATGAAAATTTGAACACCAAGGTTCTCTGGAAAACAAGATGACTCTTTGGAAAGACAAAGTCACTCTTCAGAAAGACAGGAATTTAACAAATATGGATAGTACAATGAAAGGAAAATGCCCTCAGGGTGTCTGTAGCGGAGAGAGAGAATATATCACCCATCATACTGGATATGTATCCGTCTACAACGTGTGATAGCGGTAGAAAATTCAACAGTTTGTGAGGGTCACGAATCCACAAGGCGCTTCTGGTGCAAACAACGTAATTCCCCCACCGGAGAATTTAAATCGAACGATGGGCTTATGAATCAGGATTACCCCCACAGTATTCATGACCCCATTGCTGAGCGTCAGCGTCCTGGAGACATCCCTGCTTTCACACGTTGTATGATGAAAAAAAATCATTATGATATAATAGGTCTATCTAAGATATTGAGCACTCTCCATACTATAATGCCACAAACTCAAAAAGTGATTTAGTGACAACCAACACTGTTATATATATATATATATATATATATATATATATATATATATAATTATTATATCAATAGATTTTTCAGTCAAGTAAGTAAAATTGGCGACCGTAGTCGAGAGTGACCAGAAGACTCCCTTTTTAACAGCTCGTACATCGAGGTGTAGGAGAGGGCGCTACCCTTTTCCCTGGATTGCTCCACTTTACCCTTGACACATATCTTATATTGTTGAGTGTTCAGCAAGGAGGTATCAAGTACCATTTTTAAAGTCTTTGGTATGACGCGACCTGGGATTGAACACAGGTCTCCCGGACCATTGGCGAACACTGTACCCACAAGACCAATGAACCGGGTCATATAGATTCTATAGATATACTAAAATAGAATCATCCAAACTGAGTGCTCAATTTAAAGTTATAATATATGTAACAATAGAGAAATAAGCTAAAGCAGGATAAAATATTCTTGAGAAACATGGAAATTTATAAGTATATTCCATTACAAATTTATTTCAACCGTTCAATGGGATACTCAGATGTGATGAAAATCATATCTGACGATCCCTTTGAATGGATGAAATAAATTTGTAATGGAATATACTTATTAATTTCCATCTTTCTCAACGATACATAAATATATATATATATATATATATATATATATATATATATCATCCACCGCATGAGCAGGTTGCGACAACAGGGTGGAATCCAGAATTTTCCTTCTCCGAGATGGATTGCCATACTGAAGCTGAAGAGCCTAGTTTGCCCAACTGTTTACCAATAGCAAGAGAGAGAATAATTGAGTTCAGACACTTTCTAAGGGAATTGGGGTGATGTGAACGGCAAAAAGTCTCGTCCTTGATTTGATCCCGCGTCGTTGTGTTAATCTCCTAATATAGTCACCATTACACCCCGAATGCCTATATATATATATATATGTGTGTGTGTGTGTGTGTGTGTGTGTGAGTGTGCATGCGCGTGTGCAAGTGTTAGCAAATAGAAATGGAACACTATAGAGCGATTATAATCAAAACTATACCCATAACAATACTTTAACATCAAGCAATTAAGCAATTTCCATTTTAAAATCGAATTATAATTTAATGAGGTCTGTTCTTACCCTGAAGTTCATATGAGATAATTCAAATTCTGGATATGACAGAAATAACAATGAAATTATTTTTCAAATATTTACCCCATTTTTCAATTGAACTATTGGTATGTTCATAAACCGATATTACAAAGAAAACAGAAATGATATTAAGGCTGTCCATTATGTATTTCAATTCCCTTTCTACCTTCACTGCCAATATCTCAAAAAAGCTTAAGTGTATTTACCCAACCCCTCCACCACAGATAGACTATGACACAAGAACAGAATAAAGCTGGTTTTAATTTAGATTCTACCACAGAGAATCTTGACGAATTGAACAAACATCATTTAGAATCCTAAAATACATAATACATTTGCAAGATACAATTGTTTAGAAATCAATCTCTCTTTAATTGATATTAAGTTATTTTATTTTCCTATGGATTTTTTAAGCTCACACGGTCACCATTTTAAGTTGTTCTACTTCATGGCATCACTCAGGGCAAAAGCCGGATTATTAGGTTGTGCCCATCTCATCTCCAAGTAATATATAATTATATAAATGTATGTATATGAACATTTCAGCCTAACATTTTTTTAGCCCGTCATCCGAGAAATATCGATTGATTTTTGGTTTAACGATATATCAATATTTGCTGGTTTTATTTCATTCAAAGGGATTAAAAAAAATGTGTATTTAGCCAACATTTCTTCTACGGAATTGATGTGACACACGATCGATTTTTCAGCGGAGCAAAGCTCGTTTGTATTCAGTTTTCTTTCTTTTAGACTTGTCGTCTAACCATAGCTAAATAATTCAATCTGTCCTACTACTTACTCAATATTACGGAGATAGGTGGGTCCAAAAAAGCATTACAGCAGATGGGCCTAAAAGAACGTTTTACCAAGATTAGAACGGTCAAAAAGAACATTGTTACGGAAAACAGATGGGTCCAAAAGAGCATAAACGTGAAGTGAAATGAAAAAGGCCTTGTCAAGAATTTGAACTCAGATCGACGATTCCATTCCTTACAACGATAACCATAACGCTAGGCACAATTCTTTCGTACAAGTTCATTTAAACCAATATTACAAAAAAATAATAATTCACCAATGACTCAAAAGTATCGCTCGAAAGGGATTATTGGTAATAGAAGAAGAGAAAATGGGTCCATAGTGCATATTTTAAAACGGAAACGTTAATAAACAATTAACAATAAGTTACCTTTGAAGGAATAGCCACAAAATCCAGTCATAAAAAGAAACAATATATACAATATAAACAATGTTACCTTTGAAGGAATAGCCACAAAATCCAGTCATAAAAAGAAACAATATATACAATATAAACAATGTTACCTTTGAAGGAATAGCCACAAAATCCAGTCATAAAAAGAAGCAATATATACAATATAAACAATGTTACCTTTGAAGGAATAGCCACAAAATCCAGTCATAAAAAGAAACAATATATACAATATAAACAATGTTACCTTTGAAGGAATAGCCACAAAATCCAGTCATAAAAAGAAGCAATATATACAATATAAACAATGTTACCTTTGAAGGAATAGCCACAAAATCCAGTCATAAAAAGAAGCAATATATATATATACAATATAATGTATAATAAGAAATAAATATATATTATATATATATATATATGTATATATATATATTATTATTATTATTACATAATAGCTCTATCTAAGATATTGAGCACATTAACGCAAAAAAAAAAGATAAAACTGAAGGAAAACAAACCGAATAGAAGATGGGTATAGAAAGGATTTCAACATGAATGAAATAAACGCGGAACCACCATTCCCGTGTGATTACGCAAAATCAAGAAACGGTTGCTATGACATCAACGAATAGAAGACGGGTATATACAATATTCATGGTCGTAAAGGAAAGAACACATTTTCCCACTGTCTGACACTGACGCGTTTTGGTATTTGAAGCAAAACTTTGACAATTGTAAATCAAACTGACACCTCCGGCGACGATGCCGACGATTTTACTCAAGAAACCCTTCATCATATCACCCGTTTAACGTTCAACTCCCACGTGACAGCTTTTCTGTGTGAATGAATCTTTCTCGATGTAGTTAGAGGCAATGCAGCTGTTACTGCCAAGGCCTAGACCGACTCAAAGATATTGAGAAGATGTCAACTTAAGTCAACACCGGTTTCCTGTGAAATTTTGAAAAATTCACATTCAAGTATTTAAGAATGGATTCAAATTGATAGAAATATCCTGTCAAACGCACAACTAAAATAGGAAAGAGCTCAGACAGTCAAGTGAAATACGTATTTGGGAGGACTTTGCGTTAATGAACATTATTGAAAAGCTTATGGTCTCTAGTCGGCTTTTATTCGAACTACAAATCTTAGTATAACATAATTATTTAAATCTGGATTTTCAGATGACACCAAAAGAAATCATGACGTTTTTTATAGCGAACTTTTCAGCTAGATCTACTCAGTACGGATAAGCAAAGAGATAAAGATATTTTTTAGCTTACCAGAAAGATACAAAATCTATTGTCAAAAGTCCCCAAGTTATTCGCAGATGATATAAGTTTTTTAGAGAAAGCCATCCGAGAATTATGGAAAGAGAGACAGAAAAAAGACATTAAAGTAATCATCATTTTAATCCTTGATAGTTTTTCATCCGAGTTCTAATAGATAGTATTCCCTTGAAGTCTGAATGAGAATAAGTCTTTTCAGTTCTCCTTAACTTTTGTGGTCTGAGGGATCTCGATTCTTCAACTGAACTTGAATTCCCCCAATGTCTTTTACAGGATATTCGCGATTATTCCATGGGTTCTGACTACAAATGATATCATCGTTAATATCATGTTCCACAACTTCCTCTTCCCTCAGGCAATCTCCAAGTACTTTCCCAGTTTTTCTCCTTTTAGTTTTACTGAGTGTCCAAAGAGTTAGTAAGTCTGTGTTGTGCCCGTTAGTTAGTCTGTATGTTTTAAAATCATCATTCTAAATCCCTACCTTATTTCTTCGACAAATATTCTACTAGGATAACGGTTGTTAACAGTCGAAACGGTAAAACTATTCATAATCCCCGTCGATTCTGTTTGCAACATTTTAGAACTAGTTGGGATCCCAATCTTTAGCAGGTCAACAGCTTAAGAAGCGAATGACCGTGGTAAGGCAAACTATCGATGAAAAACGATTACAAAAGAAATACAAGAGTAATTATTATATTTACCCAACCCCTCCACTCGGGCAGGATATGACACAGGGTCAATTTTTAAGCGGAGTTTATCAGGTTTTAATTCAGAGTTTCCCTTCTCCTAGACTAGTTGCCTCATCAAGGCTGAAGAACCTAATCTTACCTACTATTTACCCATAGCTGGAGGGAGAATAATTGGATTCATACCTTTCCCAAGGGGTATTAATGCTATGAGAAATGCAATCAATTTCGTCCAGGATTTGAACTCGTGTCGCCGTGTACATTTCCTACGACGATAACCATTACACCACGGGCAAGAGTAATTATGACTTGGAGAAAATGATCTACTGAGAATTGTGCAAGAAACTGAATTTTGGTCGACAGACAAATGGTACATGCTCAAACTAGAATATCTTCTATGAAATCAAATGGATGAATTTCTTTACGTCTCCAGAAAAAATATTCCTATATTTTTCCATTGATTCGATAATGTAAGATGAAATTAGTTCTATTTCCTTCCTTACATGCAGAGAAATTTGGCTAATCGACGTTACTCTTCTCAAATTATGAAAAGTACCTCTTATATATTTCACTTTATTTTCTTTTAACATTTTGTCGAAAATTTTGATTATTTATGTAAATGTGTCAAAATCGACAGCAATTTCCAATGATTTTACCAAAACTACAGTATTTTATAAATCATGTTCACATGCTATATCTTTTCTATTATTTGCTGTGATTTTTATTCTAAGGTAATAAATATCAATTTCTAAAAGCTTATGATTTGTATTTAAAAGGATATACTCAATGTGAAACAAATATGTTTTATCCATACCACGAGGATAAAATTTGTGTATATATCAATCAACGAATTATATCAACAAAAAACGTCCTTACCTTTGACATATAATGACCTGATGTCAAACTCCTGTTGAGACAATCCGATTTTGCTTTCCAAGCTCATTTGAGATCATTGGAGGCCATTAGAAGTTAAAATATGCAATTTCTGCTCAAATCTGTATGGGGGGGGGTATCGTGGAGTAATGGTTAAATCGCTGGACTGCGGAATCGTAGTAAGCGAGTTCGAACTCAATTCATTCAATTACGTTCCCTTTCGGACAAATACCATTGGAAAAGGTATGAACCGCTTATCCTTCCAACTACGGGTTAGATAGCATAGCTGCTGTTCTTTTAAAAGAATAGATTTTGCATTAAATAACCCAAGAAGGCTGATATGTCATTAAACAAAGAAACCAAACCATCAAATCTGCATATTTACCTAACATGCAAGAGTAGGATGACACAAGGTCAATTTTGAGTGGAGTAAGGCTTGTTTGAATTCAAAGTTTTCTTTCTTCTTTGATAGTTTCCTTACTAAAGCTAAAGCACCCAGTCAATCCATATATTTACCCTTAGTTATGTGGAGCAGATAGAATCATGCTTTTCTCAAGGGCATTAGAGCAAAATTAACATGGGTCACCAATTTTGTTCCCTACGACGATAACCGTGACACGAAGCACACATCTTTTAGCCTGTGATGATATGAAGAAAGTTAAATCCGAAATCTTCATACAAATAGTGCTACGTTGAAAGTTCGCGATTAAGTAGAGAATATCTGACTCTACCTATTTCCAAAATTGGAAAACCATGAAATACTAAGTTCTCAGAAACTTATAAGAATTTGTGTTTAAGTTTAAAATACTTTCAATTGGGAAATTACGTCATGTCTATACTTCTGGATTCATAAAAGCTACCTAAGAAATTTTATTAGAATTTTTTTCTTTATAAATTTGATTTCTTATTTCATATCTTTTTTCCGGGACATTGCCGGTTTTCTCGGCTAGTTTTTTTATTATGGAAGCCGACAAAATGCGACTGAGTTGTGATTTCAGATTTTGTTAGTCTGTAACGGAAAGTGATTAATGAATTGGTTTTAAAGGCATGTCAACCCGTCATGATTATTGATGCCAAAGCGTTAGAGAACTGTGAAACTTTTACGTGCATGTGTACATTTTTGTGTGGTTTCTTAAAAGTTTATTACGGACAGTTATATGATATCAATAAACTCTGAGATACCCATGAGATAATTGTTACCGTCGTAAAAAATAGACACAAAACCACACGTTCAACCCTAGATGAGGCTGTTTGCATTTCACATAGTACTAATACCCTTGGGAAAGGTATGAATACAGTTACGGAAAAGAAAAACTGAATTGAAATATGTTAAACTAACAATCTGATAGTTTGGCGACTGTAATGCTGGAGCTTTACGGAATACGAAGTACCTCTTTATTGCCATCGCTCCGTGGTCCACTCTGACCTGGAGTGTTAGAACCGGATAGGGTCGTATCTATGGGTCAAATAGGACTAAACTGTGTAATTACACTAAACTGAATTGTTTAAAATTAACTGTTTTTGCATTTAACTGAATGTTTAAATTGTGTACTTATGTTAAGCTGAAGTGTTTGAAATAGAACTATTTTTCACATTTAAAGTGTCTACTTATGCTAAACTGTACTGTATGGAATAGAGCTGTTTTGACATTTAACGGTGTGTAAACAAAACTGTGATTATACTAAACTGAATTGTTTGAAACTTTTTATCAAAAGGACTTAATTCGGTGTTAAATGACCCAAAAAGCGTTGATACGCATAAAACAAAACAACCAACCAACCAACCTATCTATGAGTCAAACTAGAACTAAACTGTGTAATTACACTAAAATGAACTGTTTCATATCGAACTGTTTTTGATACGTAAACTGATACTAAATTGAACTGCTTGAAACAGAACTGTTTATTTGTATAAAAATGGATTTGACATTAAATAACCTAAAATCGTTGGTATACCATAAAACCAAACTAAACCAAATCATATATATTTGATATATATGTATAAATAGTATTTGGCTTTAAATAACCTAAAGTGGTTGATGTGCCATAAAATAAAAACAAAACCAAATCATATATATTTAATATATATGTATAAAGAGTATGTGGCTTTAAATAACTTAAAATGGTTGGTATGCCATAAAAGCAAACCTGTTAAACTCCACCTAACAAATGACCTTGTGTCCCATCTTGCTAGTGCGGATGAGTTTGGTATGATATCAAGTATTCCAATCTAACTTCTAAAAATAAACGATATTCTCAATCATAGATGTTTAAACAAATTGTTTATATCAGAAAATAGGACGCAAGAAAATCACATCAAATTGTTTTTTGGGGCGATGTCAGAAGGTGGCACGTGCGCTAGAGGACGGATGAATTAATGATGCGTAGTATCAAGTGATCAGTGGCGAGCAAGGATATTCTCAATAAATAAGTCTCGCCTCGAACTGATGTGAGAGTTTTTTTGTTGCTGTGAAAGCCGGGGTGATTACATCCGGTCCGTACCATGATTGTTGACGTGTAAGAGACGTAACAAGGATCTTGTTACATTAACCGCTGTCGGCGATTAAGGTTGGTGTTACATTAATGTTGCGGTGACAACGATCGTGTTATATTAATATTGCCGTGAAAGGGACAGTGTTACAAATAAAGTATTATCGAAATTCATGATATGCAATAATATAAAATAGAATTTTAAAAAATCTATGTACATATAAGAAATAATATGAAACAAAATTTACTTACATTCAAACTTATTCAAAATCTACTTATATTAAAAACAATATAGAATAGTATATAAGATTGAAGATACTATCAACTCATATATTAGACCTAATATAAAATTCACTTATATACAAAACAGAATATAAAGCAAAGTCTACTGACGCATCAAAGAAATATAAAATCAACTTATATATAAAACATTATAAATTCAATTTATATATAATACAATTTGAAATATATTCGTGAAGAACAATATAAAATCGATACATAAAACAAAATATTAAACAGTATACAATATACTGATTAAGAGAAAACAAGATGAAATCTGTTTCTATATAAAACAAAATAAAACACAATATAAAATCGATTAATGATATAAATGACGATAGAAAATTCATTATATTAAATACAATATAAAACTCATAAAATCTACTTAAATAAAAATATCTCACACTTTTTATGTAATAGGAAACTTTCTTTACAACCTTTTTCCTTTTTCGGATAAACATAGTTTTACTGATGTTATTGATATTTATTTTTTATCAAACTATAATGTATCAGTTATATATATATATATATATATATACGTATATATATATATATATATATATATATACTACACCGAAGTGTAGGGGAGGGCGCTACTTCTTTCAGTGGATTGCTCCCCTTTACCCTCGATAAATACCTTATATTGCTCAAGTATCAAATACCATTTTTAAAGTCTTTAATATATATATATATATATATATATATATATATACCAAAGACTTTATATATATATATATATATATATATATATATATATATATATATATATATATATATATATAAAACCCACTCATTGGACTAGTGGGTAGAGTATTCGTCAATGGTCCGGAAGACCGGGGATTGAAGTCATACAAAAGATTTTAAAATAGTACTTGATACCTCCTGGTCCGAGAGACTTGGGTTCAATTCCAGGTTGCGTCATACCGAAGACTTTGAAAATGGTACTTGGTACCTCCTTGCTTAACATTCAGCAATATAAGATACGTATCGAGGGTAAAGCCGTGCAATCGAGGGAAAGATGTAGCGCCCTCCCCAACACCTCGATGTTGTAGCTATTGAAAAGGCACCCTTTATGTCGCCCTCGACTAAAGGGAGACAACTTTACATACTTTATATATATCACCTGTCTAAAGCTAAAACGCGCATTAGATATACCTCAATAATTCAAAAAATCCTGAACCAATGTTTGATAAATTTAGACTCGTACGTTTCTTTGCCCAGTCGGCTTGGGCTGTAGAATACACCGACTGCTTCTCTGCAGAGGTGTAAGACCCCCCCCCCTCAACGAGTATCCTGGATATGACACTAAACAATCTGATGGTGAAGTTCCAGCAGTGCTGGAGCTTTAGGGAATGCGGAGTACCCCTTCATTGCCATCGCTCCCAGGTCCACTCTGGCCCGGAGTGGTAGCACCTGATAGGGCCCTATCTATGGGTTGAATAGAACTAACAGCATACTTATGCTAAAATGAATTGAGTAAACTGAATAGCTTGAAATAGAAATGTTTTTGACAATAAAACCGTACTTATACTTAAACTGCTTGTTTATGCTTAACTGAATTATTTCAAATAGAACTGTTTTTCGACATTAAAACTGTATTTACACTTAACTGAATTATTACATATAACTGCTTAAATAGTTTGAAATGGAAATGTTTTTGACAATTAAACTGTGTACTTATGCTAAACTGAACTGTTTCCACTAGAACAGATTATTCACATAAAAATGGATTTGGCGTTAAATAACCTACAAAGGTTGATATGCCATAAAACCAAACAAACCAAACCAAACCAATCGTACATTTCTGTCAATTTTAGTAATTAGTAATTGTGATATTTGGAGTTTACGAAAAAAAAAACTGACTGAACTTAACACGCAAATTAAACTAATATTTGCTTAAAACTGTGAAATATAATAAAAGCTATATATATATATATTAAATATAATATTCGCGAATGATGAGTAAAAGGAAAGATCTAACAACTGCTGAAAAACAAAATAAGAAAGTTATTGAGTAAAGAAATGTCCATCTTGGAGATGTCAAAAGATTATCGAACAATAAAAGGTCTATTGAAAATATAACTTGGTTAAGAACTAAAGCCAAAGGAGAAGGCTTTACAAATTTGCCTCGTCGTGATGAATGTAAACTACAGTAAATTTTAGTGAAATAACTACTTTTGACCAGTAATCAGATCTTTGAAAAAGCTAGAATTGCGTGAATCAAGAAACAGAAGTGGTCTGTTTGAATTTTTGAGAGGCGGCTTTATGTGTATTATTTTGGATGGGATTTTTCGGACTGTTGTCCTCATCGTTATTGTGATAGTTTAAAACATAACGTTTCGGCTGCTGTATCCACCAGCCTTTCTCGGGTGTCCCTTGTTTATCTGAGTATAGAAATGCTTCAAACTGGAAATCATTTTTGAAGTTTGACTGTTGATCAAACAAGGCGTTCAACAGTACAAACTTTTAAAATGATTTCCCATGTTGAATTATTTCTATATTCAAATAAGCAAAAGGCAGCTGAGAAAGGCTGGAGGATACAACAGCCGAACGATTGAGTTTTAAGTTAACACAATAAAGACGAGGATAACAGTCAGAAAAATCACAACCAAAATAAGAAAAATTGTGTTGAATACTTCGTAAATTGGGATCTGTAAAAAAATCTCACGAGTAACTTCCTCTTACTAAAGCAAATTTTTAAAGCACCAATTTTGGACTAAGAAATACATAATAAATTGACTTCTCTAAAGTAATTTTGAAGGACAAATCTTGAGTGTTATTGCGGAAGGATTTTTTTGTATTATCATTTTTCGTTTTATATAACTTGCTTTTCGGTTTATTAGGCTGAGAATCTTTCGGCTTAGTGCATGGGTTAGTTAGGTGCACACACTGAGTGCAGGTGTTCACGCGCGTGCGGGGAGGATGTGATAATCACAGATGTCGCAATAAAAACCCCAGAGAGAATTAAAACTGGGGATGTGAATGACGTCATGCTCGGAAGCGATGGGTTGAGAATTTTGGGATTTGAAGAAAAACAGTTAGTTCAGATTCGACGCTAGGGGAAGGAAGTTGATTTTCCGGAGCTCGCCGAGGCCAGACCAGTAGTTTATGGCTGGGTGCCGCACGTGGTGGGGTCAGATGGAAAAGTCAGCATAGAAAGAAATAGTGTCTCTCTCCCCTCATGTCGGAAAATATTAAACTCAAAAAGGTATTAAAATTTTCGTACCTGAACCAAAAAAGAGAGTCGTAAGTGTTTCGTGTTTTTTGGATTCCTATGTTTATGAACATTTGTGAACGTTTTCCGTATCCGTATGAATATGTCTATTTCACGTGTTCGTATCTTGGTCGTATATTTTTGGACCTATATATTACAATTCGGTAGACCTGATAGAAGGACCAAAGAATGGATTGTATCGAATTTCCACGTGCCCCAGACAAAAAGAAGGCAATAAGGTAGCGGTAACATAATGATATAGGCAGGAATTTTTGACCGAACCTTTTTTGGACCATCCCAAGTCAATGAAAGAGTTACACTGAACAGTGTTAACAATCACGATTTTATAGACAAGACTTTTTATTTGTATGGTACAAGATCCAGTTCACAGTTTTAAAATGTCGTGTGTATTTATGCACGACAATGTTCCTTCTTACGCATCTAAGCTTACCCGTGAATTCTTTGAACATAAAAGATTTACAGGAAAGAAAATAATGAAATAGCGACCATCAAGTTTTTATCTGAATCCGATCGAAAGTCTACGGTCAATTTTGAAGATGAAATTATATCAAGCTAAGAAACAATACAACAGCAACGCAGACTTTTTGGAAGCAAATGAAAATACCACGTCGAAAACTGAATCTACAGAGGAAAAAAAAAGTTCCAAAATCGATCGAAGAGAGATTCCTGGCTGTTAATGAAACGAAGTGTCACTATTATTAAATGTAATGGGCTGTAAGACTTATATGTGAGTGTTATTTGTTCTATTATTGTTGTTGATCAATTTTCGATGATTTAATTCAAGTAAAATGTGATTATTTTGTTTTACCTGATAACTTCAGACGACAGTTTATTTAATAGATCAAATAACATCAATCACTTCAATAAAACATATTGACACTACCTAAAAATTTTACTCAGACTGTGCTTTGACATACAGGTTGATTGTTTAAAATTTGACCATGTTTTTCAAACCAAATTAGAACAATTGAACTTTATGGGATTTACTTAATATCTTCAGTGATGTATATATATATATATATATATATATTGTCATCCACAGAGAGACTGTTTCGTTGTATCACAACTCTTCAGTGTGGCTAGACACGAAGGACACTTGAAGCTGGGATCAAAACCCGCCCAACTTTACGTTAGACTTAGTGTCATACTGCTCAGCCAACAAGCGTACTGCATCAGCTTGGGAATTATAAGGTATTTAGTAGCGTTCGTTTGTTTACATTTTAAACCTTACCAGATACCAGAGAGCTCAATTCGTTCGAAGAGCTTTGCATTATGCGAACGGCAGCTGTAAATTCCTTCGCCAGAGTGCTCAACCCCCATGGGGGGCGTATATATTGTCATCCACAGACAGACTTGTTTCGTTGTATCACAATTCTTCAGTGTGGGTAGACAAGTAGGACGCTTGAAACTGGGAATTATGATTATTCTTATTATGGTTATTGCATAGTAGTGTCTGTGATCCTAGGTTTCATGCTTTCTGCATTTAATAATAATACAACATTTCTGCTCCATTAAGTCACCAAGTGAACTAGTAAGGACCATCATCATCATCATCATGTCGTGCTGGTAGCACGGATGTCCCTGACTCTCTCTCGCCACTTTTCCCTATCGTTCATCGCCCCAGGCAGGTCTTCAGGACAACATAGTTGCTGAATGTATGTTCGTGCTGGTCGTCCTGCTTTTGCACGGCCATGTGTGGGGGTCCATGTGTGGGGGTCCATAAACCTCTATAATATATACTAATTAGATTCTAAGTATTTCCGATATATGAATATATACAAATCGGAAATAATTAGAATCTGGGTATTATAAATTTGAAAGGAAATGATTGAAGATATTCAAGAGACGGACAAGCAAGTACTCCACCGAAAGACAAACCCATAGATTAACAGAACTTTTGTTTATGAAAAAATGTCATAATATTGAAAATAGCGATATTGTGACCGTAACGTTCAAATTTTCATTTCAAACGAATTGAGCACTCTGGTATCCGGTAAGGTATAATATGTAAACGAACAAACACTCCTACTTAATACCTTATAATTCCCTAGCTGACGTGGTACGCTCGTTGGCGGAGTTGTCTGATACTATCTCTAAACGTAAAGTTGGTCGGGTTTCGATCCCAGCTTCAAGCGACCTACGTGTCTCGCCACACTGAAGAATTGTGATACAACGAAACAGTCTCTCTGTGAATGACTATATATATATATATATATATATATATATATATATATATAAAAGACTATCCTGAATTCGTTTTAACAGTGATCTATTAAGATAATATAAATGCTTCTGTTTAAGGATTAAAGAGTTCTAATTACTGTTTCATAGTTTACTCTGCCATACGAAGAAATTACGAAATAATTTTGATGCAAACGAAAGCCTCTCAAAATGATCATTCAGTTTCAGGTTTAACAATAAATTGCTTTTTCCGGTAAGTTTAAGCGTTTGAAGAAATATCGCTTATAAAATTTGGTTATAATGCTCCATTTTTAAGTGGTTATAAGTATATTGACCTAATCCCATCCCACAACCAGGATATGACCAAAGGTCAATTTTAAGCAGAGTTTGGGAGATTGAAATTTAGAGTTTTCCTTCTCCTAGACCGGATGTTTAAGATTTAAGACCTTTGTCAGCCCTACTAATTATACATAGCTGGACGGAGAATAGCTGTATGCATTCTTTTCCAAAGAGTATTAGCTTTATATATATAGTTTACTCGAAGGGGCACAATTCATGTCTTTGGCAGAAGTAACCTGACGTAGACTATCCGTATCCAGGTCTACTACTACTTTGGATTCAGAGTTTTCCTACTCCTTGACCGGTTGCCTTAATAATCTTATTGTTAGAGGGACAGCTGTTTCTTAAGCGTATTGGCGCGCTATATGAAATTTAAAATGACCTCGATCGGGATTTGATTTCGGATAGCCGAGTCCACATCCTCTAAAAAAACGTACCTCTCTTCCCACCACTCTCTCTCTCTCTCTGTCTCTCTCATTATATATATATATATATATATATTGTTTGTACAAGTTTGGATAAAATCTACGGAACTTTGCTTTTTTTTTTACGATATGCTTTTTCTCTAGCTTCCCAGCTAGTTTCTTTGAATCAGGGTTCAGTTGATAGAAGAGTTGACCTAATATCTTCTCCGACCACGTTAGATTTTATCCACAGTTCGTTTGAACGGAATCATGCTTCGTTAGTAGGTGCAAAATTTATCTTTATGAAAAAAGTTTATTAGTGTTGTGTATAGTTTTGTTTGCGTTTAAGTTGTAATAGATACTTTGTATCTTAGTATCAATGTTAAATGCAGTCTTATTTATGTTTGGTTGTTTTAAGATTGAGAGTTTCAATTATTTGCTGGCGTTTTTATTATTATTATTATTATTATTATAAGTAGGCATTTATTGTTATCGATTAGAACTTTTCTTATTTTAGCAGATATAAATCTATCAATATTCTTACTATGTATCGTAGTTGTATGTTGTTTGATGGTACTAGTTGATTTGGTTTGGTTGGTTTGTTGGGTTTTATGGCATATCAACCTTTGTAGGTTATTTAACGCCAAATCCATTTTTATGTAAATAAGTAAAGTAAAGTTAGCGACCATAGTCGAGGGTGACCCGAAGGCTCCCTTTTCGATAGCTACTACACCAACGTGTAGGGGAGGGCGCTATTCCTTTCCCTGGATTGCTCCACTTTACCCTTGAACCCTACCTTATAATGCTGAGTGTTAAGCAAGGTGGTAGCGAGTACCATTTTTAAAGTCTTTGGTATGACTCGACCTGAGATTGAACCCAGGTCTTCCGGGCCATTGGGGAACACTCTAACCGCTAGGCCAATGTCCGGTTTTATGTAAATAATCTGTTCTATTTAAAACAATTCAGTTTAGCATAAGTACACAGTTTAATTGTCAAAAACATTTCCATTTCAAACTATTCAAGCACTTATATGTAACAATTCAGTTAAGTGTAAATACAGTTTTAATGTCGAAAAACAGTTCTTTTTCAAATAATTCAGTTAAGCATAAACACGCAGTTTAAATGTAAGCACGGTTTAATAGTCAAAAACATTTTTATTTCGAGCTATTCAGTTTACTCAAACAATTCATTTTAGCATAAGTATACTGTTAGTTCTATTTAACCCATAGATAGGGCCCTATTAGGTGCTACCACTCCGGGCCAGAGTGGAGTTGGGAGCGATGGCAATGAAGAGGTACTCCGCATTCCCCAAAGCTCCAGCACTGCTGGAACCTCACCATCAGATTGTTTACTGTCATATCCAGGACACTCGTTAGGGGGGGTTTACCCCTCTGCAGAGGTGCAGTCAGTGTATTCTACAGCCCCAGCTGACTAGGCAAGGTACTAGTTGAGAGTACTAACATACATATATATATATATATTTATATATATATATATATGTGTGTGTGTGTGTGTGTGTGTGTGTGTGTGTGTGTGTGTGTGTGTTTGATTAGATAATAAAGACACATTTTGTTTATATAATTTTCTTAAGATCCTTTTAAGTTTCTTGATAAATGTCTTGGTTTCATATTAAAATGTTTGGATGAATATAACAAAATTGTCCCGAGTGCTTTCGAACCTTTCATTGACCACCATCAGGGGTTGCTCGTGGTGTAATGGTTAAAGCGATGAACTGCGGAATCGTAGTACGCGAGTTCGTACTCCAGTCGCGCTATTATGTTCACTTTCGGGCAAATACCCTTGGGAAAGGTATGAACCCCCTTATTCTCCCTCCAACTATGGGTAAATAGTAGGACAGACTAGGTTCTTCAGCCATGGTTAGGCAACTAGTCTAGGAGAAGGAAAACTCTGAATTCAAACCTGTTAAACTCCGCTTAAAAATTGACCTTGTGTCATATCCTGCCCGAGCGGAGGGGTTGGTAAATAGTACCATCAGGGGTTGCTTGCACGTGTAAAGAATGTTTTTAAAAAGGTTTGAAAATTTTGGGGGGTTTTATGACATAACAAAATTACGTAAACGCAGAGAAAGATAGAACTGACATGGTGATTAATTTAAAAACGGAACGCTACCTACGGAAATATTATTAAGAAATGTGGAATATTTAAAAAGCCACACACACAGATGTGCACACACACACACACACACACATATATACATATGTATATATATGTATATTCATATTTATTCACACAGATATATATATATATATATATACATATATATATACATATAAATATATATATACATATACATATATATATACATATAGATATATATATACATATATATATTTACATATATATATACATATATATACATATATACACATTCGTACATATATATATACATATACATATATATATATATATACATATATATTTATATATATACATATATATATATATACACATATATATATATACGCATATATATATATACATATATATATGCATATATAGACTTCGATCGACAAAATCAGAGAAAATGGCTTCGAGCTGACTAAGAGAAGAAGCAAAAGGTACCCCGCAAAAACAATCACGGACGCCGACTACGCTGATGACTTGGCGTTACTAGCGAATACGCCTAATCAAGCAGAGACACTACTGAACGAGCCGCAGCTGGCATTGGCCTCCATGTCAATGCAAACAAAACTGAATATATGTGTTACAACCAAACGGGCAACATTGCCACACTAGACGGAGCCTCTCTGAAACTAGTCGACAAATTCACCTACCTAGGAAGCAGCGTCTCATCAACCGAAAAAGACATCGACACACGACTGACGAAGGCATGGACAGCTATCGATAGGCTCTGGATCATATGGAAGTCGGACCTAACTGATAAAATGAAACGCAGTTTCTTCCAGGCAGCGGTTGTATCGATACTGCTATATGGATGCACCACATGGACGCTTACGAAGCGGCTGGAGAGGAGGCTGGATGGAAATTACACAAGAATGTTGAGAGCAGTATTAAACAAGTCCTGGCGACAACACCCCACGAGACTCCAACTATACGGACACTTGCCCCCCCATCACGAAAACTATACAAGTTCGACGAACCAGACACGCAGGACACGGCTGGAGAAGCAAGGACGAACTCATAAGCGATGTACTCCGGTGGACACCCACACATGGATGTGCAAGAGTGGGACAACCAGCACGAACTTACATACAGCAACTATGTGAGGACACAGGATGTAACCCTGAAGACCTGCCGAAGGCGATGAATGATAGGGAGAAATGGCGAGAGAGGCTCAGGGATATCCACGCTGGCGGCGCGACATGATGATGATGATGATGATATATACATATACATATATACATACATATATATATATACATATATATATATACATACATATATATACATATATATATACATATATATATACATATATATACATATATATATACACATATATATATATTCATATATATATATACATATATATATATATATACATATATACATATATATATACATATATATACATATATACATATATATATATATATACATATATATATATATATATATATATATATATTTATATATATATATATATATATAACCGGCTCATTGATCTAGTGGGTAGAGTGTTCGCCAATGGTCCGCGAGAACTGTGTTCAATACCAGGTTGCGTTATACCAAAGACTTTAAAAATGGCACTTGATACCTCCTTGCTTAACACTCAGCAATATAAGGTACGTATCAAGGGTAAAGTGGAGCAATCAAAGGAAAGGAGTAGCGCCCTCCCCTACACCTTGGTGTAGAAGCTATTGAAAAGAGAGCCTTCTAGTCGCCCTCGACTACCGTCGCCAACTTTACTTTACTATATATATATATATATATACAGTGACACGCATAAGTATTGGATACATGTTATTTTCTGTTAAATATCTAGTTTATGTTCGCCATTTTGTCTGATATTTGGTAAATAATATCTCGTAAAGTTGTTTTAGTTTTATGTGGGAAAAAATTAAAAACTCGTGGTTGAATTAATTTTTTTTTGTCAAAGTTCAAAATTACCCTATGCAAAAGTATTCGATACATCAATTTGATATTTTTTTGCGTAGCCTCTGTTTTGTTTTATTACTTCCAGTCGCTTTCTATAGTTGGCCACAAGTTTTCGACACTGATCCAGCGTTACTTTACCCTATTGTTCCTTGCAAAATTCCTCTAATTGTTTGAAATTTTTGGATTCCGCTTATGAACTTTAACCTTCAAAGTACTCCACAAATTCTCAATTGGATTAAAATCAGGAGACTGACTTGACCAATTGAGAGTACTAATACCATTATTTTCAAACGATTCCTTTGTGAATTGTGCGGTATGTTTGGGATCATTGTCGTGTTGAAGCAAGAAATTCCGACCATGTCCTAAAGAAGTTGAAGATTTATGAACGTTCTTCTGTAGAATCTCCCTGTACCTGCTACCATTCATTCTACTATGTAACTCACCAGTACCCTTGGATTAAAAGCATTCCCATATCATAATGGAACCACCCCAAAATTAACTGTGGGGATGGTATTGTGCTTCTTGAAGGCAGTGCCATTTTTTCACGAAACACTTGTCGCTGTGTTCCTTCCGAATAATTCAATTTTCGTTTCATCCGACCAGATTACCTTTTCCCAAAACTGCACACCTTAATTTTCATATGTTTCGACAAACTTTAATCGGTCTTTGACATGTTTGGTTTTCCGTAAAGGCACTTTTCTTGGTGATCTTGAATGAAAGCCAGTACGATATAGAGCCCTATTAATGGTATCCTTACTTACATTAATTCCAGCACCCTCAAGATCAGTCTTAATTTCAAAACGAGTAATGAAGGGGTTTATTTGTACATTCCTGATGATGCACATTGATGTACGCTCATTTATTTTTCTCGGTCTTCCATTTCTTGGAAGGTTTGCTGTACTGTCGCCATATTTACTATACTTTCAGATGATATTTCCTACTCTACTTAGTGCTGTATTCATTTCTTTACTAATTTTTCAGTAACCTTGTCCTCTTTTGTGACGTTCAATGATTCTCTCTCGCATACCTCTGGATAATTCTTTAGTTTTTGCTATCTTTAATCCTTGAATTGCAAAAGACACACCAAAGAGTCAGATGATTAGTTGCACTATTGGTAAAAAAAATGTGTGCTTCTCTGATTGGTCAGAGATAACATTCAAATACTATCGAAAATTAAAAAATTTAAAGTTTTTAAAATACAAATTTTCGATGGGAAATTTGAAAAAAGTGTCATGTATCCAATACTTTTGATTTGGGTAATTTTGAACTTTGATAAAAAAAAAAGGATTCAACCATGAGTTTTTAATTTTCCTTCCATATACAACTAAAACAACTTTACGAGATATTATTTACCAAATATCAAACAAAATGGTGAATATAAACTACAGTTATAACAGAAAATACCATATATCCAATTCTTATACGTGCCACTGTATATAGGTATGTATAACAGGTTTTGTTAATAGATTGAGTGTGCCAAGCCTCACTTTCCTAATTTCGTGCATAAAATTTCTTTAATTTCAATTTAATGGATTTAATTTTCGAAATGTAATTATTTGAATTAATACATTATTTCTTGAATTTTGTTAAATATTAAAATCAAATAAAATCAGAAATATAATTATTCATTTAATTAACTTCATTCTGATTATACATTCACATACAGCAAGCATGATATATGTCATGGGTATAAAATTTATTGGGCTTCAGGACCCAGAATTTTCTACATTTAATTAATCTCTTCATGATTAGTGGATCATTTCTTGATTAGGAAATATCGGAAAGATCGGAAGATGTTATAATCTTACTTGCCAAGTTAGGAATATTATAGAGTGAATGATGTATAACGATAATATATTTGAGCCAAAATGTTTACCTATCTGAGTATAACAATCCATGTAAGAATCAATCACCCTTTCGACTGCTAAGGGCTAATGACTTCCTCGACAAAGACCAGTGAATTGATTTCAGTTGAGGACAAAATCTCTCGGAATTTATTAATTAACTGATTGAACTTATTGGAATGTAAACTCACCTGGGATTATTTTATGCCTAGAGTTTAAGAAATCACTTTCAATATATATAAATATACACATACACACACACACACATATATATATATATATATATACATATATTTACATACACATACACACAAACATACACACACACACACACACATATATATATATATATATATATATATATATATATTTATTTAGCTTCGTCTACGATTTGAGAGAGAATTGCAGTGTCAATTTCCAACGACGATAACCATTACACCACCGGCACCTCCTTTATATATCTTTATATATGATATATTATATAATAATTCCCAAGCTGACGTGTTTCGCTCGATGGCCGTGGTATGATACTAAATCTAATAGAAATTTGGGCAGCTTTCGATCCCAGCTTCAAGCGTCCTACGTGTCTAGCCACACTGAAGAGTTGTGATACAATGGAAATGCCCGTCTGTGGATAATATATATATATATATATATATATATATATATATATATAGGAGATGCCCATGGTGTAATGGTTTTCTTCGTTGGAAATGGACACGACAATTCGAGCTCTAAGCGTTGACGAAGCTGTTTGCATTTCACATGTTACTAATAATCTTTGGAAAGGTACGAATTCAACTTCTCAAATTCTCACTTCAGCTATCACCAAACAGTCAGGTACAATAAGCCCTTAAACCTTGGTCTAGTAACCGGTCTAGGACAAGGGAAAATCTGAAATCAAATCTGTTAAACTCTGCTTAAAAATGATCTTGTGTTGCATCCTGCTTGAGCGGTTGTTATGAATATATATATATATATATATATAGAGAGAGAGAGAGAGAGAGAGATCATGATAATATGAATATATCTTTAATGAGTAGATGCCACATGCTTGATTTTTAATGAAGATGGTGCAATATCTACATAAAATGGCAGTTATCTAAAATTTTTAAACCCGTTTAAAAAATTGAGTAGCAATTTCTTATTAGCTGAAAAACGATGTCAACAGACGGGTTGGCAAAACCTGGACTCGTATCGACTGGCAAACGACAGTATAAAAATCTGATTCCACTGATAAAATAAAACTAAATTCTTTCTAGCAGTAAACATGTCGATACGACTAAATAGTTACATCACTTGGACTTTAAGGAAACGTCTGAAGAAAAGGGTAGAGGTGAAATACCCAAGGATGCTGAGACCTATGATGAGCAAAGCAGCAACCCTGTCTACCAGCAGTGTTACGGCCATTCACTTCACATCTCACAAACCATCCAAGACTCGCAAGACATTCTGGGCTTTGCTGGAGAAGAAGGCGAAGATTAGCGAGATTTTCCTATGAACTCCAACTCGGGCATACAGCAGTGTTAGCCTTTGATAAAAACTCGTATTAATCAGTTCTGTGCAAATACTGGACGCTGTCTAGAGAATAAAAAAATTAATTATGGATTATAGGGACGGATAGCGTTAGAGAGAGAGAGAGAGAGAGAGAGAGCGAATCAAGAAAACTTGAGCAGTCAATATGTCTTCATGACGATGATGATATATCTATGAATAAGCTTTTGTGATATATAAATGTATATGTGTGTATGTGCGCTTGTGTCAGTATGTATGTGTATACATATACACATACATACAGGCTCACATACACAATAACATTTTCTTCTTCTCGCTATATATATATATATATATATATATATATATATATATATATGTATATATTGAAGCTGAAGCAAGAATAATATTACAAAAATAAAACAGAAAATTCGCACCTACCTTAACAAGCGCACTGGTATTATATATAGAAGGACTATTTACCGAAGACAAATTGCAATAAGTCAAGGCTTTCCATTTTAGCTTGTATATCCTGCGTTTTATATATTGGTGAATATGATATTTTCGGGTGAGGGGTATAGATTATTTTGCCTTTCAAACAATTTTTCTACATTCCCACATAGAATTCTTATCAATAACTTATTCCCAAGGGCTCTTAGAAGGAAATAGAATTTAAAAGAATAAACCTTCATCGTATAAGATGAGACAACGTGTTTTTTTAGTTTTGTTTTCTTTTTTCTTTTTGTATTGTTTTGTTTTTTCGACCAAAAATAAACAGTAACTTGATAGTGACGCCCACGAGACGCAGAATAATTACTGGTGCAGAGAGATCCGAATTCCTTCCCGTTGTTTGGAGCCAAGTGGAAGTAACAGCACCATGTTCTGATGCCAGGAAATGTTGATAACTCACTGAAAAAACTCATTATCGACAATTTGATAAGTTCTGCTAAGTCTACTAAGTGCTTAAAATTACACTGCCTGCATAGCTTGCGATGTGCTAAGATTAAGAATTCTTATTATTCTATTAGAAATCCCGAGCACTCAACATAGCGCGATGGTTAACGAGCATGTCTCGCAAAACAGTTTCTTTGAGCAGCATTTACATTGAAAAGACCACACTTTTTTCATTGAGCAAAACTGAACTAAGCTTTATCCATTAAGTTTTGGCTTACTCTAACACTATTATTTATACTTAATTTTAATGATGCAGTTCAAAATTCAAATACAAAAAAATAATAGATGCTTGCGTAGCTCATTACTGTATATAATAAGATAATGACGTCTAAATGAATTTCATACCAGTAATACTTTTTAAAAAATGCTTTTATTTCGGTTTTCCGTTTACAACTACAAAATCTTACTGACAGTCCGCAACACCATTAAGACCGTTTATTTTACCAAAATGCTTTGATCTTATTGAGAGACAAATTTAGCTTTGAGGAGAAGAATTACCAATGGAGGTGCCCGTGGTGTAGTCTTTGTCGCCATAGGAAATGAACACGGCGGTACGAGTTCAAATCCTGGACGAGACTGATTGCATTTCACATTGCACTGATACCCTTGGGAAAGGTGTGAATCCAATTATTCTCCCTCCAGCTATGGGTAAATAGTAGGACAGACTAGGTTCTTCAGTCTTGGTTAGGCAACTAGTCTAGGAGAAGGAAAACTCTGAATTCAAACCTGTTAAACTCCGCTTAAAAATTGGCCTTGTGTCATATCCTGCCCGAGCGGAGGGGTTGGTAAATAGTACCAATGGTTTTGTTTTATGTGTAAATGAGAATTTTCAACGAGCTCTATTCGACAATATGATGGGTAAACACACGCAGTAAACACTTACAGAAAGCAACGTAAAATAGACCTAAATGTTGTTGTCGATTGTGAAAAAAGCGCCATATATATATATAAACTAATCAATTTTTTCGGCAAAACTTTGTCTCGAATTTTGGTTCTCACATATTTGCTTTGTTGATATCAGACAGTTGGGGTAGTTCCCCTGGCATTTTGGCTTGACAAGGACATTGTAGTAAGCGAGTTCGAACTCCAATCGCCCTGTTATATTCCCTTTCGGACTAACATCCCAGGAAAAGGTGAGAACCTCCTTATCCTCCCAGCTATGTGTCAAGCCGTACTATTATACTTCTTTTACCAAGACAGTTTTGGTATTAAATAACCCACAAAGATTGATATGCCGCTAAATGAAGAAACCAAACGAAGCCAAACCACACACAATCATAAAATGCGTGTCAAACAATCACTGGAGTTGAAAAGGTTCAATAGCAAGCACACGTACAAAGATGCAGTCGGTGTATTCTACAGCCTAGCCAACTGGGCAACCGAAATATTTTAACGATACCTGAGGATATATATATATATATATATATATATATATATATATATATATATATATATATATATATATCCTCAGGTATCGGTAAAATTGGTAAGTTATGAGGGCTATAGTATATATATATATATAAGGCTGTTAAAAAAGTTTATAAAGAAGAAGTGCCAAAGCTGAACATCTTTAACTGAGATCTTGAGGATGAGCAAGCTGTCTTCATCATGTTTCACAAAAATTATGATGTCAGACCACACGCCGGAAAATGTTGAACTTTTGAATGACCCTTATATATATATATATATATATATAATTATATTTTAATTATTATAACAGTGTTGGTTGTCACTAAATCACTTTGTGAGTTTGTGGCGAACCAAGTGCAATATAATATGGAGAGTGATAAATATCTAGGATAGAGCTATTATATAATAATAATAATAAATAAATATATGTTAGATTTATACATTTAATGCCATGGAAGTATGTCTGCGGCCGCTGAAGTTCATGAAGTTTTTTTCAAAACAACAATCCTCAGGCAGACAACAAAACGAAATGAATCGAAAATCGAAAAATACAGTCAAAACCTTTGGGATTGTCTTGGAATCTTTGCGTGAGCTTGTGTGTGTGTGTGTGTGTGTGTGTGTGTGTGCACGTGTGTGCGTATGTGCGTTTGTGTGAGTTATAGTTGCGTATTATTGTGTATGTAATGTATGTATAAGTTGTATATAGTGCATGTGTATGTGAAGGTACATGCGTAGCACGTTGTTGTAACCGGGTGCTCGGCGTCAATGTATCTGATTTTGCTACATTCTGTCGGGAAAGATGCTTTATCTATTTCTGTGTGGGTAGGTGATTATAAATAAGGAACAAAACATCATCATTGCATGTCGAGGGAAATAAATAAAGATCTGATTTGTAAGTGTATTTAAGCGAGTGTAGAATGGTAGACCAGAATCACAATGAATATCGTGGAGTAGGGATATATTGTATTGCAATAAACGCTGGAATATTGTATAATATTGGTATTGTATGTAGGAAAGAGGTTTGGGCTAGAATACAATAATAATTTGATGAAATGTTGCGAATATATTATATATACAATAGTTATCTGTGATAATACATCCAGAAGGAAAATAATGAAGGGGTTACAATTTTTATGTATTTTTATGTACAATGATGTTTGCCATTATAAAATTAAGGAAATAAATGGTGGGTTTAGAAGGTATGGCTTATTTTATATATATATACGTTATTTTATATATATATATATATATATATATATATATATATATATATATATATATATTGTAAACAGGTGAGAATGAACAATCCTTCAACAGTATTGTGCATTTACGGGAAATTTCATGTTCACTAAACCAAGTCCCGTACCGCACCTCCTTCCCTAAATGAAATATTTATATCAGCTGTAAAATCTGAGATCGTGTAGGACATTCTTTCAGTAACATGCAACAGACTGAACTGGATTATTCGGTGCTATCAACAACGAACAACTACTAAAAGATTAATTGAATTATCACACTTAGATGCGGTTCAATTACGTTTTTTATTTAGCTGTAAATATACCAATAACAGATAAGATGCAAAATACATCTATTTAATCGCTGTGTCGGCTGGCTTCATAAAAAATCATTTAAACAAACCAGATGAAATTACTTAAATTCATGGTATAATCTTTTATCAAGCTATGCTGAAGAAGGTATTATGGATTAAACTGAAATTGAATGAAAAGATTATGCAATAATCTCGTAATTTGCCTTCCATTAACAAATAGCAGCAGAAGCCTAAATATGCACGTCTTTTTACAGTTAGAAGACTATTCTTGCAGACTTCAACAAGCAGTTAAATTGAAAGGAAACATTGCTCCAGTCAAAGAATCTGTCTATTGAAACCATGCAACGGATCTTAAAACTCATTCAAGAAGGCACTCCCCAAGAGATGAAGGGTGAAAGACGTTGTTTCTTTCTTCTTATTCATGAAACGGGGTTAAATATCAGTTAATATGTGAGATAATAATAATCATTGCTTGAACGATCAATGTACATGTGTACTTTGAAGCCTGATTTTTTTTTCTCGTTCTATTGATCAAAAATGTCATTTGATGATGATGAAGTCATTGTTCATGATCATAATACATCTCGTCACCGAAAAAATTTACTGATTCAATAATATTACTAGTAAAAAATGGGAATTAAATCCACTTGAACATTTATGGAGAAGTTTGAATAAATCGTCCATGAGGGAGCTTCATCATTAAAGGAACACCTGTTAATTTTCGAGCCTTGATCACAGGAATTGGAATATGTAGTATCACCTGCAGAAGGGCACGTGCCCCGTAAAATGTGTATCTTAATGTAAGTCCCTCGTTCTATAGACCTGGGGTGTATGGAGTAGTTTTTCGTTGCCATTACAAGATAACTAATTTTTCATAATTCCATAAACATTTTCTATACTTTAAAATCAAATATATACATATGAAATGTCAAAGTATTTTACTAAAAAAAATCTTGGAATACTGTGACAGTTTATAAATATAAAAATCTATTGAAAAGTCCTCAAATTATGCTAATGTTTAAATTCTAGAATATTTTTTTTTTCTTTTACATTTTAATGTAGAAGTAAAGTCTAATGACCTAACGGCTTGGTTTGGTTTGGTTTGGTTTGGTTTGATTGCATATCAACTATGATAGGTTTTTTAATGCCAAAGCTATTTTTATACATATTAACAATTCTATTTCAAACAAATTAGTTCTTTATAAAACAAATTAGTTTAACACAAGTACATAGTTTTAATTGTCAGAACAGTTTTACTCAAAAGCATACAGTTTAGTTCTATTTGACCCATAAATAGTACCCTATCAGGTGATTTACTAAAGCCTCACCATCGCATTATTTAATGCTATATACAGGACACTGATTAGGGGAGTCTGCAGAGATGCAGTCAGTGTATACTAAAGCCCCAGCCGACCGGGCCAAATGACTTAATAGTTATCATCGAAGAAACTGAACTCAGAAAACAGGTTTCAAATCCTGGACGAGGCTATTAACATTTCATATAGCGGTAATACCTCTGAGAAAGGTACGAATCCAAACATTCTCCTTCCAGTAATGGGGAAAATAGATGGCCAAACTATTTTAACCTTTGTATTGCAACCACTTGAGCAGGATGAAACTCTAAATCCTAATCCAGACCTGGAAAGGGATGGGTTTCATTTGGCTATTTCTGCCCAATATACAATACATGAGTTGCAACCCCACAAGCAAAAACGTTACAGGACAAGTATATATATATATATATATATATATATATATATATATATATATATATATATATATATATATATATATACGCAAGGCAAAAGAAGGTATGCACTTGTTTAATTTTTATTGTACTGTGAATTATGGTAAATTATTGGAGTCAAGAACAAAAAAGGAGGATTCTGAAGCAGTAATTACAAGATCAAAGTGTGTTTAACAAATTCAAATATGATAAACAATGTATTAAAAAGTAAAAAAAAATGTAAACTCTATATGTACTTTTAGCCAACCCATTAGATCGATAGATAAATAGATAGATCTGCGTGTTAGTAAAATCTACGAGAGGCTGTGAAGTACTAAAAGTCGACTTATCTTATTTTATCATTTTACTTGCCTGTATTGTAAATGACCATCTGAAACCCTTTTTTTCTGGGCTGTAACCCCTATATCTGACACTGCGGAGGATAGGAGAATCATTTTCAATCATGAGGGAACCCGCGTAAATTGAGTCACGTGCTCAAAGCATTTACTTACTTTTGTTAGTAATGGAGAGTCACAATATCAAAGGTTTATCTCTGACTTTGTCGATATGTAAGTATTTATGTAGTAGTCCTTTTTCGTTGGATACAAATTTAGTCGAGCCAGGTCAATTTTTATGATACTTAACCAGTGAAACATGGTAACAACATCGAATTTTTTGAAACGTAAGACGTTTCAAATTATGTAAGATAATATTTAGAAATAAGTAACAATTTAAGGGCTCATAATAGCTAAATTTCTTGACTGCAGCTTTGAAGGGAGTTCAAACTCTTGTGGCGTTGTTACGTTAACTTCTGACATTGGGAAAAACACGATAACCCTTATCTCCACCACATGATAAGGATTACATAGTATCACTGCAGTCATTCTCCAAGGATGGCTTTGGCATCAAATAGCCCACGAAGTTTGATATGCAAAGAAAGAAAGAAAGAAAGAAAGAAAGAAAGAAAGAAATAGCTATTGTTTGATCTGGATTAAAAAAAAGGTGCTATCACGGCTTCAGTTCAACGCTTTCAATCAGGGTTATTTCAGCTGGTTTCTAGTAATTTATCAAATCACATTGAAATAGAAGCGTTCTTATCGAAACGGTTATAACCCTAGGTAATAGAATCAGCACCCTAAGTTCAAATTCCTGGATGAGGCTGTATGCGTTTCACTTCGTGCCAATGCCCTTGAAAAAGGCATTACTCTACCTCTTTAAACCCCCATCCAACTAGTTATAGGTCAATACTAGGGAAGACTGGGTCCTATAAACTTAGGCAATCAATGAAGAAGGAAAAATCTGAATTGAAATCAACTTTACTCAACTTAAAAATTGACCTTGAGACACATTCTGCCTGTGAGAGAGGGGTTGGGTAAATACATAAATCATAGTCGTATTAGGTGGGTAGTCTACTATTGTCAATTGACACTTAGTTATCGATTTTTTTTATCTTAATAAACTGTAAATAGATAAATAGATAAATAAATGAACTACTCCCCCATTTAATACTAATCACTACCGAGAAATTATAAAGATTGGCATGAACAAGAACGCCACAGACACTAGTAGAATTTCTATTTGGATTTAGAAATTGCTCTATACTTTACGTATAGCATCTAACTCTATTGCATTAATACAACTTATACAGGTATGATGTTCTATTTTTGCTGTGGAATGACAACATATAAACACAAATCGTATCATTATAAAAACAGAGCTGCTGAAGATATTATCAGCACCAAAAATATTTATCTCGAATCACATCTTATTCTCACTTATTGAAAGGTAAGTCTCCTCCTCCTTTAAAAATAAAACGTGGTAATTGTTATGAGATTAATCAGCTTCAGGTTTATCCCTGGAGAGGTTTCATCCAGTTGGCTAGGGCTGTGGAATACACTGACTGTTTCTCTGCAGAAGGGTAAGACGCCCCCAACAACAACTGTCACGCATATGTCACAAAACTATCTGATGATGAGGTTTCAGTAATTTTGGGCCTTTAGGGATTGTGGAGTACCCCTTCATTGCCATCGCTGTCAGGTCCACTCTGGCCTGAAGTGGTGGCAGCTAATAAGGTCTTATCTATGGGTCGAATAGAACTGAACAGTGTACTTAAGCTAAACTGAATAGAATTGTCTTTAAAATTGAAAACTGTGTACTTCTATTAAACTGAACTGTTTAAAATATAACCGTTTTAAATAAAACTAAACTGTGTAATCATGCTAAAGTGAATTTTCTGAAATAGAACTGTTTTTGCATTTAACTGTTTTTAAACAAAAATTATACTTCAACTAAACCGAATTATTTTAACTTTGATTTTGCGTTAAATGACCCAAAAAGAATTGATATCATATCATATTTACCAACCCCTCCGCTCGGGTAGGATATAACACAAGGTCAATTTTTAAACAGAGTTTAACGGGTTTGAATTCAGAGTTTTCCTTCTCCCAAAAACGATTGATATGCTGTAAAACAAAACAACCAACCAACCTGAGGAGGGTAAAGTCATAATTTCCTTGCAATTATTCCCATGTCTACATATAATTTTCACAGCGCTGAATATTTTTAAATATCTGAAAAAAATAATCCTTGATAAAGGATTGAATCGTTCTATTTGAACCATAGATGGAACCTTAACTATTATAACCATTCCGGGTCAGAGTAGACATTGAAGTAATGATAATGAAGGGCAACACAAATGTCTCAAAAAATCCAAAACCTGAAGCCTCTCTGTTCGATAGTTTTGTCTCATACTCAAGCCACTAGCAGAGGGGATCTTATTCCTCTGCAGTCGACGTATTCAACATCCTCAGCGGACAAGAGGAACAGTTATATGATTTCTCCTATGTCTCTCTAACATTAATAATTTACACACAATTCTGTTTGACTTATAGATGGGATCCTTACAGGTATTCTCTCTACATGTCAGAGGGGACGGAGTTTAAATTCAATTAAGGGTACTCGAAACTCACCCGGATTTTCCGAACTGGAGCCTTTCAACCATGAATGTTATAACCAGCACACCCTTGGAGGTCTTACTCCTCTGCAATGGTTTTTAAAGTCACATCAATCCGGTGAAGAACAGAAAGAAATCGAAAGTGACGATGAAAATGTAATCATATTGACAACCAATCTCCAGTGAAAGACCATTAGCAAACGCTGATGTGAAAAACTCTAATGAGTAAATAATCATCATCATCATGTCGTACCGCCAGCATGGATATCCCTGACCCTCTCTTGCCACTTCACCCTTTCATTCACCGCTTTTGGCAGGTCTTCAGGGTTACATCCCGTATCCTCACCAAGCTGCTGTATGTATGTTCGAGCTGGTCGTCCTGCTTTTGCGCTCAAACTCAAACAAAAACTATTAAAATGCAAACAAACAATACAGATAGCGACATTTAACGTTAGAACCCTAAATATAATAGGTCAACTACCAGAGCTAACTGCATCAGCCGTAGAACATAAGATAGACATAATTTGCATACAAGAACCCCGACACACTCACACCGAAGATATCAAATATCACTAAACTGGCAATGGATGGACGCTGGTCATTGTATCGGCATGGAAAAACTCTGTCAATGCCTCGGTAGGAGGGGTGGGAATGCTTATTATTATTATTATTATTATTATTAAATAAATAGATATCATATCATATCATATCATATCTCCAGTTAAAGACCATCAGCAAACGCTGATCTGAAAAACTAATAAGTAAATGATAATTATGACACACATAAACTCCTATGGGACTTTGACATACATACGTATCACCTAATCTCGGTCAGAAAACCAGACCTTATAATAATCAACAAAAATACAGAGAATTTGCAAAATTGGTGACTTTTCTTATTGGCTGACCACAGAATAAAATTGAAAGAAAGTGAAAAGAAGGATTAGTACCTCGACCTTGCTAGAGAATTGAAAAACTATGAAACATGAGGGTGACGATTGTATCAATTGTGATTGATTCTTTTGGCACAGTAACTAAAGTGGAAGTTGACAGACATGTGGAGACCATCCAAACGACATCCTTATTGTGAACGGCCAGAATACTGAGAAGAGTCATGGAGTCTTGAGGAGACTTGCAGTCTCTCAAACTCCAATGAAAAACCATCAGCTAACGCTGTGTGAAAAACTCTAAAAGAGTAAATGGTAATGATGATAAAAATATAATATATGAAAGTGACGGTAATACCAGTTGTAATTAGTTTACGCCGAAAAACCCCAAAATGCTTGGTAATAGGTCTGGGAGAGTTAAAAATCAGAGGAAGAGCAGAAACCATCCAAACTACAGCATTGTTAAGATTGGCTACCATACTGAGAAGAATCTTTGGGACTTAAGGAGACATAATCTCGCTCAGACCCCTAGTAAAGACGATCAGCTAACGCTGATGTTAACAACTTGTATAATAACAACAATAAGAATATGGAGATTTGAAGCGATTTGGTGTCACTCTGGCTCCACTGAAAGATCATTGGCTGATGTGAAAACTCGCAAGAAGTGAAATTAGCACAAGACAATGCCATAAGGATCCTTCAAAAAACTTCACTACGAAGCATTTTACAACCAAAATGGAGTTCAAAGTCGCACACTACAATTCCGCAATCCAGCGCTTTAACCATTACACCACGGAGACAGACCAGTTAGTTTCCTTAAAAATCAGTGAAACATTTTTTTTAATATCTCGGCTATTTCTGTTTTACAGTGTCAAGAAAATATAGATATTTTTACTTTTTCGATAGCAATGCTTTCATTTTTTATGTCAGAATTTTTAATTAGAAAGTTTGATGTCGTGCAAAGGCAAAAAAAGTAAAGCGTTGCCAATATTTAAAACTTTTTAGCATGAAATGTAGACCCTCGAATTCTAGTTTAAATGCAAGTTTTAATTGTGTACTTGAGTACTTTTGGGTTTCAGAGACAAGTGGGCATAGATAAGAATCAACAAAATAGCTAATGTAGGTAATGTGGTGATAGAGACGAAACAACGAATCCTATAAACAAATGCAGTAAACTGGTGCAAAAAAGTATAAGAATCATCAAAGCAGGGTAGGGTATGTGATCCACAAGGAATTGGGGAAAAAATTGAAATTTAACCAAACTAATAAATGTTGTATACACTACCGGAATCTGTCTTAAAGAATGAAACGCGCAAAGTTCTCTGGGTTTTTGAGATACAAACTTAATAAATTTAATCCTGGCCCTACCAACAGACCTTGTGATACTGTAGTTGGTACATGTGCTTGTTTACAGTATATGTTACTCTCCAATTTGTAGTGAGTGTTGGTGAGTTCTCGTCCGTATTTTACGGGTATTAGTTCCACCACAAATACAACACATATTTTACAAACACGTAAACAAATGGAATAAGACAACAACGAACATTAAGAAACAAACAATTTAATTGTCATAACAAAATAGGAATAAAAATTGAGAAATACAGTTATGGTCAGTTGAATGAAATAGAGTTGGTCGCCCGTGTTTGTGTGTTTACATGTTAGTAAAGTCAAATAAATGGGTCCTTAGTTGGTCAAAGTGAGGAGGATAAAAATGTTGTCTTTATTTACATACATTCGTATGTGTGTGTGTACATGAGTGATGGACCGTAAGTAAGGGTCTTTGCTTTCATTAAGTTCGCATGTGAGATTTCTTATGATTTTGGCGCCAACGTGTCGCATCCCCTTTGAGTCTTATGGCGTGGTTCTGTTGTCCTTTCCTGACCTCCCGTAATAGAAAGAATGGATGACTGAATGACCTGGGTGATTAAATTCTTTTTTATTTATACTTTTCGGGGTCAGTAAAGTGGATCAAAAATAGTTTTATTGCGAGTCCTAAAATTCAAGCACGTAGACATTTCTTGACCAATCAGATTCGTATATTTTAGAGCCTAAAAATTGTCAGGTAATTAGTTTCTGATACAGATTTTCTAGAATGTTCTTATTCTAAGTTTTTAGCTGATTGGTTGAATAATATAAAAATGTAACTTCAATGCTAATGCGATTTTGATCCGAAATTTCTAGAATGTTCACATATATCTTTTGGGGGTTGATTATTCTAAGGCTAAAAAATGTGTATTCTATAATACTCATATATGTAGCAATAAAAAAGAGAAACTGCCAAATATTGGACTTTGCCGTCCCGGCTGAGCAGAGAGTAAAATAAAAAGAGAGCGAATAGAGATATAAATATCTAGACCTTGCTAAAGAACCGAAAAGAAAACTATGGAACATAAAGGTGACACTGAGAAACCATCAGCTAACGCTGGGGTGAAAAACTCTGATAAATCGTTTTAAGGGGTTGATATGCCGTTAAATATTATATTTTGAATAAACTGAACCATTATTCTATACATGGAATTTATGCTATATCAATTCAAAAGCAAACCATGGAATGTTCTCTATAATAGATATTTAATACTCATAACAAGAGAGTATTATTATAATTGGTTTGAGCACGAATGTTGACACCATACGATTCCTATGCACTAGACTAGAAATTGCTTTTTTTACGGTATTTATCTAATAAAAACATTGCTATTATTTAATAGAAAATAAAAGATTCAAATGTCTTCAAACTATACAAGCTACTGCCTATTTCAAAACGTGGGATTGAACCATAACCTGCTGAATATCCACAATCTAATGCCCTCATAGTTGGGCTTCATTTTTCTTTTTTTCTTTTCTTTTTTTTTCTCCGTTTCATAAATGATGCGTCCTCTACTATTCTTGTCTGTATATAACAGGATGCAATTCTTTTCATACAAACCCAGCCAAAAGCTAATTCATTCAACAAATGACACACCTCAAGCAAAACACAGCTGCTACATCCGGGTGCTTCGATAGGCTTCTACTTCTTGCTCAAAGTAAAAGGAATGGCTTCAGAATCCATTTCAAAATTTCATTTGATTCTTTCCTTGGGCAAAAGCAGACAGGCGAGACATCAAATGGCGACCATTAGCTTTGATGCAAGCTGTAGTGAATCAGGCAAAAAGCACAATAAAAACCAACGATTCAGGTCTTCAGCTGAAACACAATCAAGATGTGCCATACAGAATTGCTTCTAAATCAGTCTAACGAATTTGTTTGTAAAAGTAGTCATTAAAATTTGTTTCAATTCTAAGTATTGATAAATTGATTTACTTTAACGGCATTTCAATTCGTCTGGGATAAGTTCATGCCTAAATTTTATTTAATCGTGTATGTCTATATATATATATATATATATAGTTGTGTCTGAAGAATTGTTGTTTTTTTCGCACGGTAATATTCCTATCGGATACTAATTCATACGCAATTAAATTGTAACTTATTTAGAGTACAGACAGCAAGGTCTGCAGAATGCACCGACAGCATCTCTGCAGAAGGAATAAGACCCCACCCCAAAGAGTGTTCCAAGATATGACACTAAACAATGGTGAGGCTCTAGTAATGCTGAAGCTTTGGGGAATGCGGAGTTCTCTTTCACTTCCATCGATCACAGGTCCCCTCAGGACCAAAGTGGTAGAACATGAAGTGGCCTCTTCAATGGTTCAAACAGAATTGTTTGACATTTAAACTCAGTGCAAACAAATGACTTCAACTAAATTGAATTGGTTGAAATAGAACTGTTTAATCATTTAACTATGTGACTAAAATGTTAGTTATACATTGTAATAATAGGAAACCTTTAATTCTGTTGACTTATGCTAATCTTAATTGTTAGAAATAGAACTGTTCGATCGTTTAAAAGAGTGTATCTAAAAATAAGTTTACAAATCATACATTTAATATATATATGTATATGGAAAAATAAGAGATGCCATTAAAAAGCAATACTGGTTGATGTGTAATAAAACTAAACCAAACCAAACCAAATACTTATTTATACTTCATGATAATCCTTTTTGCACACAGTTGTCTTGTTTGAAGTAATTAATTATAAATAATTAGTAAATGATGAAACATGTATTTCATCATAGATGTGACCCTAACGGGTACTCTCACTCCGGGTTTGAGAGGAATGGTGGCAATGAAGGGGTACTCCCCAATCTACAAAGCTCAAAAACGTCATCAGTCTATTCTAACTATTGATTGATTGATTGATTTTATGCACATGTCAATTCTTCCAGGCTTATTTTGTACCCAGAGATTAGGGAATCGTGCACACACTATGATCATAATTTGGTTTAGCAGTTTCTTAAGAGATTTTTTATGGACGTGGTTATTCTATTGTAAGTATTCCTATCTAATACAAATAATTTGCGCACAGTTATATGATTTCAAATAATTAATTCTCATAATATTAAGTAAATGACAGAAAGGCAATATTTAAACAATAGATTAGACCCTAACATGGTCAGTGTTGAACAGGAGGCTCACAATTCAATTCTGCGTATTGCTGTATGAATAATTGGTTATATAAACATGTTAACATATCTGGGGATCATTTTATGACTAGAAGTATATTGTATGTTTATATCAATATTTTTGTATAGTTGTTTCTTCATCGATTTTTTGCACAGTTACATGACATCAAGTATTACTATCTAATAAGATTTCATTTACAGTTACCAGGGGCATACGATAAGTTTCCAGACTTTTTTTCGTATGGGCACTTTTATTGATAGCACACACATGAAACTCTAACCCCTTTCGAAGTAATCTCTTCCGGCTGCAATGCACTTGTTGTACCGTTTCAAAAACTTTTGGAAGGCCCCATGGCAGTCCTCTTGTGTGAGCGTGTCAATGACCTTCGTCACAGCCTCTTTCATCTCGTCAATTGTCTCATAACGACAGTATCTGAGCTTAGGGAATAACCAAAAGTCACAGGGGACAAGGTCTGGAGTATAGGGACGGTGAGGAACTTTCTTGATGCCAATCTTGGTCAAATAGTATGTGACAAGGATGGAGTTGTGGACTGGTGCATTGTCCTGGTGGAAATGCCACTGACCCGATTTGAAGAGTGCTGGCCTCTTGCGACTGAATCTCTTCCTGAACTCCCTTAAAACCTCAATATAGTAACCTTAACCCAGACCCTAACACTTTGGCTAATCAACTTTGGTCTATTGACTTCCTTACTCCTCCCACACCTCTCATCAACCCTCACAGATTCCATGCCTTCCTTGAATCTCATATGCCACTCAAAAACTGATGCTCAATTCATGTAAAGCAGTCTGAAGCATTCCATACGTTTCTGTGGCACATTTTCCAAGTTTAAAACATAATTTTATTGCATAAAGTGTCCTCACGTCCAGATCGCATTTTTGAAATTCACCAGCTGTGACAATCATGCTTTAGTAGGGTGTATTTCAATTCCTGCTGTAGCTATTTATTTGAACCTGAAATCATAAAAATTAGTTAGTCATCTCATAAGATGTATAGCAATGACATAGTGAATTTTCAAGAGTCTACGCCAATTTTAAATGCCTGTAATAAAAAAAAGGCTGGAAACTTATTGAAGACACCATATATATTCACAAACCAGAATTTGTCTTAGAGTTGGAGAGACATAAATGTTTCTTTTATTTTGAGCAACAAACGGATTACCTAATCCCGACATGAAGACCAGGCCTAGTTTTAGAAAACAAGCAGTAAAAAATTGCCTGAAGACCGAGTGAAAAAATATAGATAGATAAATCCATGGAACTTGGTAGGGAAGTTTACAATTCATTGGAAGATGAGAGCAACAATGATACCAGCTGTAGTTCGTGTACTTGGAACTGTCACCAAATCCTTGGGAAAAAAACTGGAAATAAGAGGAATAACCGTTACCATCCAAACCACTGTATTACTTATATCGGTTAGAATACACAGAAGAGTCCAAGAGACTTAAGGAGACTTGCTGTCACTTCAGATTCTAGTTAAAAGTCAACTAACACAGGAAAACTTATCCGGAGTAAAATAATCTTTAGTAAAAATATTTACTAAACCTATGATTTTAAAACATATTTTGTTGATATACACAGTTAAATGATCGAACAGTTCTATTTCTGATAACTGAATTTAGTTAAAGTCAACAAAGTTAAAAGTTTTCGACTATTGCTATATACAACTAATAATTCAATTAAACATCAATAATTTGCAAACACACAGTTAAATTATCAAGCGGTACTATTTCTAATAATTCAACTTAGCATAAATCATTTGTTTGCACTTAGCTTAAATATAAAAACAGTTCTATTTGAGCAATAGATAGGACCCAATCGGGCGCTACCACTCCGGGTAAGAGTGGACCTGGGAGCGAAGGCAAAAAAGTGGTACTCCACATTACCCAAAGCTCCAGAATCACTGGAGTCTCACAGTCAAATTTTCATAACCAGAACACTGATTGGTGGAGTCTTACCTCTCAGGAGAGATGCAGCCGGTGTATTCTCCTGGGCTGATCATTTCAGGTCAAAGCAGCGCTGGGAATAATTGCAATAAAATATACTCGACACTTTTCAGATCTTCAGATTGCCCAGTCGGCTGGAGCTGTAGAATACACCAACTGCATCTCTGCAGAGGATTAGAAACCTTCCCCACTCCTACAAGTGTCTTGGATATGACACTAAACAATCTGATGCTGGAATTTGAGGAACGCAGAGAACCCTTTTATTGCCATCGCTCCCAGGTCCACTCTGGCACGGAGTGATAGCACGTGACAATGTCCTATATATGTGTCCCATAGAATTAGAATGCGTACTTATGTTAAACTAAATTGCTTGAAATAGAACTGTTTTGATATTTAAGCAGCCTACTTATGCTAAAATGATTTGTTTGAAATGGAACTGTTTTTGACTTTGAAACTGTACTTATGTCAAACTGAACAGTTTGAAATAGAATAGTTTTTACATTAATTGTGTGTAAACAAAATCTATACTTATACTAAACTGAATTATTTGAATTAGAACTGTTTGACTAAACTTAATAGCTTGAAATAGAAATGCTTTTGACAAATAACCTGCTCTCATGCTAAACTGAATTGTTTGAAATAGAACTGATTTTTTTAATAAACATGGATTAGGCATTAAAGAATCTATAACGGTTGATATGCTATAAAACCCAAACAACCAACTAAATCAGATCTTCAGAACTGAAGCCGCTCCAACATATTGATATCCAGAACATCCGATTGTTTGGTTGAGTGCATTAAATATGAGGAGGGCGTACCGTTAGTGAATTCTAAGTTCTGTCGAAGGTTTATTTTGTGTTTTGTAAAATATACTTGCTATTTAATTTTTTCTAATTTAGATTTCGTTGGATAAATTTAATAATTTACAAAAAAAAAAACCTTTCCTTTATATATGATGTTACGCTCTACTGCCCTACTTCCCTCAATTTATTGAATATTCTTCTAGAATCTTTCCAATGCTTCCCAAGTGGAAAGTATCATTCCTTTTTGAATAACTGATACTGAAGGTTTAAGATAAATGTCTAAGACGTGTACAAATGTCAATATGTTGAGAAACTATTGTGGGAATCGATTTATCTTCATATTGATATATTTTATAATATGTTATCAGAAAACATCGCAAACCTTTCCCTTTTAATCGATCATCACACTAATTCCTGGCCATTGTTTAAGATAATAACCTTAAACCATTAGCAGGCAGATATTTTTGTAGTCCTCGTTGAGTTGGCGAATTACGTTATGAAAATGTGTAAGTCAATGAATCATATACAAAAATATAATTTTATGAGCAATTGTGTGTCTGTGTACAACAATATGAAAACAATGAAGCACTTACTTTTAATCATAATATTTCGCAAAACAACATTGTCAAAATCCAACACCATGGTGGGGCCTTCCAGCAAAGTTTCTATACATTAATACTGAATTTGTCAGCGAACAGCCAACAGGAAAATGACTTGTATTGACCTAAGGCAAAACCAAAAATGTCGCTCTCCCTGTGACCGAAAGCGACAAAAATTTGGCTCAGACTGCAAAAGGGTTAAAATGCCATTCATATAGTCATTGATGTTTTTGTTATATTTAGTAGTTAAGTTTGGTTTGCTTTTGCTTTTAATTATTCTTTTTAAAATCTTTCCAATAATTCTTATCCTCTGTGATTTCCATTTGCGAAACGCAAATATCTCTTTTTCTATCAGAGATTTTCGAAATATAACCTTTTTCACACAATCATTTTTCTTTCTCTTTTCCCTTCACATCACGTTTTTAAAATCATCACCTTTCTACCTCACGGAAGTTTTAGTGACATAACATTTATAAATTGGGTGTTTCAAAAAGTTGATATTATTTTAGATGCACTAAGCGTTTCAGAAAATTCGATATCATTTTGTCTTCTAAAAACTTGACCAATTCTCTTTTAAATGACCTGAAATTTTAACAGCAAGTGTAGAAACTAATCAAAAGTCTTTGGTTGAAATCTTTTTTTTCTTTTTCAATGAATTGTTATGTTTTGACCTTTTGACCAGGCCAAAAATGCCATTCAAGGTGATGCACCGGAAGGAAGTGACACATTCTAATGGCAGTTATGAGAGGAAATCGCGTGGGCGGAAATTGGCTGATGAAATGGGACGAGGTAAAAAAAAAAAATCCCATTATACTCTCATAAACTGACGCCCCCGAAGAGAGTGACCTCTGGACTGCATGACAGTTATTTCCGCTAGATGACGATCACACAGGCCATTCATAAGATAGCGAAAGTGACACATCCCGATCGCCAGATATCGGAAGAAATTCCGGAGGCATGGAGGCGTGTCCATATCACCGCGTGGTAGTTTGAAGGTAATATAAGGCCGACGAATTGAACAGGAGAGGACAGTTGAGTAGAGTTGGAGTCGGAGTAGGACGAGATGTAGTAAGCAAAACCAGCACCCAGCAGAGTGGACCCCAGGGCTCCGGTTGAGGAGCCATAGAGAACGAGAATGACACAACGCTGACGGCTATAACTTTGGGGTCAAAATATTTCAGTTATGTTCGGTCTCTAGCTCCCTCTCACACGCAAACGTTGAGTAACCCTTTTGTGCCCTTACAAATAAAGTGAGATATATATATATTTTGTTAAAGAAGTCTTCCTGCGTCTTTATCATTGCGTCGATAAGTATCCAGTATATATATATATATATATATATATATATATATATATATTTCTGCATGAATCAGCAGATGACAATACAACAGAATGTCTTTCCTATATTTAAAAAGGAAAATATATGTATAGGATAAGAACTTATCTTTTACACATGCCGTTAAAGTGTCGTTGGTTTGTTTTGTGACATATCAACCTGTGGGTTATTTAATATCAAATCCTGTTCATACATACATCTTGTCGGATTTTTATGCCAACGTTTAAGTGGGTTGAAGTTCAGAGAGCAAAAGCAACTCTGAAGCTCAGTACCAGAAAACACGACATGTAAGAAGAAAAAGGTTGAAAATTTCCAGTTGAAGCAGCTCTCTCACCGGGAACATTAATCTTGGTTACAACGAACTGCCCCGTTGCTTACAACGCCCATCCATGTAATTGTAACAGTTTAACACACATAACGAGTAAGTAGAAAAATGACACAATTTATTCGTTATGTATTTTATATATGGCTGAAAAAAGTGGAAGCTAATCATCATTATCCAAACTTTAACTTAACTATGATATTCTAACTTACTCAAAACAAATAATAGCATTCTATACACCACGACACACATATTCTGAAAATCTTTCACACTAAATTCACCAAAACAAGCCAGTCACTGTGAGTGTGTCGAACCTAATAATATAATTGCATAAATGTGAGGGAGGGGGACGATTAAAAATCTTTATTTTTATTTACGAAAAAACAAATGAATATATATATATATATATATTTGGAGAAATAGTTGATTGGAAAAATCCTACAAGACGTGAAAAAAAGACTCGAAAGGAGAATAAATCAAAACACAAACAACGGATTCAAATTAATATTTTATCTTTCTATCTTTAGGTTTATCCACTTTTTCCATTCATTTTTCACACACACACACACACACACACACATGTATGAATTGTTGTATAATGGCTTGTACCACGTGACTTCCTGTATCACGGATGTATAAAAGACGCCGTATTTCTCAAGCACGGCAGACAGAAGTAAAAAGATAGCTCTGAAGGACGTTGATCAGTAGAAGACCAACTTCGGTCGTAACACCAAGAGCGAGAGACTTATAATACTAGTCAGACTGTACTAGTTGAATTAATAAACAATTAACTTTATTTGACCGTGTATCTTTTCCTTGCCACGATACAAACACACACACAAACACACACTCATATATATACATATATATATATATATATATATATATATATATATAATGGACGTTAGCAATTGCCTCCTCAAAATAATATGCCAGGAAAACTAGTTCAACTGTTCATAGAGAGTGCTGGGGAAAAAACAAAAAAATGTTTCCCTGGTGAATTCGAGTCTCAGTCATCCAATAGAGTTCATCATCATCATCATCATCCCTGACCCTCTCTCGCCACTTCTCCCTATCGTTCATCGCCACTGGTAGGTCTTCAGGGCTACACCCCGTATCCTCACATAGCTGCTGTATGTATGTTTTTGCTGGTCGTCCTGCCTTTGCTTGGCCATATGCGGGGGTCCATTGGAGTACATCACTTATGAGCTCGTCCTTGCTTCTCCAGCAGTGTCCTGCATGTCTGGTTCGTCAAGCTTGGAGAAGTTTTCGTGATGGGAGGCAGGTGGACGTATAGTTTGTGCCTTGTGGGGTGTTGCTGCCAGGACATGTACAATATTGCTCGCAGCATTCTTGTGTAATTGCCGTCTAGCTTCTCCTCCAGCCGCTTAGTTAGCGTCCAAGTAGTACATCCATATAGCAGTATCGATACGACCGCTGCCTGGAAGAAACTGCGTTTCATTTTATCATTCAGGTTTGATTTCCATTTGATCGATAGCCTATCGATAGCTATCTATGCCTTCGTTAGCTGCGTGTCGATGTCTTTTTTCAGTTGATGAGACGCTGCTTCCTCGGTAGGTGAATTTGTCAACTAGTTTCAGAGAGGTTTCCTCTAGTGTGGAAATGTCACCTGTTTGATTATAGCACATAAATTCAGTTTTGCGTGCATTGACATGGAGGCCAATGCCTGCGGCGGCTTGTTCCAAACTATGCAGTAGTGTTTCGGCTTGGTTGGGTGTATTCGCCAGTAGCGCTATGTCATCAGCATAGTCGGCGTCGGTAATTGTTTTTGCGGGGTGAGAAAACGGCTAATAGAGGTAGGAAGGAGTAAAGAATAAAAACTTTGCATTTAAAAAAAAAGATGCCATGACTATACATGTTCTTGGTAAATTAAATCGCTTTTTTTTAAACAAAAGGAAAAGATTTATCTCGCTTACGTAGGATGGATTGTTATTGAGTTTGTAAGGGACCCAGAATGCTTTGTCGATCTCTAATCTGTTAGTACCTTTCACGAGACATAAACACGCAACTTCTTCTAACTTTTTGCCCAACTCCGAAGAAAAGAGTCTTTATCTCTAACAGAACTTTATTCTTTATTCGGTCTTTAAAAGTAAAATAACCAGCGCTTGAGATTAGAAAAATTCGGCTTACTTGAATCTCTACCGTCGCGTCGCCTAAATTACGACTCTAATGATGACCAATAAGCAAAGAAGTACATTGGGTTCCCTGCTGTTCAACGACGGAAACACATTGATACAGACAGAACGGGCTTCAAGGACAAAGAACATTTCAAGCTGTACGCGAACCATGTCGTTTTTAAGAAGCTTGCACAACGTCCGTATAATCGTACAGTGAAATAAGGAGTGCGCGATCGAATCCTCAATATCACCACACCAGTCTCACCTTTATGAAATTGCTAGACGCAGTAAGCCAGATAAATGAAGTTCCATCTTTACTGAGGCACCTCATCCCGAGGGTCCACAATCACAATAAGTGACCTTCCACTTTCGTGACGCTGAGGTCCCCAGTTAAGTCATCTCGGAAAGCCAACTTTACCAATACTCGATACAATGCCCCACTTGACAAATTCGGCTGTTAAAGGGACCCAATGCAACTAAGAGAAAGCTTCCAATGAGGGCCAACACTCATGGTAGAAGGTACACCCACTTTTGGGCAATCAGCATGTCCTTTCATCATCCCAGTGTACACCTCTCAAGGTCAGGAAGGCTCTCTTAGTGTTCTCCTCCAGAACTTGCCACTGCCACCACGTTGTGCACACATCCAACCAAAGACACCGAGATGCAATGTATGATATGACGTCTCTAAATTTCGCACTTTCACGCCGGCCTCTGATGGGCCGAAGGTGATAGATTTCGTGATGTACCGACGGAGCTCGGAAATGAACTAAAATAGGAGTTTTTCCAGGCTAATTAGAACCTTACACGGGGAAGGAAGGTCTGAAAATCGGTATTGGATGTGGGGGTAGATGTGCGACCCACTCACCTTACTCCTGCCTTTTAAACAGAGTTTCCTCCATGCCCAGAAATCGGCTGCAGCCACGACTTTTTCCAGTAATCAGAACAAATTTTCCCCAGTTAGAGATCGAGACAGAACCAGACGTGAGGATCTTGCAAGGACCGTCTGTCCAACTGAAAGTTCTGAGCTGGGCGCAATTCTTCCACGAACTACACTGTAATCCCACAAAGATGTCACGGTAATTCTCTTCCTCGATACGGTCTCACAGGTACTGATTTCCATGCTGACTCCCACCTCACAATCTAGACACCGCTCGCCACAAGCTGACTCACATTAAAAGTACAGGAGTAATACCTGGCTAACCATTACCAGGCAATGCAAAATCGCGTGGGAGTGAAATAGCCTTCAATTTTCAAAGGGTTCAACGTAAGAACATCTCAATATGAGCAAGAAAGAACCACCTAGCCAAATCGATCGAGACAAAGTGAAGGGCTTCAATTCCACCTCATTCACGTTCACCGCGACTTCTAGGGAGGCATACAGAAGGTTAATCCAATTGCGAAATTTTGTCCGAATTTACACCTACACTAGACAAAACGGCCGCCAAAATACCGTCAAAATACCTATCAAAGGCCTTGGACTGATGTAAATTGAACAGCGTGGTATTACCGTCGACTTTTTCTATGATCATGATAATCCAAAATTTAACAGGGCAATACTGATCAGGATCTATTAAACCAGACAAGCCAGTTTGCACATGGTCTGACATCTTAATCAAAATCTTTACGTCCGTCTTCAGTATAGTTAAAGGGCGAAAGTTACTTATCTCGTTCTCACTGCGTCAACTCTTGAGAAGATTAACTATAACCCTTATAAAGCGTTGGGGAGGTGCCCGTGGTGTAATGGTTATCGTTGTAGGAAATGGACACGGTGACACGAGTTCAAATCCTGGTCGAAACTGATGACATTTCACATAGCACTAATACCCTTGGGAAAGGTATGAATCCAATTATTCTCCATCTAGCTATGGATAAATAGTAGGGGAGACTAGGTTCTCCAGCTTTGGTGAGGCAACTAGTCTAGGAGAAGGAAAACTCTGACTTCAAACCTGTTAAACTCCGCTTAAAAATTCACCTTGTGTCATATCCTGCCCGAGGAGCGGGGTTGGTAAATATGGAGAACTCGATTACATTTCGTGAGGAAGAACATCGATACCGGAGGTCTTGTTCGTCCATGCTGTTATCAGTGTTTGTGTAATTTCCCCTTTTGTAAAGTGCTCCTCTCACCCAACCTCCGTCGTCGCCTCAAGGAGAATGGAAGTCGGCAAGATAGGCGTAGAAATGAGCAGAGTTCAGTCCGGAATCTCGGGTGAAATTTTCTGAAAGCCTTCACGAGACTCCTTGTAATCTGACGTTGTCTGTCCGCAGATGTAACACTGGCGATATGTCATTGTGAAGCATGTCTTAGCTCCTCAGTTTGTTATTCGTTAGCAAATGTAGAAAAATTAGCACTTATCACTGGAAAAAACTGATAGTTTTATATAAATGAAAGTAATTGGTTTTGTAAACACCGACTGTGATTATCAATACCCACCTGACAAAACGTAGGAGGGAGTGGTTACAGTCTGTGTTTATAAGAAAGGAAAAAACATATACATAATTATCTGGCGATCGATAAAAATTCCGTGACTTCGTGAACTCCTGCTAACCCCAAAAGTTTCAGCTTACTATTCTGTTTCAGATATGTTTTTGAAACCGTTTTTAAAATATTTAATAATCTAATATACATCACATACATTGAGCGTTGTAAAAGACGTCCGTTAGTGTCGTTTCTCAGAGTTCATGTGGATAAATAATATTAGCATTAAAAATATTGATGACGATGGATTTTATATATCTAACTACGATATATATATATATATATATATATATATATATATATATATATATATATATATGAATACATCAAGAGCCAGAAGTAATCTACCTACATTTCACTCACCTAACTGGATCATCAGGCTAATTCTGATTCTACTTAGGGTACTGAGCATTCTTACCTTTTAGCTTAAGTCTGTGTTTTTTCTTTTGAGTAAGCATTCCGGTATTGATTGGTTATTTTCACGCTATACGATTTATTGATTTTTTTTTCTAGTTATCAGTTTGTACAATGTTTTTTGTTTTTCCCAAATTGTATCATCTGGGTTATTTCACATCATCAGATTTATAGAATAGTTATAAGAATAAAAATCAAATAATATATATATATATTTTTTTTTTCTTTAAAGAAAAAAACCAAAGACCGGTTATTTTCATCATCTTCATCATCATATCGCGCTGGTAGCACGGATATCCCTGACCCTCTCTCGCCACTCCTCCCTATCGTTCATCGCCCTAGGTAGGTCTTCAGGACAACATCCTGTATCCTCACATAGCTGCTGAATGTACGTTCGAGCTGGTCGTCCTGCTTTTGCGCGGCCATGTGTGGGGATCCATAAGAGTACATCTCTTATGAGTTCATCTCTGCTTCTCCAGCAGTGTCCTGCATGTCTGGTTCGTCTAACTTGAATAGTTTTCGTGATAGGGGGCAGGTGGCCGTACAGCTGGTGTCTTGTGGGGTTTTGCTGCCAGGACTTGTTCAGGATTGCACGCAGCATTCTTGTGTAATTGCCATCTAGCTTCTTCTCCAGTCGTTTTGTTAGCGTCCATGTAGTGCATCCATACAGCAGTATCGATGTGACCGCTGCCTGGAAGAAACTGCGTTTCATTTTATCGGTTAGGTCTGATTTCCATATAATCGATAGCCTATTGATAGCTGTCCATGCTTTCGTTAACCTCGTTTCGATGTCCTTTTCGGTTGATTCGACGCTGCTTCCTAGGTACGTGAATTTGTCTACTAGTTTAAGTGGGGTTCCTTCTAGAGTGGAGATGTCCCCCGTTTGGTTATAGCACATATATTCCGTTTTGCGTGCATTAACATAGAGGCCTATGCTTGCTGCTGCTGATTCCAAACTATGCAGAAGAGTTTCGGCTTGGTCAGGTGTATTTGCCAGTATCGCTATGTCATCGGCGTAGTCGGCGTCGGTAATTGTTGTTGCGGGGTATCTTCTGCTTCTTTTCTTCGTCAGTTCGAAGCCATTCTCTTTGATTTTGTCAATCGATGCTCTAAGTACGTAGTCTAGACAAATGATAAAGAGGTACGGGGCCAGCGTGTCCCCTTGTAGTACTCCTGCTACAATGTCAAAGTATTCTGTGTCTCCATCCGGTGATCGTATTTTTACTTTAGTGTTTCTATAGAGAATCGTTATTGCCGCTACGGTTTCTTTAGGTATGCCGTACGCTAGTAGGATTTGTTCCATCTTTCCTCTGTGAATGGAGTCGAAAGCCTTCGTAAAGTCGACAAATATTAATGTCGCTTGTAGGTTCTTTGCCCGTACACCTTCAAGGATTCTGCGGATGGTTAATATTTGTGAGGTCGTGGATCTATTTCTTCGGAAGCCATTTTGGTTTTTTCTAAGTATGTTGTCGATTTTGGGTTCTATTCGGTTTCGTAGTAGGGCATTGTAGATTTTGGCAGCTATGGATGTAAGTGTTATGCCTCGGTAGATTTTGGCTAATCCGAGGTCCCCCTTTTTAGGGAAGGGGAGTATGCATCCCTTCGTCCATCTATCTATCGGATTTTGATTGTATACTGCGTTGCAGTGTCGGAGCAGTATGTCGTCGAATTGTCTGGTCTTCCATACTTCCGGGGGAATTTCGTCCAGCCCTGCAGCTTTCCTATTTTTAATTTTTCTGAGAACCGAGTCGAGTTCTTCTTGTGTGAACGGTCCTAGTTTAATGTCTAATTGTTTGCTAATTATTCTGGTGATTGGTTCATGCGTTATTTTTGGTGGGTTTCCAAGTAAGTTTTCGAAGTGCTGTTTCCACAGTTTTATTCTTTCTTGTTGGTTTGCTGCTTTAAGTTTTGCTTTGGCTGTGTTCTTTCTTCTGCTCACTTCGTTTATTGTTTGCCAGGCTATTCTAGATTGTCTATCTTCCACCGAGTCTCTAATCTTATCTATCTGATTTTGAATGTATTCTGTCTGTTCCTTTTTATATATGCCTGCTAATTGATATTGTGCCGTTTTTAGTTTTAAGGCATTTGTGTTTGTTGGGTTTTTTCGATAGTTTTTGGAGGCTGTTTTCACTAGTGCACGTTTTTCTCTCACCGCTAAAGTTTCCCATGGGACTCTATATTTAGTTTTAATTTTTGTTGGAATGTATTTTGCTGCTGCCTCGAGGTGTGCATTGACGAAATTTTCATATTCGTCGTTTGGTGTACTTTTTTCCGTCTTTTCTTGTAGTGTTTCGAATCTGTTTCTTAATTCTAATACGTATTTATCTCTTATATCTTTGTTGTTTAATAGGGCCCAGTCATAGTGTTTCGTGGTCGCTGTTCGTTTGGCGTTTTTTCGTAGGCTTAACCGTATTTTCGCCGTGACTATTTGGTGATCGGTGGACACACCCTCAAAAGAGGAGTATGCCTCGCAATTCAGTGCACTATTTTTCCATTTCTTGTTTATAAGGACGTAGTCTATCTGAGCTTTAGTATTGTTTGCGTACGTGTATGTCCATAGTTTGCCCTCTCTTTTTTGGTACTTTGTATTGAGGCATGCTAATCTATTTTCTATCATGAAATCTGTTAGATGTTGCCCATTCCTATTTGACGTGTTGTGGAGGCTGTATTTGTTGTTTCCGTTTTTCCCGATTTGGGCATTCATGTCTCCGCCAATGACTAACATGTTGTGTTTCGGGATGCTACGCACTAATGAGGATTACTCATCGTAGAAGGTGACTAGTTCAGTTTCTTCACTAACATTGGTGGGGCTGTAGCATGAGATGATTGTTGCTGTGGGGTTTCCGTTAAATGTAGCTGCCATCATTCTAGGTTGTATTTTCTCAACGCTATTAAGTGTTTTTAATGCTCTAGGTCCTATAAGTAATCCTACCCCTCCTACTGCGGCGTTGACAGAGTTTTTCCATGCGGATACAGTGGCGAGCGACCAGCCATTGCCAGTTTCGTGATATTTGATATCTTCGGTGTGCGTGTATCTGTGTTCTTGTATGCATATTATGTCTATCTTATGTTCTTCGGCCGATGCGATTAGCTCTGGGAGTTGTCCTATTCTATTTAAGGTTCTTACGTTAAATGTGGCTATTTGTAGTGTTTGCTTGCATTTTAGTAGTTTTGATCGTTTGAGCTCTGTAGCTGATTTTTCTAACACTGAGGCCAGGGCTCCAACCTCAGCAGGACGCGCCCCTTTTTTACCCGCGCGAAGAGCGATGCGGTTTGTGTATGTGGTTTGAGTGTGGGTCATGGTTATCTTTCGATGGTTGTTTTATTCTCTTCTATAGAAGCCACTCTTATAGTGGAGCAGCAGTAGTTCCCCGATCGAACTAACGATCCTGAGCGTAAAGTCGTCAAACTCACGTCCAGGACCCGTTTAGGTATTGAGTTTGATCGTCCATGGGTTTATTCAAATACCTTTACGTACATCATGCTGCTTCCCATGTGTACGCAAAAAAAGGGGGGGGGTAATTTTGGTTTAAGTTTTAAGTTTTAACTTTGTTAAAGTCCAACATTAAGGTACTTTCGTATGACTTTTACTGGTACTGACTTGCTTTTTTTTATTTTGCTGTATTGGGACTTTTCCTTGGCTTTATTTATTTATCTTATTTTTTTTTACTACAGTTGGGAACCTAGCAGGCTTCAGGAATTATAGAGCTTAAAAAAAAAAAAAAATTTTTTCTTCCTTTCTCTCGGGGGGGGGGGGGCTGTGGTAGCATTAGGTGTTTTAGGCTTTTTCTTTTTCTTCTAAACTACTGTTAGGGCTTTCTTTACGAATTTTTAAATTACATTATAGAAGAGATTCAAAAACATTCTGCCTTGTTCGCTGATATTTGGAAAGACTAACATCAATTTGGCTTTATAGTAGAGTAAGCGTGTCTTTACATTTAAAACGCATAGTTTAAGCATTATTTCACAAACAAAATACAGCAAAACATTTTGTAAAACTCAGCATTTTAAATTGATAGGACTTAAAGACATACTGACCAATATTGATATATTTCTTCCAGTTGGCTCCTGAGTTCAAATGCTGCTTCTTCGTTTTGACTTTTATTTACTACTGAAATTTTAGGTAGCTTTGGAGGCGGTCTACTGGGGGAGGGAAATTCATTTCATTTTTTTTTTTTTTTTTTTTTCCTTTCTCTTGGGGTGGGGGCCTGTGGTAGCATTAGGTATTTTAGGCTTTTTCTTTTTCTTCTAAACTACTGTTAGGGCTTTCTTTACGAATTTTTAAATTATATTATAGAAGAGATTCAAAAACATTCTGCCTTGTTCGCTGACATTTGGAAAGACTAACATCAATTTGGCTTTATAGTAGAGTAAGCGTGTCTTTACATTTAAAACGCATAGTTTAAGCATTATTTCACAAACAAAATACAGCATAACATTTTGGAAATTTTTTTTTTTTCCCTCCTGTTTTTCAGTTTCTGGTGTGAACCAAAAACACGAAGAAAAATATAACCGGACTTCTTCAGATCCAATGGATAAATAAAACAAAATAGACACGTGGGGGGAGGGGAAGGAAGGAAGAGATTAAAAGAGTTACCTCCTATATATATATATATATATATATATATATATATATATATATATATATATATATATTATAAAACAAAACAAAAAATAATGGAAAAAGTGAAACATTTATTATTATTGTCATAAATTTTGGTGAAACTTTAATCAAGGTACATATAGGAAGTGACTATTTCCATGAACTAAGTAAAAGTAAAGTTTGTGACCGTAGTTGAGAGTGACCCGAAAGCTCCCCCTTCGATAGCTACTACACCAAAGTGTAGGGGAGGGCACCGTTCCTTTTCCTGAATTGCTCCGCTTTAACCTTCATCTTTACCTAATAATGCTGGGCGTTAAGCAAAGTAGCATTAAATAACATTTTTTGAGTCTTTGGTATGAATCAGCCTGGGATTGAACCCACGTTTCCCGGGCCATTGACCAACACTCTAACCATTATGCCAATATCCGGTAAAGTTCCGTGAACTAATGTTGTCAAATTTCCGTTAATTTCAAGATAAATTATGATTTTCTGAAAAGAAAATGCTCAGAAATAATCAAAAGACAAGGGATTTCTGAGAATTTTATTTTAATTGATTTGATATCCTTTCTTAATTTGGAAATAGTCCTTTACTAAATTATTTTCGCTAAAATACATGGAATTTTGACAAAAATAATAAAGGAAACATCACTTTCTGCGTATGACGAAGCCATTGAAGTTTCGTTAAAATTTGAGCGAAGAATAAAAATTGTAAGGCTTTTCACTGTCTTAGTTTTGGTTAGCCCAGTTTGCTGTGGCTGAAGAATATACCCATTAATATATGTACTGAGTATACTTTATATATACATGTTCTCTTACCTTGCTGGTTCTCTGCCGAAGCGTAAGACCCCTCCAACGAGTGCCATTGATATGACACTAAAGAATCTGATGCTGAGGTTCCAGTAATGATGGAGTTTTGGGAAATGCAGAACACCCTTTCGTTGTAATCACTCCCAGGTCCATTATGGCCCGAAGTGGTAGCACCTGATAGGGTCCTATCTATGGGTCAAATAGAGCTAAACTGTGCACTGATGCTAAACTGAATTTTTGAAATAGAACTGTTTACATGTATAAAAATGGATTTGCCATTAATAACCTGGAACGGTTGATGTGCCATAAAATCAAACCAAACTTATTTTTGGTCCAATAATATATATATATATATATATATATATATATATATATATATATGTATGTATCTGTGTGTGTGCGTGTGCAGGGGTTTACATTATGGTGAGGGAATTATCTCAAAAACCTGAGTTAAATCCTACCTGGGACCTACTAAACCACCCTCTCTCTCTCTCTCTATATATATATATATATATATATATATATCTACATATATTGATACAGAGATAAAGAAAAAGAGATAAAGAAAAGAGGAAAGAGAGAGAGAGAGAGATATGCCTGATGATTAGACTTGCCCATCTATTTAAACCTTTTCTAGATAATTTTGACTTGCTTTTCTCTTTGTTCTCTTTTTATAACCTAGAAAGATCGTGTTTGTTCATTTAGAAAAATAGACATTACGTTCTTGGCACCTTGTCAATGAATGTGCTGTTTTCTAATGGCTAAGACCCTACCCTCCGGGCTCGTTTGAACCGGCCAAATCTAGCAAGATCAAAGAATTATGTGGAACAAAGGGGGAAAGTAAACTTGAGAAAAAGTTCAAATCTTAGTAGGTGCCTCTCTTTATCAAGGTTATAAAGTGTATAACGATTCGAAAGTTCATTTCAAAGTGGAAGGAAGTAGTCGAATCTATTAACTTTATATCAGGGGCAACCTGCTGAGCTCGCTGGCAATGATTCCTGAGTTTGATCCCTACGGCTTCCTCATACTTTCAATCTTGGTTTGTGTTGTTGTTGCTTTTGATAGCATATCAATTTTTGCGCTATTTAATGACAAATCCATACTTGTAGAAGGATAGTAACGTTATTATTTAACCCATGCCTGGAGAGGTAAAGAGGTCATACCTTTTCCAATTTTATTTGTCCAAAAGTGCAAAAGCGTGAGTGAGTTTCGAACTCGCTTACTACGATGTCACAGTTCAGCATGTAAGCCACTACACCAAGAAGACTTCCAACTATTAGGCTTATGTCTACTTAATCGAGATTTAATTAATGAGTAAGTTATATTTGTAAAAAGCGCATTGAAATATTTGACTATTGAAATATTTGTAACCATACATTATCAAACATAATTTAATCTCTCTCTCTCTCTCTCTCTCTCTCTCTCTCTCTCTCTCACACACACATACACATGTACATACTCACACGTACACGAGTTTAAAGTCACTGGTCCATGAAAAATTCCATGAGTATCTGAATAATTGAGAAGTATCATTACGTCCTTTCCAAAAGCGACACCCTAAGGGAAAATTGACTTGACACCACGTTCTTTGTGTAGGGTAATTATATGAACCATCACTGAAGGGACCAGAGCACCAATTTCGCGGTTGTCTGCGTGGAATTATAGCGTAGAAGTGCTAGTGACATATTCGCAATGATTTTTTTATATTTCATTAAATCAATCTATCAAATAATATGCAGCAATTCTTTTAAAGGATGATTTTGCGAATAATTTTTTTTACGGTTCTTTGCTTTTCAAACTAAAATTTGATCACCCATTTAATTGACAACATAAATTACTTCGACCCCGATCACCACAAGAGGTTTTAATGTTAACCGTTCAATGTCTGCGTCAGCACACACACACACACGCATATATATATAGGCATAAGATTTGGTTTGGTTTGGCTTTATGGCACATCAACCCTTGTAGGTTATCCAATTTTATACCACTAAACAGTTCTATTTCAAACAATTCAGTTTAGTATAAGTACAGTTTAGTTCTCTTTGACCCATAGATAGGACCTTTACCATGTGCTACCACTCTGGGCTATAGTAGACATGAGAGTGATAGCAATGAAGGGTACTCTGCATTCCCCAAAGCTCCGACATTACTGGAGCTTCACTATCAGATTGTTTAGTGTCATATCCAGGACACTCGTTCGGAGGGGTCTTACCCCTCTGCAGAGAAACAGTCAGTGTATTCTACGACCCCACTCTGGTCTATAGTAGACATGAGAGTGATAGCAATGAAGGGGTACTCTGCATTCCCCAAAGCTCCGACATTACTGGAGCTTCACAATCAGATTGTTTAGTGTCATATCCAGGACACTCGTTGGGAGAGCCTTACCCCTCTGCAGAGAAGCAGTCAGTGTATTCTACGACCCCAGCCGACTGGGCAATATAGGCATAAGAAAGGGAAGAACTAGTTAAAGTGTTCGACTACAGCGTCGATGTAAGCGAGTTCGAATTCCAGTCGCATTATTCCGTTCACTTTCGTACAAACACCCTCGCGTAAAGTTATGAAATCCCTTATACCCGCAGTTATGTTTTAATTAGTATCACGACTGTTTTTTCTACAAGGATCGGCTTCGGTATTTAATTACCTATGACGGTTGATAGGCCATTAAACAAAGACCCCAAAATATAAGATGAAGGTCGAATTTGTATTGGACATTTCCTATTATAAAATTCCATTCATATACATTATATTAATAAAAATAGTTTAAAATCAAAATTTATGTGTAAAGTTAAAATATATTCTTAGAATAACAAAAATCCAAAGACATTAAAAAAAAATTAAAGAGTTTTTTTTTTTTTAATTTCAGTCAGAAATCTAATCGTCTGCGCCATGTTATGAGAAGAATGTTTATCTTTTGGGACTCGTTGTCATGGGTCCGAATTCATTAGTCATCTTTATTTTATTTTTTCTAATTGTATGATTACGGACTTGGCCAGTAAAATATATTTAAATCAACATTTTAAAGTATAAAAATAAGATAAAGCTATAAAACATAGAGAGGTAGAATAATTATCCATGATCATTTAGTCAGGACGTTGAGTTCAACCAAAATCAAGGGTAAAGGATGTATTCTAAAGGAATTTTTATTGTTTCGTAACAGATATACATGAGAATATATTTATCATTTGTTTACAAACTACCAAATGATTTCAAGTATTGCAATCTTACAGTCATTGTATAATTTTCACGCAGTTAAATTGTTCCAAATATTGCAATAATTCTATTCTTCATTACTCATTCGTTTGCACACAGTTAACTAGTTTTAACTAATGTTACGTAAAACTGATAATTCAGTTTAACATCAGACATTTGTTTACACGAGGTTTAACGGTTAAACAGTTCTATTAGACCCATAGATAAGACCTTAACAAGTAATACCAATCCTTAAAGTCGCTATTTGTATTGCTTGTTTGCATTTTAGTAATTTTTGTTTGAGCTCTGGAGCTGATTTTTCGAACACTGAGGCCAGGGCTCCAACCTCAGCATAACGCACCCCTTTTTTACCCGCGTGAAGAGCGATGCGGTTTAGCTAGAACATACATACAGCAGCTATGTGAGGATACGGGATGTAGCCCAGAAGACCTGCCAGAGGCGATGAACGATAGGGAAAAGTGGCGAGAGAGGGTCAGGGATATCCGTGCTCGCGGCACGACATGATGATGATGATGATGTTCAATCCTTGCCCAGTCAGCTTGGGCTGTAGAATACACCGACTGTACTTCTGCAGAGGGTTAAGACCCTCCTAATAATTGTCCTGGATATGACACTAAAAATATGATGATGAGGTTTCAGTGATGGGGGAGCTTTGGGAAATACAGAACTCCCCTTCATCGACATTGCTTCAAGGTCCACTCCGGCCTGGAACCAGACAAGGACCCTATCTATGGGTCAAATAGAACTAACTACACACTTATGCTAAACTGAATCGTTTGATTTAGAAGAGTTCGACTAAACTGAATAGCTTGAAATAGACATGTTTTTGACAAGTAAACTGTTCTTACATTTAAACTGCGTGTTAATGCTAAACTGAACTGTTAGAAATTGAACTGTTTTTGACAATGAAACTGTACTTACACTAAACTGACTTGTTTAATATAGAACTGTTTTAGCATTTAACAGTGTAAACAAAATCTGTACTTATACTAAACTGAATTAGCTCAATTAGAACTGTTTGACTAAACTTACTAGCTTGAAATAGACATGTATTTTTGTAATTAAACAGTGTACTCATGCTAAACTGTTTGAAATTGAACAGACTTTTTGCATAAAAATGGATTTGGCGTAAAATAACCTACAAAGGGTGTCATGCCATAAAACCCAAACAAATAACTACCAATCCGGTTCAGAGTAGACCTGGAAGCATTGACAAGGAAGGAGTACTCCACTTTCCCCCAAAGTTTCAGGACTGAAACCTCACCATCAGATTGTTTAGTGTCATGTCCGGGCCACACCTAGGGTGGGGAATCTTACCCCTCTACAGAGATGCAATCACTGTATTCTACAGTTCCAGCCGACTGGGAAATTGTTTTAATTAAGACAAACGGATTTCACACTAACTTGAGACGGTGTCTAGCGTAAAAATGTCGATTTAAAAATCGAAAAAGCAACAATATATCACATTCTAAATTGCCTATTTTTAATTTCCTTCATTGTTTTTTAGATGATATTTATTAAATTATTTGGTACATGGTATCAGATGGTTCGAATTTATATTATTTGTCAGGTTTGATTTCATTGTTTTATAGCATATCAAACTTCGTGGTTTATTCGATGCCCAAATCCATCCTTATAGAATAACAATAGTACTACAATTTTATCCAGTTTCAGGGAGAATAAGGGAGTTATCATCTTTCCTAAGGGTGATAACCCGAAAAGGATCGAATAACGCTTTCTACGTTGTCACAATCCGGTACATTAGCCATGGTGCCTTAATGTTGTTGAATGGAAACAGTAGATAATTGGAGGGTGGGCATGTCCGTTTGGAGCCTCCTGAAATGTCATAGGAAATTCAAGGAACCCATCGTCGAACTACGCTAGAATCGTTACTTTGAACAGTAGAGACGTTTTTTCTTGCTCTGCCGTTGAAAATTAAAGTCAGCTGCTTTCTCTGAACATTTTACTAGCCCATGATTATCAAGTCTTTTTTTCCATTTCTCTATCCCTCTCATATACGGCTTCCTCATAGAACAATATGTGGATATTTATTCCTAGCTGTTAGAACATATTTGTGCATTCTTTTCAATACAGCTTATATGGAAATAATGAATATATAAAATATTTCATTGTATGCAAATTAATTTATCTTGGCATTCCTTCCGTTTATTGTGTGCTAGTATATAGGCTCATTGATCTAGTGGGTAGAGTATTCGCCAATGGTCCTGGAGACCTGGGTTTAAACCCAGGTTGCATCATACCAAACACTTTAAAAATGGTACTTGAAACCTCCTTGCTTAAGACTCTGCAATATAATGTACATATCAAGGGTAAAGTGGAGCAATCCAGGGAAAGGAGTAGCGCCCTCCCCTACACCTCGTTGTAATAGCTATTGAAAAGGGAGCCTTCTAGTCGCTCTTGACTACGGTCGCCAACTTTATATTGGGAATATATTAATGCAAATATTGGTCCTTGGTATGAGGGGACTCTTGTATCTTAATTACCCTTAAGTACTCCAATATTGGTATCTTCAATTTAGAATATTTTGTAAAAATATTCATAGATTGTCTTAAGATTTTATATATATATATATATATACTTAATTTTATCGATGAAGAGAATTATCCCATTTCAAGAAATGCGTTGCTTGCAATTGACTAAGCTTTCTTTAGTCCTGCACATAGGTAGCTTATGGTAGCGGATAATTCCCAAGTCGTCCCCCATCTAAGAACTGAGCAGCCCCACTGACACTCAACTTATTAACATAGCTCCTTTAAAACTCTGAGATTATTTACTCATGGATCAGCATTTTTGCTAGAAGCAGTGTAGTACCTAAGCGCTTTATTTAAAATCATAGTGTGGCATAAAATTCTAGTTATCTTAACAACTATATCAAATAAAATATACAAAGATAAATTATTATTTTTAAATGAAGTTCGTCCTAAGAAATATCAATATAAAAAAGAGATGCATTAACTATTATTTTAATTTTTTTAAAACTAGTTTTATGTTACTTTATTTGTAATACATAAATGCTGATTGCCTAGTCGGCTTGGACAGTAGAATAAACTGACTGTATGTCTTCAATACGACACAAAACAATTTGCCTAGTCGGCTTGGACAGTAGAATAAACTGACTGTATGTCTTCAATACGACACAAAACAATTTGCCTAGTCGGCTTGGACAGTAGAATAAACTGACTGTATGTCTTCAATACGACATTAAACAATCTGATGATGAGGCTCCAGTCCTGGAGCTTTGGGGAATGTAGAGTACTTCGTCATTGCTATTACTTCCGTGTCCTCTCAGGTCAAGAGTGGTAGAACCTGATAGAGTCCAATCTCGGGGTCAAATAGAACAGATTTATTAAATTGAATTGTTAGAATTAGAATTGATGTTTAATTTAATTTCTTGTGTTACATTGCAAGCCTGTTAATTGGATGCAAACGAATGAGTAATGTTGTGTACAACTTAATGTTAAATATACACACTTGAAAATCTTTTACTATTTGCCTAATTTGAATTATAGGCATGATATATCAATACTGTGAACCATTTAACTGTGTTCAAATGAATGACTGCAATCTAATTATCAGTTTTGAATTGGAATACTTGAAAACGGTTAACTGTGCAAAAATTTAATTGTTGATATTACATTGCAATACTTGAAACGACTTGACTGGGTAAAAATGAATAAAAAGTAAGTTGGCGACTGTAGTCGAGGGTGACCAGAAAGCTCCCTTTTCAATAGCTACAACACCGAGGTGTAGGGGAGGACGCTACTCCTTCCCCCAGATTGCTCCACTTTACCTTAGATTAAGCAAGGAAGTATCAAGTTCCATTTTTAAAGTCTTTGGTATGACACGACCTGGGATTGAACCCAGGTCTCCCAGATCATTGGCGAACACTCTACACACTGGGCCAATGAGCCGGTTAAATAAATGAATAAATAGTAATAATAATAGTGAATAGAATAATTAGTATTATAATAATTAGTATTAGTATATTTGAAACCATTTTACTGCGTGCAAACAACTGAGCACTAGCTTGTTTTGGGAAAGTTCTCTACAAACGCTCAGTAGTCATATTTAATATATAATTTGTATGAATAGAATTTGGCATTAAACCACCAATAAGGGTTGATATGCCATAAACCCCAACCAAACCCAACTAACCATATATGCTAAAGAATGACATGTTCATCATCATATCGCGCTAGTAGCACGGATATCCCTGACCCTCTCGCCACTCCTCCCTATCGTTCATCGCCCTAGGTAGGTCTTCAGGACAACATCCCGTATCCTCACATAGCTGCTGAATGTATGTTCGTGCTAGTCGTCCTGCTTTTGCACGGCCATGTGTGGGGGTCCACACAAAGTATGATTTCATGGGTTTATTGATGTATAGCATGAAGTAGTTTGGTAGTAATATCTCATCAATTAAAAGCGATGTCAGTATAGGCATAGATAAATCGTGGTCTGCTATCGACAGATTATTGGCCACGAGGAAATCTGATCGCTATAATAAAATAAAACGAGAATTCTTCCAAGCTGCAGCTGTTTCCATCCAAAAGATTGGTTAAACTACGGGACTTTAACGAAACACAACACCCTACAAACTGACTTCCCATCTCACTAACCAGAACCATATGATGGCACAACCAGTCAAGTAAGTAGGAGCTTATAAGTGGCATTCTTCTATCTACTTATACACAACGACTCACCAGGGTTGACCGACCAGCAAAAAATTAGATTCATCAGGTCTGCGCGGACACTGGATGCCGTCTTGAGAACTTACTAAGAGTGATGACCAATGGGGATGGATGGAGGGAAAGAGAATTTCAAGAGTACATGCTGTCGGCTCGGCTTGATTATAATGATGATGATAAAATAAAATAAAAACTTATGGGAATATTATTTTTAATTTAGAAAGAAATATTTAAGATAAAATCTTTAAAATATCTAAAAAATGTTTTTAAATGAAAAAAAAAAAAAGAAAAACAAATGGCTTTTACCCAATATGTTAATTGTTCTCATTTCAGTTCGTCTCCAACACAAAATTGATGGTTTAAATAACAAAAAAAAAAATTAATGAACAAAAGATTTCCTACTTAAAGACATGTGAGGATTTTAAATTTTCCGCTTGAAGGGTCTAGTACCCCCAGCTAATTTGTTCAATAATTTGAATTTATTTGCCACATGAATACATTCAAATCACTTCACTTTTCAGTTTTGTCTGTTTCTTAATTTAACATTTTCTTTTTTTTTTTTGTCTTTTCTTTTTTTACCGAACAATTTTTTATTTTTATTTTTTTTTGAAAATTTGGAATGCTAAATAATTTTCACGGCACACGTATTTACGTTGTAAACTTGGATAATTTCAACAGCTAAATGGAAAAAGTGCAGCTACCAAATGTGATAAAAATGTGTTAATAATATTATAAATACATCAGTTATGTTTTCTTTCGTTTTATGACTTTTTATCACCACGCTCATAGGAGTGGGATCCTCGTGGTGTAGTGGGTAACGCACATGACTGCAACATTGTAGTGGTTGGTTGGTTGTTTGGGTTTTATGGCATATCAATTGTTGTAGCTTATCTTACGCCAAATCCATTTTTATGCAAATAGTTCTATTTCACAAAGTGTAACATTGTAATAATCGAGTTCGAACACAAGTCGTTCACTCTTGAACTAATAACCTAAATAAATATATAAACTCTCTAATCCCTCACGTGTTATGAGTTAAGCAGAATAACGAGTGTTTTTCTACAATAATATCACGTAGATTGAAACAACATTAAAACTTAGAAACCAAATCACGACACTCTAAGAGGTTTGACATTTCGATTGTGTGTTAAAAAGATAAAACTTTAAAAATCTAGCTATCGGTCTGGGATTAAGGTGTAGTATCTGCTCTTATTCATCGGCCGTGTGCTCGTCTTCGGTCATGATGAGGCAAAAAATCGAGTTGAGCTGCATTCCAGTGATTCCAACTTTGTGTCAACACCTTCCCTATTGTATCAAACAGGGAAAAACCTTTTTATTAATTTTAATGGCATATCGACTCACCACTGATTCATAAAGGGCGTTCATCATATTTTTATACAGGGTGTATAATACGACCCATTAATATGATAATGATTTATTACAGAGACTAACGCAATAGACATCATTTGGAACACGTCATGTAAAATATGCATTATTTGAGCTAAAGATATCAAATTAATGGGTTTTTTTTAATTGTTATTATATCAACTTTTAGGACATGGAATAGTTTTTGAGTTTCTTGTCTCAGTAATAAATCATTTTCATTAATAGGTTGCATCTATTTTGAGACAATTTTGAATGATTTTGTCTCCAAATAAGTAGTGCCGCAAAATATATTTTCTTCTCTTGATCAGGACATTGTGATTGAGAATTAATTTTTTTTTTCCATCATACAACGTGTGAAAGCACGTGCGATACCATCTCCTCATCAGCCGCCAAACAGGGGTGATAACACAGTTTCGGTAGCTCAAGGCGGTACTGCCACACCTGGTGCTACCAAGCAGCTTTTGCCACCGGACAGAGTATTAAGAGAATCATATGTATATATATATATATATATATACATCAGATCAATTAAATGCAGAGACTACATTGGACGGTACTTTTCATTTTCTGAGTGCAGTTTGTGATTTAAAAAAAACGCGTTTACTTTCGGCGGTTGATGTTATTACGCGTTTACAGTAACCGTTTCTTACGTAATCACACGGGAAAAGTGGTTCCGCGTGTATTTCATGCTGAAAACTTCTCGCTTTCGACCAAATCCAACTTGATGCATATCGCGCCGTGGTCTGAAGACGATTTGAGGCAACTTTCAAACTAGTGATTCCAATTTTTGAAAGAAACGAAATCACTGATTGTCCTATAAAACCACGACAACAAACCTCAATAGGAATCACATGGCATATCCAACCCTTTTCCACACAGTCGGCACGCAGTGTCTCGAAGCGGTTTTTCTTCCGCTCGTGTGCTTCCCCCCGGTTTTCTTCCCAGGGACAGTCAATTCTGTCAGGAAGACACCCTTCCATGCTACAATGTCTGGCCACTTTTCTGTTTGAATAATGTGAACTGGAAATTGTAGAGATGTCTTGAGATCTGCTGAAACTTTCCAGTCACTAGCTCCGTCCAGTAGCTTCATGTTAGGATTTTTTGTTTCCTTACAGGACATTCACCTTCCTTGAGAAACTGAATTATGGGTTCCTTGGCTGTTATGGATTGCTGGTTTGCTGTCTCACATTGTGCTCTTAACAATTCTATTATCACTTCTAATACCTTGTTATGTAGCCATGTATACATCTGAAACGAGTGTGGACATGCAGATAGTACGTGGTGCAAAGTACTCCGATCACTTTTACACGACAAGCACAGGTCCGAATTGGTATATCCCCATAATTTTAGATTGGTCGCATTTGGTAAGAGATCATAAGTAGAGCGAAGAAGGAATTATATAGCCAGTGGTTCCGTTGCAATTAAGGATTTCCCGGATTATTTAATTGGTTCGATATCATTCCATTTTGTCCAGGCACTTTGTTTGGCCTGAGTTACAGCACTGGCTTTTCTTTGCTCTTCCTCAAACATCCTGACTTCTTCGCTCACCATGTCTCTTTTTCATTTTGGGTCCATTTTGGAGAATACCTTTTTGCTCGTGCTACCCAGCCCAGCTCGGTTGGTTTGAGTGACGCTTATGATGTCTTTGATTCGTAGGCTGCATTAACGGCCAACCACTTCGTACCTGATTTTATTTCTGGATACGCCTTCCGAATGATCTCGTCGGCTGAGTCCTCCATCATCATCATGTGAAGGCGTACTTTCCCAATTTTGAATTCTTCTACCAGTGAGGATATTGGGAGCTGTAGTTTTCCAGAATTGGTATATAAACCCACTTTCGAAAAACAAGTTGTTATAGTATACTATTTTCCAGTCTGAAACAAAAATGAACAGAACATTATTATTTGTAGAGTTATTAGCAGCCACATGTGTCCCTTCTATATTGAGACACTCTATACTTACATTTTTGGAATGATTTCTTCTTAAGAGATTTTTTTCTTTCCTTTTTTTTTTGGTACCCGGTCCTAGTGAACACAAATAAATTTCAAACAGATCTATAGGTAGGACTATAACAGCTACTACCACTCCGGGTCAGAGTAAACATAGAATTATGGCAATGGAGAGGTTTATCACATTCCCTAAATCTTCTACAGTTGAGCCTGACCATCACATACAGTTTTGGGTTATCCCCAGGATACCCGATTTTTTTTAGTTCTCATACCCTTTGCAGCGTCTTTATGATGGGCTGAATACAAAACTAGACAATACCCTACATGCCAATCTCTTCAATAGTACATGTATGCCTGATATGTCATATGCAAGCAAAACTTGCTAGTTACTGAGATTGTTGATTGTATTAGTTATTTATTTTCTAGTTTGGTCGGGCCACTATGTTTTTTAGTTTGCTGTTAAGTTAGCTAAGATCTTTCAATGAAAAGGTAAGTCAAATTGGAAAGTTCAAGCGCCTGCACAAGCAGCCAGAATAGGGGATACCTGACATATCTACGCAGGAAGACTAAATGTAAACAAAATGAATTCATGTTTAGTCACAAGTTTGATTGAGGAAATGAAAAACAAGGGAAAAATGGGGAAATGTGTCAGATGAAGAAATTATTTAGTGAGATGGCATCACAGTAACGATATCCTGAATTTAGGCATATAAGAATTTGCGAATTTTGAAAAAGTCATCTGTTGGGGTTAGACATAAATTGTTGTCTCTTTGTGCCTACGTTCATAGACATTAACAGATTCCCTCTCTCTCTCTCTCTCTCTCTCTCTCTCTCTCTCTCTCTCTCTCTCTAGCTACTGTATGCAGTCCGAACATTGAACAGAATATTATTACGCCAGCATGTGCCCAGCGATCTTGCAGGGTGCTGTTCCTTCCCACCAAATCCACCAGTTAACGCAGGGCAGAGACGTTGGCTGTGGTCGGCCGAACGCTATTTCGTGTTACAGTTATTACCATGTCCCCAGTGGAACGACATCTTAAAGCCACTAGACGAGTTATAGGTGAATTATTAAAAGTCAACATAGCTAACTGGCTGGCTTTCTCCCTCAAATACAAGGTCTTCGACAAATGAAATTCTTCCACAATTAAAAAAAGGGCTCAGAACTGCCGTGTTTGGGTTAACAAGATTAGTAACAATATTCTTTTATTGAATAAAAGAAAGAAACAAAGAAAAAAACGATTCAGGTAAAAGTCAGGAGCAATAAAGTCTTTCTGTATCTTGGAGGAGCCTCTACTAAAATATCCGCATCCTGGACGAGGTCCTCATTTAATATCTCTAATGGTGGAAGGTGAGAATGTAGTTCGTCATTGATAGGTACGTTCCGATTTTCTCCAGGCTTTGGGATTTAATGGTAGAGCTCGTACGCTAAATCTCAAGTTCATCATTGGGGAAATATTCCCACTTCTTTCTCCTCAATTTTATCAGATCTATTCTTTCCTCCCGTAATTTGTCTTTTATTCACGTCTGCATGAATGCAGCAAGATAAATTTGAATATACTTAAATTATACGTTCACTTACTTGGGATTTTGCGGAATATATTCTCTTCTCTTTTCCCCCTCGTCATTGGGTTTCCATAACCGGTTGGTAGAAGGATACACGTCTTATTTCAGATAAGACCAGGATTAATAATTCTCTCTTTCCTCGTGGATAAGTCCTTTCATTTATCGAGGCCCACCATACCTCGGAGTACTGGTTCATTCAAGGTAGAAGCTCTTTCTTTCTCTCAGGGATCTCTGCGCGGCATTATTTTGGAAATTGGGTTTCTTTCATATCCCAAATTACGTGTCTTCACTCTCCGACGAAGAAACGGTGACTCTCCAAGGGCCTTCCCCCTTTGAGTACTAAATGGCAAATCATTATGCGTCTTCACCCTGTGATGAATAAACGGCAACTAACTAGTCTCCGTAGTTTGAAAATTAACCACGTGTTGGCTTTTTTTTTGGTCGTTTCTTTCTCGGTACCAATTGTGGTCGAGGGTTTACTTCTCCGCTGACACATACATGGCTAATAGAGAGTGAGGTTCTCCCATGCCCATATCACCTAGTAATGATAGAGAGGGGTGAAGGAGAGACGGCCTCTCCCACTTCCACTATTCTGTAATTCTTACTTACAACTATCGTCCGCTCACGGCCAGAGAGTAGCAGCTCCCTTTTCTCATGACCCGGAAAGTATATTAAGGTATCATATTTCCTCGTCACAATATCTGGATAATAAAACGACAATTTCTATAAATGTATTGGACATATTACTATTACATCAATAAGTTCCGATGAATGATAGTCAATTGTTGTCGGTTTTTTTTTTTCTTGTTTTGAGTTGACAATACCCAAGCAACTTGTTCCAACAAATCACCCCGACCGTCAGAAGGAGTTCTGGATGGATTGTGTCACCTTCAATCTGTGGATCTTTCAAACAAAACGTGGGCACTGAGGGGATTGATAAGCCTGGAAACACATTTGGTAATCATGGAGTCAAGGCCATAATAAAGTATCGTTACCAGAATAGTACCACATTTAGAATCATGAAAGCCATTGTGCCACATCTGGTGCCATTACCAAGATAATACCAAAGTAAAGTACCATGACAAGTATATTGTTACATTTGGTACTGTGACAAGCATAGTGTCACATATGCTGCTGGAACAACGATATTATTATATTTGGTACCATAACCAGGATAAGACCAAAGTAAAAGTACTGTGACACCTATAGTATTACGTTTGGCACCACTAATGTTGTGCACTATGGTATTTCATTTGGTGCTGTTATCGGTAACAACGATAGTGTTACAGAGAGAAGAAGAACAGAGACTGGTTACGGTACAGTTAGCAATGTGAAGATCCATGCTGGATGCAAGAGAGTATGACATATGAAAGAATCATAACACTTTTCTAAATGAAAATATACATCTCTCTTTTTTCTTCGAAAGGAGTTGAATCTACTAGAAGTGCGAGAGAGAGAGAGAGACCGATACAGCGAGACGAAGACAGACTGCTATATTGACCCATAATTTCTTCTCACGACCATATCCCGCTGTTATCTTCAAGGGCTTACATCTTTTTCTCTTCTACTTCACGGCTTGGGGCCACTGCGGGTCCTTGCCCCCATCGGGCACTTAGCGGCCTGTCTCCGTGATTGACCGTATCTAGAGCCAAGACTCCAGATTGAAGACTGACCTCTAAAACACTTTCCGTATTTGCTGTGGTCCGTGTATATATAATTTCACAACGCTCATGTATTCCGGTTGTCACCCACGTGACGTGGTTCAGTTTATTTACACAGGTGGATCCTGTAATCACTTTTTTTACACAGCTGGACATCCAGCTCTTTCAAAGATCAATATGCAGCATTGAGAATATTTTTGGGTGTGCACATCTGAAGAAAAGTCATTCAAGAGTGGAACAGATAAAAGTGAACGCGGAGTACCGAAAGAGGAAGTTCCGTTAGGCTGAACTCGTCACAAGGTTAACTGACAAAAGCAGGACCTCTAGTAGTTAGGAAGGGTTAGCTATCCAAAATATGCTATCCAAAAGACAGAAAACTATGAATCGGAAGAACTTCACAACGATGGAAAAATTGAATTGTCTGGCGATTTAATATGGAAAAGGCCATGATCAAGAATGAAAATGAAATGGACTTACTAAATGAATTTTGTCACAGTCCATTCTTAATTTAAGCTCACTTAATTTAGCGATAGCTGAGTTGTTGACCAAGGACATTGCTATAAAAGACAAAAATAGGAAGAGATGTAACGTTAATGCTATCGAGGTAGGTGCTAGAAAAATGCCGAGGCACCGGGGAAATGTGTTTTGCATTCTTCCTCACTAACAGTTGTCTCTTTTTAATCGAGCAGCTAAAAATCCCGATTCCAGCCCTTCGGCTAGGAACTGCACTACTCTGCCGGTCGAAAGCTATTCTCTCTTCCTTCTGTGATAGGCCTGGCTTTTATATTCAGCAGATCCAATTCTTAAGAATCTTCAAGATAATTCCACTGCGTTCGAGAGACGGAGTGCGTAATCATTTCCTGTGGCTTTGTTCTCTTTTTCGCAGGTAGCATCATGCTTACTTAGGGTCATGGGGTCTTTCCATTTAACCGTTACAATCGGCGCCAACATGACTTGACCATGATATCTTTCCTCGATCTCATCTCTGTTCTGTGTGGGGTTAAATAGCAAATGTAACAAAGGGATTATATTTGGATGCTACTTGAACTCTTCAGAGCCCACAAGAAAAAATTGCAAACAATTTTCTTCTTTTAAAATAAAGCACACACACATATACTTTTTTCTTAAACCAAAGTCCTTCCAAATACCCCATTACGCTACAGAGAAACTACTGACACAAAAGAAAAAGTAATTATTTTAAAACCTTTACTTTTTAATTCTCTGTTACTGCGGGGCACTTGTTAACTGTCCAAAAGAGTGTGATCAAGTGCGTTTAACTTATTAACTAAAGATACAAATTGAAAAAATTAACTCACCTACGCACACACGCACACACACATACACCTATATATATATATATATATATATATATAATTTCAAGCCTCATAGATGTTTTATTTTCTACTTATTGATGTATTACTAAAATTCCCATTATGTAAGAACGTAACCTCAAGCCAGCAAATACGGTGCAATATAGTATCATTTTTAAACACAATGCTCTTGAATTTCATTAACTTTGAGAATAAAGCAATAACCAGTCTAATTTGTAACGGAATAATAATTTGAATAGAAAAAAAACACTTTTTGAAGAAATAACAACGATTTACATTTCGTGACGGTGGGGCTAAGTATTTGTCGTGCTTTGTGTCACGGTTTTCGCTATATGATTTGGAATCGCTGATTCGAATTCGACGAAGATGTTTGTGTTGTGCAAGTGGCCCAGTCGGCTGGGGCTGCAGAATACACAGTCTGCCTTTCTACATAAGAGTAAGACTCCTCCAACAAGTGTCCTGGATATGACACGAAAAAATCTGATGGGGAAGCTCCAGTAATGCTGGAGCTTTCGGGAATGCAGAGTACGCATTAATTGCTATCGTTCCTAAGTCCACTCTGGCCTGGAGTGGTAGCATCAGATTGGGTCCTATCTATGGTTCAAATGGAACTAAACTGTGTAATTACGCTGAACTGGCTTATTTGATATAGAACTGTTTTGACATTTTACTGTGTGTAAATAAATGACTGATGTTTAATTGAATTGTTAGTGATACATAGCAAAAATTGGAATCCTTTAACTTCATCGACTTAACTGAAATAGAACTGTTTTTTCACATTTAAACTGTGTATTTATGCTAAACTAAATTACTTAAAATAGAACTGGTTATACGAGGATCATTAAATAAGTTTCCAGACTTTTATTGATAGCACATACATGAAACTCTAGAACCCTTCGAAGTAATCTCCTTCGGCTGCAATGCACTAGTTGTACCGTTCAAACAACTTCTGGAAAGCCCTATGGAAGTCCTCTTGTGTGAGCGTGTCAATGACCTTCATTATAGCCTCTTTCATCTCCTAAATTGTCTAATAACGACATCCTCTGAGCTTAGGAAATAACCAAAAGTCACAGGGAGCAAGGCCTGGACAATAGGGAGGCTGAGGAACTGTCTTGGTCAAATAGTCTTCGACAAGGAACGAGTTGTAGACTGGTGCATTGTCCCGGTGGAAATTGCCACTGACCCGATTTGAAGAGTGCTGGCCTCTTCCAACGGAATCTCTTATTAAACTCCCTTAAACGCTCAACATTGTAACCCTAACCCTTTGGCTAATCAACTCTGGTGTATTGACTTTCTTATTCCTCCCACACCTCTCATCATTCCTCACTGACCCATGCCTTCATTGATTCTCTTATGCCACTTAAAAACTGATGCTTGATTCGTGCAAGATGGTCGAAAAGCAGTCGAAAGCATTCCATACGTTTCTGTGTCATTTTTTCCAAGTTTAAAACAAAATTTTATTGCATATCGTTCTTCTAAAGTGTCAGATTACATTTTTGAAATTCACCAGCTGTGACAATCAGGCTTTATGTAGTAGGATATATTCCAATCCCTGTTGTAACTGTTCATTTGAACCTGAAATCAAAAAAATTGTCCAGTCATCTCATAAAATGGATAGCAATAACATGCTGAATTTTCAAGAGTCTACATTAAAAACAATAAAGTCCCTAACAATAGCACAAAAATGTAAACGGAAACGAATACTGTACGTGATTCTGTAACTTCCAGGTGTAATAACTCCAGACGGGATGACATACCATTAAAATATATGAACTTCTTATCCATTGGGATGTATTATCTATGAAAAACTATAATTCATTACGTCAGAGTGTGTGATGAGGGATCTTGAATAAAACAAAATTACTGAT
>OY757934.1:50642732-50645232 GCA_963585895.1 Sepioteuthis lessoniana | reverse complement strand
TATGCAACAAGAATTCGGCTAAGGCAAGATATTTTAGAATTCAGTATTTTTATAAAAATGTTTCGTTTAAAATATAATTCTTTTTAAATAGTTTATTTCTGGAAAATATAACAATGCATTGTCAACGGATTTGGAAAGATCTGAGTCTTTCAGTCAGGACCAGATCGTTTGTTTTATTCAAATGAACCGTATATTTTTAACAGGTAGTGTTTGATCGACACACAACTAATGACCTTTTCACCAAATCAGGAGTGTGGAAGTTCCCTTAGTGTAGTGGCTAAGTTATTGGACTGCGTCATCATAGTAAGCAAATTCTCGCTATTACGTTGATTTTCAGACTAATCCCCTTGGGAAAAATATGTATCTACTTTTCCCGCGATTTATGCTTTAAATAGTACCGCTACTGTCTTTTTACAAGTATGGCTTTGGAATTCAATAACCCAGGAAAGTTCATGTGCCATTAAAACAAAGAAGACAAACCAACTAAATACAGCATTCTGATAGGTTTACTATACCTGGCGATTCACCAAAATTAACAAACAATTTTTGTTCTTCCGTTATAAAGGAATTTATAAAATAAAATCTAGTAAATATAGCTTTTGTAGACCCCTTCGTTTTTATACGCACTGCCAAAATTTCATTTACCCTCAAGAGTAAATATGAACTACTTTTAGAATCACTGGTACAAACAGTTAGATTTTAGGTGGTTGTTCGGGTTTTATGGCATATCAACCTTTGTCGGTAATTTAACGCCAAGTCCATTTTATACAAATAATCCATTTTATTTTAAAAAATTCAGTTTATCATGAGTACACGGTTTAATTGTAAAAAAACATTTCTATTTAAGTCTATTCAGTTTATTCAAACAGTTCTAATTCAGCCAATTCAGTTTAGTATAAGAATAGATTTCGTTTGCACACAGCTCAATGTCAAAACAATTCAGTTTAGTGTAAATATAGTTTCAATGTTAAAGACAGTTCAATTTCAAATAATTCAGTTTTGCATAAGTACGCAGTTTAAATGTAAGTACACCGTTTAATTGCGAAAAACATTTCTATTTTAAGATATTCAGTTTGTTGTATAGCCACATACACCTACACAATACATATACAAATATAAGCGGAAACATAGTCAACAATAATGATGACTTCAATGAACGAACGAACACACTTCTTTACAAAAAATATACCTCTCACACTTTATTCTCGAAAGGGGATGTTTCTTGTGCATGAAAGTTGAGTTGGAGACGGGGACAGACTGCTACATAGTGAACCCAAGTTCTTCTAACCATAGCAGCACTTCTTTCGCATTCTGGCTGGGCTGCTCAACCGTGGGTCACAGATGGCCCAAGCCCTCTGTCTGGAGCTGGTTCTCACTCCACTGGCATCCCCTCTCCAACTGGAACTGACTCAAGCCGTCTGTGGCACCTGGTTATATTTTTGTTTGACGTCCACCTGCGTTCTGTGGGCGTGTGCGTCTGCCACCATCACCGAATTCAACCACGTCCACAGGTCAAGGTGATATATCGATATCTTTGACCGGATGCACCTGTTTCGCTGTCCTTCCGCTTATTTACTAATGCATATCTTCATTGACGGCTCGGTCGAGGGTCAATATGTTACAAGTTTAGCCAAACAGTTCTAATTCAAGAAGTTCAGTTTAGCATAAGTATGCAGTTTAGTTCTGTTTAACCCATTGATAGGACCCTATCAGATGCTACCATTTTGGGCCAGAGTGGAACTAGGAGCAATCGCAATGAAGGGGCGCTCCGCATTCCCCAAAGACCAAGCATCAGTGGAACCACACCATCAGATCGTTTATTCTCATGTGCAAGATATTTACTAGTGGGGCGTTCTTACCCTTCTGCAGAGGTGAAGTCGGTGTATTCTACAGCCCAAGTCGCCTGGGCAATAGATTTTAGAATTTGTATTGTTTAGGATGTAGAATAAATAAATAGATGAATATGCTAAGATATACGCATCAGGATTAGATAAATGTTCTTAACAAATAAACGTTTCATCCAAATATCTACCAACTAACTGGATTTTTTCTAGATTCGGCCCGTAAGATGTAAACAGACGCTTAAATTTTAAATCATGTACAACGTCACCTTCCACATCAAAGTAGAGTGTCACGCATTTGTTTCGATTTCGTACGTTCTTAAATTCAAAATCGAGAGTCTATTTGTTTGATCGATTAGGAAGCCCTGGAGTCTAAAAATTTAATATACAATGTGTCCCTTATATGTCAACTCGTCTAAAATATAAATATTTATTTTAGATATGTTTGCCAAAATATATAGGTTAATAAAAAGTATTTTCGTCAAAATTTCTGACTGCTGCGTTTATTGCCTTTATCATTTTGTTTATATTACACACACACACACACGTATATATATATATATATATATATATATATATATATATATATATTGTACTGTGCATATATATATATATATATATATATATATATATATATATATATATATATATTATTGAGT
>OY757934.1:50580232-50640232 GCA_963585895.1 Sepioteuthis lessoniana | reverse complement strand
GCGACTCTCTCTCTCTCTCTCTCTCTCTCTCTCTCTCTCTCTCTCTCTCTTACTCCATTCTCTCTATCCATCTATTTCTTTCTTTCAATCTCTCTCTTTCTATCTGTCTCTGTCTCTCTTTCTCTGTCGATATATATATATTATATATATATATATATATATATATATATATATACATTGTATACTTTGGTAGCAAGTCATTATCTAAACATGCTTGGTTGAATACTTCACTTGAAGATTTTTAAAAGAAACAATCTGTGATATTCAACCAAACATGATTGATTGGTTGTTGGGGTTTTATGGTATATCAACCATTTGTATGTTATTTAATGCCAAATCCACTTTTATACAAATAAACAGTTCGATTTCAAACAATTCATCTTAGCATAAGTACAAAGTTTATTTGTCAAAAGCATTTCTACTTCAAGCTATTCAGTTTAGTCAGACAGTTCTATTTCAACCAATTAAATCTAATAGGAGAATAGATTTTGTTTATACACAGTTAGATTTCAAAAACAGTTCCATTTCAAACAGTTCAGTTTAGCATAAGTACGTAGTTTAAATGCAAGTACACAGTTTAATTGCCAAATACACTTCTATTCAAAGCTATTCAGTTTAGTTAAACACTTTTTATTCAAACAATTCAGTTTCGTATAAGTATAGTTTTGTCGACTCACATTTAAATATCAAAACCGTTCTATTTCAAGAAATTCAGTTTGGCAGTTTAGTACGCAGTTTACATATCAAACCAGTTCTTTTTCAAGTAATTAAGTTTAGCATAAGTATGCAGATTAGTTCTATTTGACCCATAGATAGCGCCTTATCTGGTGCAGCCATTCCAGACCAAAGTGGGAACTGTGATGTCAATGAACGGGCACTCCACATTCCCCAAAGCTTTACCATCACTGGAACCTCACCGTCAGATTCTTTTGTGTCAGATCCAGGACACTCGTTGGAGGGTCTAACCCCTTTTCGAGGGTGCAACAGTGTATTCTACAGCTCCAGTCGACCGGGCAGGGGAAAGAGAAAATCCGAGGAATAATTAAATCTCTTTTAGAATAATATGTAATGATATTTCATACGCGTTATATAATATTTATGTGGTATATAATCTGTAATATTATTTGACATTGTTGGAAACTGTAAGGGCACTGGATAGATTGATTCAATCATAAAAGGTTAGGTTTGGATAGTTGAATTTTATGGCATATCAATCCTTGTTAGTTATTTAAAGCCAACACTTCTTAATGTATATTACATTTGTAAATGAATAGTTTGTACATACATTTTTAAAAAGCTAGAGTTTATTTGTTTGAAGACCAAGTTAAAAGACCAAGGAAGCAGCGTCGAATCAACCGAAAAGGACATCGACACGCGGCTAACGAAAGCATGGACAGCTATCAATAGGCTATCGATCATATGGAAATCAGACCTAACCGATAAAATGAAACGCAGTTTCTTCCAGGCAGCGGTCGTATCGATACTGCTACATGGATGCACTACATGGACGCTAACAAAACGGCTGGAGAAGAAGCTAGACAGCAATTACACAATAATGTTGCGAGCAATACTGAACAAGTCCTGACAGCAACACCCCACAAGACACCAACTGTACGGCCACCTGCCTTCCATCACGAAAACTATCCACGTTAGACGAACCAGACATGCAGGACACTGCTGGAGAAGCAGAGACGAGTTCATACGTGATGTACTCCTATGGACCCCCACATATGGCCGGGCAAAAGCAGGACGACCACCTCGAACATACATTCAGCAGCTATGGGAAGATACGGGATGTAGCCCTGAAGACCTGCCAGAGGCGATGAACGATAGGGAAAAGTGGCGAGAGAGGGTCAGGAATATCCGTGCTAGTTGCACGACATGATAAAAAACACAACATATGATCAATAGTGTGCAGGTAGTCTTAATTTTAAATGAGTTACAGCTGATTCGTCTACACACAAGTATTACTATTGTTTACTTACAGTGAAATAGTTTCAGATATTGCTATCTAACATTAATACTTTTATCTGAACACAGTTCATTGGTTTCAAGCATAACTATTTAAAACTAACAATAAAATTTAGGTACAGGGTTAAAGTGTTTCAAGTATTGCTATCAAATACAAATGATTCTATTGGTCATTCCTTGTTCGCTTATTTGTACTCTGTTAAATAGTTCCAAGTATATTATCATGTATCACAAATAATATAATTAAACAATCATTCGTTTACACTTGTCTAGTCGGCTGGGGCTGTAGAATACGCCGACAGCACCTCAGCAGAGGGGTAAGACTCTCCAACGACTGCCCTGCATATACCACAAAACAATCTGATGGTGTGGTTCCAGTGGTGCTTGGACCTTTGGGAATTAGGTGTACTCCTTCATTGTCATCGCTCCCAGGTCCACTCTGGCTCGTAATGGCAGCACCTGATAGGACCCTATCTAGGGGTTAAATAAAACTAAACTGCACACTTATGAACTGAATAGCTTGAAATAGAAATATTTTTCACAATTAAACTGTATACTTACATTTAAACTGCGTACTTATGCTGAACTGAATTATTTGAAATGGGACTGTTTTTGATATTGAAAATGTACTTACGCTAACCTGAATTGTTAACATTGAACTGTTTTGACATATAACTGTGTGTAAGCAAAATATATACTTATAACTGAATTAGCTGAATTAGAAAAGTTTGACTAAACTGAATAGCTTGAAATATTAATGTTTTTAACAATCAAACTCTGCAATGTTTCGGGAGACCAGGGTTCAATCCCAAGCCGAGTCATACCGAAGACTCAAAAAATGGTACTTGATGTAGCCTTGCTTAACACTCAGAATTATAAGGCGCGGATCAATGGTAAAGTGGAACAATCCAGGGAATCGAGTAGCTTCCTCCTCTACACCTCGGTGTAGTAGCTATTAAAAAGGAAGCCTTCGGGTCTCCCTCGACTAAGGTCACCAACTTTACTAAAAGCCATGGATTAAATAAAGGGTTCAGTTTGAAGTTCAGTGCAGGCTCATAAGTTTGACAAGAAAATCCTAAAAATAGCTGAAAGACGCATTGGCCAAAACATTGTAAATATAACTTTAAAGATGACAATTGTCCAAATATTTATTTTGATAGAAAATTGAAATATAAAAGTTGTGGCCAATCATAAGTCACTCAGATCTTCACGTCTTCCAACTCATTCTTGTTTTGTTTTTAATCCAGTCCAGTCGATCTGATGTGGCTCCTTTTATCATGAATGATGCCATTCTTTTTAACGGTATCATTTGTATATAACATTGTCTATAAGGCAATTACCATATAAAGGGCAGTTCTTTTTCTCTCTCCAGCCCGTTCGGTCCTCTTGTACCAGTCTTTCTAGCTGTTATCCTGTTCATTCAATATGTTAAAATTAAGTTTTCAGATGATTTTACGCATATTACTCACACAACAATAACCTGTCTTTGTTAAAGCAAAGTTTCTTTGTTTTTGACGGTACATCATCCTTTGTGGGTTTTTTTAAGGCCGAAACAATGCTTATAGAACAGTAATCATTTTTTGTTAACCGATAGTTGAATGGATAATAGGGTTCATACCTTTCTAAATCAATTTTTATCTAAAAAAAAAGAAGACCTAAATACAGTGGGAAGACACATGCACAAAAAGTTTGTTTCCAGCTACCTTAACAAAAGAAAACCAACGAAAAACAAGCAGAAATTTTAAAAAAAGAAAAAGAAAAAATTAAGTAAAATTTGCAAATAAAGTATACGAATTTGATAAATCATCATCACCATCATGTCATGCCACTAGCACGGATATCCCCGACCCTCTCTCGCCACTTTTTCCTATCGTTCATCGCCTCAGGCTGGTCTTCAGGGCTACGTCCCGTATCCTCACATAGCTGCTGCATGTATGTTCTAGCTGGCCGTCCTGCTTTTGCTCGGCCATATATGGGGGTCCATAATCTTCCTAAATATAGGACAGTTAAAAATCAATTCAGTCTTTATCCAAGAAAAGATGGGGTTGGACATAGTGAAAAACCACAAGCAATTAAAGAAGAAAGACATAGAAGGAACCAAAACGACCTTACAAAATATTCATTTCTCAAATAAATCCTAGCGTAGCTCCGCTACTTAGGCGGGGATGCATGTAGGGAATAAATAAATAAGTTTAGATTAAATTAAAACAGAAAATTATTGAAATATGCTGCAACTCCTAGAAGCCTCTGACAGGAAAAAAAAGGCGACGCATGCGTAAAGAAAAAGGGACTTCCCGACAGAAGGAGGACAGGTTATTCTTTTTCCAGCTGTGACTGGCGAAATGACAACACCTTGCTAACTAGTGGGGGACGACACGCGTTCGTCTTTGGACGATGCGTTGGATAGCCCTTTCACTAGTAGCACTCGTCTCGGTGAACAGTATGCCAAAATACGAAAGCTACGAAATTGACCTATCAAACTTCGAACTAAAACACTGGACTTGGGCAAACTTCCAAAAGTGACTAACACTTTGTTAAAGCTTGAAAATACCAAATAAGGACACACATATACCAAGGAACGATTAGAGTATTCATAAACACCTTCACTTGGGGATTCAACCATTTCAATTGTATTCAGGGAAAATTCCCTCACCCATGAATGGTTGTTGAACCCAGGAAATAAAGGAAAAATTTTTAAAAAGTCTTCGTCTCCCAACTGTGACTGTCTTCTTTCGTATAATTCTTTTTGGGCCTTCTTGTTCAAGGAGTTATATCAACAAGACAACGTGGGGTAAAAATAGAATAACCTCAGAATGGAGTCAGATAAAAAAACGGTAATACAGCTTGCCCTGACCTCTGCCTGACTCCAAAAATATAAACCATTTTAATTAATATCTCGCTATTTTTAGAGTTCATTTGAAATTTTATTACGGCCTGGTCGAATATATTAACGTAGCTGGTTTGATCTGTTTGGTGGGTTTTTATGGCATATGAAACCTTGGAGGTTATTTAATGACTAATCCTCTTTATCCATAAGCATTAATTATATATGATTTGAAAAATATTTTGTACATAATAGTTTTAAAACAGCCAGAGCTCATTTTTAGCACAAAAGTAAAAGGTTTCGAGTACTGTTACGTAACTGTAACAATTCAACATCACATACAAAGATATATATACATACATACATATATATATATATATATATATATATATATGATTTTTATGGGATTATTTTCTCGGTAATTTTACTTTTAAATGAGTTAGAAATAATTTTTTGCACACCTGCATTGCAATTGTTTCTACTGATTTAAATCGTTTTAGTCATTGCAATCTTACACTTATAATTATATTCAGTATTATGTTTACCGACAGTGAAGCGGTTACACGTATTGGTATTTAACACTAATCATCCTATTCAATACATTTCATTTATTTGCACACAGTTAAATTGTTCAAAGTATTGATATTTGATACCACTAATTCAACTTAGGCACACTGTTAAAGTATGGCTATTAAACACAAATAATTTTATTTCTTATTGCTTATTCGTTTGCACACAGTTTAATTGTTCCACGTATTAATCACTAATGATTCAATTAGACAGAATTCATTTGTTTAAACACAGTTGAATGATCAAAGAATTGGACATTATCATGGGCTACTACTCCAGATAAGAGTGGACCTGAGGCTAACAGTAATGAAAGGGTACTCAGTATTCCCCAAAACTCTAGGCATAGAACCTCACCATCAGACTGTTTATTATTCTCGTATAATACACACGTTGTTGGGTGGTTAATCACCTGCAGAGATGCAGTCGGCGGAATGTATAACCCAAGCCGAATTAGGCTGTAAAAATAACTTGAATTCGTAGCTAATCTTGGGGCAATAGACATATTCATGTGTTTATTTACCATAAATGGACTTTGGTATTGACCAACCCCTCCACACAAGCAGGGTAAAATACTCGGTCAATTTTTATTCGGTGTTTAAAATGTTTGAATTCAGAGTTTTCCTTCTCAGAGATTGGTTGTCATATTAAGGTTGAAAAGCCTTGTCTCACCTACTATTAGCTCATAGCTGGAGGAAGAATAGATGGATTCATTTCTTTCTCAAGAGTATTAGCACTATTCTTCCTTATCGGTTATCACTCTGAAAAAGTTCTCTTGATGGTGCTTGGTGTCTACACAGAGCTGATGAATTAAAGTTTACCAAAATAGTGATCAGCTATAGAGATATATATACCAACCCCTCCGTTCGGGCAGGATATGACACAGGGTCAATTTTAAAGCGGAGTTTAACAGGTTTGAAGTCAGAGCTTTCCGTCTTCTAGACTAGTTGCCTCACCAAGGCTGAAGAATCTAGTCTGCCCTGCTATTTACCTATAGTTGGTGGGAGAATAATTGGATTCATACCTTTCCCAAGGGTATTAGTGCAATGTGAAATGCAATCAGTCTCGTTCAGGATTTGAACTCGTGTCGCCGTGGCTATTTCCTACGACGATAACTATTACACCACTGGCAACTCCACTATAAAGATGGAAGTTTTATTATAAATAATAAAGAAATTTTAGAAAACTAATGCGAAAAAATATTGAAGATTGTTCTCCAGAAGAGCAGAGAAAACGAGTAGGGAGGTGAGAGAGACAGAGATACAGCCAGAGAGAGAGAGAAAAAGAGCGAGGTTTATACCACTCAGCTGCTTACACAAGTAATTTTTTTAATAGGGAGGAGAGCGTATGTTGAACCAGCCGCTCTTTTTAAAATAAGTTGTCACAGAAGAATGTTTTACAATAGAGCCATAAATTCTCCTAAACAACTCTCTTCAGGTATTTAACTCTGGGTTTTTCTATCAACGGCAAAGACTCTTGATTGCTCTTACATATATTAAACAAATACAGATGCTACGTTACTCGTTCATTTTTCATCGCTTCTCCGTTATATTTACTCTTTTAAAAACTAGTCCTGTCAGCTGGAGATATAGAATACACCGACTGCATCTCTGCTGAGGAATAAGACTCCCCCATGAGTGTCCAGGATATGGTATCAAATAATATGATGGCCAGGCTCTAGTAATGCTGGAGCTTTGGGGAATGTGGAGTACCCCTTCATTGCTCTCGCTTCCAGGTACACTCTGACCCGGAATAGAAACGCCGGAGAAGGTCCTATCTACAGCTTAAATAAAGCTGTTTGACATTTATACTCAGGGCATGCAAATGACATATGCGAATTTTAATTGTTTGAAATAAAAGTTTGATTATTTAACTGTGTGTAAATAAATGATTGACGTTTAATTGAATTGTTTGTAATAGATAGAAGTATTTGGACCAATTTACCTTTGTTAACTTAGAAATAGAACTGTTAGATCATTTAACTGTGTATCTACAAAATGTGTTTACTAATTATATATTTGATATGTGTATAAAAACAGGATTTTTGCATTAAATGGACCAATAACAGATGATGTGCTATAAATACAAAGCAAAACAACCCGAACCAATCTTTTTAAAGATCTTATATAAAACTTTCTGAAATCACTTTTTTTCCACGAAAACTTTTTCCGCAATTTTTTTTTCTTACAAAACCCATTTTCCACCAAAAGTTTTTTTCGTTTTTTTACTGATGATGACCGAAGATCAAATTTATTTGATTACAATAGAAAAGAATAACGTAAAATATATATTGCTACCTATCTTATCACATTTGTTCACACAAACATATACACAAATATATATATATATATATATATGTGTGTGTGTGTGTGTGTGTGTGTGTGTGTGTGTATAATTGTTCTCAGCATTTTCCAGGATGCATAATTTCTCTTTCAGACATAATTTGCAAATATAGTCATATCTTTTCATATATATATATATATATATATATATATATATATATATATATATATAAATGCAGATTGTGTCTGGAAGAAAAATTATGCATCCTGTAGAATGCCGAGAACAAATTGCTAAACAAGGGAAACGAATTAGTAAGAGTAGACATATCAAGAAATTTCTCGAGTCATCTGCTACCTGACCCTATTTTATCTCATAATATGGTCTCCTCTGCCACCAGAGAAGCAATGTTTTCTAGGTTGTCATGTGTTTTACCACCTTACATATGATTTTTTCGTGTAAATCTCTCACTCAACAGAACCATGTCCTTTTAATAAACCACGCGCTATATAGATGCTGGACTGGCAACTTTTAACATACAACCGTTTGAAGAGTGTTAAAAGCAAATGCAATTTAAATAACCAACTCCTGTTTATTATTCAGCATTGTTATACACTTTATGAGAAGACTGACCAATTTTTATGATTTCAGGTTCAAATAAACAGCTACAGCAGAAATTAGAACGCACCCTGATTGCCACAGCTGGTGAATTTCAACAATGCAATCTGACACTTTAGAAGAACGATATGCAATAAAATACTGTTCTAAACTTGGAAAAAATGCCACAGAAGCGTATGGAATGCTTCTGATTGCTTTTCAACCTTCTTGCATGAATCGAGCATCAGTTTTTGAGTGGCATATGAGATTCAAGGAAGGCAGAGAGTCTGTTAGGGATGATGAGAGGTATGGGAGGAGTTAGGAAGTCAGAACACCAGAGTTGATTGGCCAAAGGGTTAGGGTTAGGGTTACTATGTTAAGGTTTTAAGGGAGTTCAGGAAGAGATTCCATCGGAAAAGACCAGCACTCTTCAAATCGAGTCCTTGGCATTTCCACCAAGACAATACACCAGTCCACAACTCCATCCTTATCACAGACTATTTGACCAAGATGGGCATCAAGACAGTTCCTCACCCTCCCTAGAGTCCAGACCTTGCTCCCGGTGACTTTTGGTTATTCCCTAAGATCAGAGGCTGCCGTTATGGAACAATTGAGGAGAAGAAAGAGGCTGTGACGAAGGTCATTGACACACTCACACAAGAGGACTTTCATAGGGCCTTCCAGAAGTTATTAGAACGGTACAAAAAGTGCATTGCAGCCGGAGGAGATTACTTCGAAGGGGACTAGAGTTTCATATGTGTACTATCAATAAAGGTGCCCATACGAAAAAAGTCTGGAAATTTATGTAATAATCCTCGTATATATAATAATTTGTTGTAGATCCAAAGAGTTAATAAAAGTATTTTAAAATAGGTAGCTCCACGAAAAGATTTGTATTTTTTTAATTTATTTATTTCAATAAATAAATTCCAAAAATACAAATCTCTTCGCGGACTTACTTTTATATATATATATATATATATATATATATATATATATATATATATATATATATAGTTTTATGGTGTATTTAAGTATTATCTTCTCCTCGATTCGTTTTTGTAGAAAAACACTCATGTTTTTGTGGGAGTGAGCTGCGATAATATATCTTTTGTATTTTCGCAGGTTTTTGTAAAGAGTATGATTACCCATTTCGACGGCATGCTGAAATGATAGACTGTGGTGAATCTGACAGTATGATAGAAATATGTGGAAAGTTGGATAAATTAAACACTTAACCCCGATTTAGATGCGTGATATTTTATTCTTTTTATTCCATAATGCACCATAAAATCATTCTAACTCTCGCATCACATTTTCCCACGCCATATATATATATATATATATATATATATATATATATAAGTCAGAAATTATAGTGCAGTGAGTTCCATGTCAAGGCCAAGAGAGCTTTAGATATTCTGAAATTCACAAGATTCACAGCAGGTAAAATCACTATACGGAAAATCATTGAATTCCCCGAAGAAGACACTTGAATATTAAGATGAAGAAAGTTGTCTAATGAAGATTTAATGTCTATATAAATGAAATTCTCATTAGTTTATCGAAAATCTGGTTCAGAGTATCTCAGCTGATTTGTGTTGAGCGATAAATCAAGATTTAAGTTGCATAAAGACTCTCCAGAGTGGTATCTTCAAGAAAAAGATAAGTGTGAATCCATGTTTCCCGCAGTGAAACATAGAGAAACGTGTGTCATGGTGAAATGAGTCTTTCCCACCGCTGGGCTTGAGAACCTAGTCCATTGTGAAAAGTAAAGTTTTCGATAATTAAAATGTTGTGTTTTCAATAATTGATTTAAAAAAATAAACGGTTAGATGTTATTTTCAAAAGAGGAAATTTTCCCGCTAACAATAGAAATACCATCAAAATATGTCTGGAAATACCATTAAAGTGTCTCTGGAAATCAAATAAATCCAGCACACGTTCAGGCCTAGCTAGAGTTCAGATTTTACCCTTAAAGGTGGTATTTGATCGCTCATTAGGCATTAAAAAATTGGGAAACATGTTTAAACTGAATATCAACATCGACAGCATTGAGATTCGAATAGTTTGTTTATTTCTTAGTTTTATGGCATGTCATCTTTTACGAGGTTATTTAATGCTGAAACCAATGTTTTTGCAAGAAATACGGTTTCAAGTAATTCGGGATAATTACTTGTAAACATTTACTGGCTCAAGCAAGTATTTCTAATTAAAAAAAGCCGTATATGGTCATAATACTATCAAATACAAATAATTTTCAAATAGATACATTAGAATCATTGATGTACCCTTAACATGTGTTACCACACTCTGGATTAGGGTAGACATAGATCTGATTTTATGATAGGGTAGGCACAGAGACAACGTCAGCTGACAACGCAATCATCAAATGAGAAGGACATCCTTTTTTATATTGTTTTGTGGGCATGATGGGAAGGGCGATCTTAGTTTGGGGAAATTCAGGGGGTGTCCTCGTGGTGTAATGGTTAAACTGATGGTAAATCGTGGTAAGCGAGTTCGTACTCCAGTCGCGCTATTACGTTCACTTTCTGGCAAATACCCTTGGGAAAGGTATGGACCCCCTTATCCTCCCTGTTATGGATTAAATAGTACCAGAACTGTACTTCTAGGAGAATAGCTTTGGCATTAAATAACCTACAAAGATTGATATGCCATTAAACAAAGAAATCAAACCTTGGGGAAATTCTGGGAAGGAGAGTCTAGATTATAAAGTTAGTAAAGTTGGCGACCATAGTCGAGGGTGATCCGATGGCTCCGTTTTCATTAGCTACTTCACTGAGGTGTAGGAGAGTGTACTACTCCTTTCCTTGGATTACTCCACTTACTCTTGATCTATACCATATAATGCAGGGTGTTAATCAAAGAGACATCAAGTACCGTTTTTTTTGTCATTAGTATGATTCAAACTGGGATTGAACCACGGTCTCACGGGTCATTAGCAAAGACTACCAGCTAAGCTAATAGACTAGGAATGAATTACACTACGTGGTTAATTACGAGGTTATATTGTTTTTATTTTGCGATTTGTAAATTTATTTTGTGTATTATGTTTAATTTATCATTTTCTAGAGTTTTATTAACTATTAATTTAGTTTTTGTTATTATCATGATTTCAATCATCATTTGAATCTTATTTATTCTATTTTTATTCATTTTTTTTTAATTTATCATTTTATATATTCATACTTATTTTTATATCTACTTTGAAAAGTCTTTAGAGTCGATAGTTTTCAGGTGGCTTAGGAATTTATTTCCATGCCTGCATTTAAGAATGAGATTTGATTTTTTTTATGCAGAAGTTTGTTTTGTTAAAAGGTGATTGTTGCTATTTCTTTCATTGATATTACCGTAAGTGGGGCCTCAAAGTTGAATATGCCGATGTCCGCCCCTGTGGACTGTAGCTGTAGTATATGCCAACTGCACCTTAGAAGAGGGGTATTATTCCCCATAACATTTGGGAATGGGAACTATCCATTCATTGCCATTACTCCTAGGTTCACTCAAATCTGAAATTGATGTACCTGTTAGAGTCCCATTGATTGGTCAAGTAGAATTATCCTTTACAATACTTGAAACAGCTTAACTGTGCATAAACAAACGATTAATAATAATCTGAATCTTTAGTATTTGATTGCAATACTTGAACGTACCTAACTGAAGCACTAAATATCCGAGTCTAGTTCAAGCTATGAACAGACATACGTGCCTGAAATAACATTGCATTTAATGAGTCCAAGTCCCTGCCGGGTCATCTTGATCACATTGTACTGAGTGATTCTATGACCAACGTAGACCAGTACAGCATGAGTCTTGGGTTGTGCCTGACCATCTCTAAAATTCTCACTAGAAAATGACCATAGGCCATAACCTCGTGAGAAGTCCTATGTGGTGGGAGGCACGGAGAAATATCCAGTTTAAAAGCTTTCAAGTATAACTATTTATCATTAGTAATCCTATTTAAGGCGCCTCTGGTGGTGTAATGGTTTGCAAGCTCGACTAGCAAACCTACACGTGTGAGTTCGTCTCATTGGGTGCCCCTTTCATATGGCCTTGTGCCACATCTAAGCAAAAAGCTTAGTAAATTTCCATTAGTAATCCTATTTATCATGTATGTCTATTGTTCAATTAGGTTCTGGTTTGTTTAATTGACATATCAACCTTTCAGGATTATTTAATGTCAAATCCATCCTTCAAGAAGAAAAGTAAGGATACTATTTAACCTTTAGCTAGGAGGATAAGGGTGTGCATACCTTTCTATGTTTGAAAGTGAATGTAATAGCGTGACTGGGGTTCGAACTCACTAACTACGATTTCAGTTCAATTAGTAAAAAGCTGTTTAGTTTCAAATAACTAATGATAAAAATCCTTTGTAAATTTCTGAACAATTCTGTTTCACCCATAGTTAGGATACTAACTGGTACCACCACTCAGGTTCAGAGAGGACCAGAGAGTAAGGGTCATGAGAGGGTGTCCTCCACATACCCAAAACTCCAGAATTGGAACCATATCATCTGATACCGAATAGTATCATACTCAGCGCACTCAAAGATCTATGTTTCTCGAGTGACCCTTGACCACCACATTCCAACACCTTTTAGACAAAGAAAGGTTGGATATTTGTTTGACACGAGAGTAATTTGTAGAATACGGTTGGGTCAATCATATAGGTTTGATTGGTCGGATCAGGCCTCTCCGACTACCCATCTAGCCCAGTAAGAACCACAGCTCACGTGAGAACCTTTACAACAAGGTCATAGACAGTTTAACCATCAGGGTCCCGTCCTCAAGTATCATGGTTTGCCACCCACGGCCAACTGAAGGCCTCGTTAAAGTGGGAGATGCAGAGATACAGAGATGCAGTCGGTGTATTCATAGCCCCAGCCGACGGGGCAATAATCCCTTCGATAATCCTCATACCAATATATAGAGAGAGTTGAGAAAAAATGTTCATAATTTTGAAAGCATTAAAATCTACAAGATGTTACCTTATCTGTTTCTGTCCAGGACTTTATTTTTTTTTTGTATTGTTCTTTTTTATGAACATTTATTATCTATCTATCTACCTAAGTATCTATAAGTTATGTGTCAACTTAAACAATCTTTCTTGACCCGAGACACTCCTCTCTCTTTCTCTCTCTCTCTCTCTCTCTCTATATATATATATATATATATATGTATATATATTTATCTATCTTTCTCCAGTCCTCTTTGACTCTACTCTCTCTCTTTCTTTCTCTCTCCTTGTCTCTCTTTCTCTAGTTATCTGTCTCTTATGTGCCTATTTCTGCCATCTTTTTTAAATCTACTCATATTCCTCTTTGTATAGCTATCTATCTATCGATCTATCTATCTATCTATGTTATAAGCATATTCATCTCAGCCTCTATGACTCTACTCATTCTTGTTTGTCCGTCTGTCTGTCTGTCTGCCTCTCTCTCTCTCTCTTTCTCTCTCTCTCTCTCTTTCTCTTTCTTTCTGTTATTCTTCTGAACTGTCTCTTATTTATCGTGTCCTCTGAAATTTATTCCATACTCTTACAGGGAAGCCTGAAACTAAAAAGAACAAAAAAAAAAAGCTTCCAATTTCCAACTTTGGCAAATGTGTGTCTTTTCCATCTGGTAGGCATTTCTGGCAGAGCAAAGCCAGCATTTTAGCCTCAATTTCAAAAATGTCACTCTCGCCAAACTCAATTTATGTCTCTAATGAGGCGAATGTCTCCTTTGTTCGCCATAAACGACACGGCATTTGAATTCGATTCAACAATTCGTCAGTTAACAATGCCATTGTGTCGTTTAATTCATCTAGATTTTTTCTATAATAAATAAACAAACTAATAAGACGCAAAAGAAATAGGTTTTTCCGTACGACCGATGAGAACCAAGAGAATTTTGTCCGAGACCGAACACCTTTTTAAGATTAAGCTGACGACTGTATACTCTGGCGAAGTGTAAGACCTCAAAAAAGGTTGTCTAGAGGTATGACACTAAACTGCATTTGATAGTAAGGTTCCAGTTCGGATGATTAAGAGAATTTGAAGTACCTTTTCATTGACTTTTCACCCAAATTCACCCTGGCTAGTACCAGTTTGCGTCTTATCTCTGGGTCAAATAAGTCTGTTTTCCAATTTAAAAGAAACGTAAGCAAAAACAGTGTTAATGTTTGTTTGCATATTAACCTTTGTTGGGTATTTAATGCTAAATCTATTTTTATACAAATAATTAACTATATTTCAAATAAATCAGGTTCGCATAAGTACACAATTTAATTGCTAAAAGCATTTCTATTTCAAGCAATTCAGTTTATTCAAACAGTTCTAATTCAAACAATTCAATTTAGTATAGGTATAGTTTTTGTTTATACACTGAAAAATATCAAAACAGTTCCACTTCGAACAATTTAGTTTAGTGTTGTAGAGTTTCAAAGTCAAAAACAGTTCTATTTCAAACAATTTAGTTTAGCATAAGTAAGCAGTTTAAAATGTCAAAACAGTTCTATTTCAACCAATTCAGCATAGCATAAGTACACGGTTTACTTCTCTTTCACCCAAAAATAGGACCTAATCAGGTGCTACCACTCCAGGCCAGAATGGACCTGGGAAGCGATGACAATGATGGGGTACTTCGCATTCTCCAAATCTCCAGCATTACTGAAATGGGACCATCAGATTGTTTAGTGTCATATCCAGGACACTCGTTGGGAGAGGGTCTTAGTCCTCGGCGGAGATGCAGGTAGTGTATTCTACAGCCAAGACTGGGCGAAACAGTGTTAATGATCAACAACACAAAAATATAGATATGAACACACAATGAATGTGATACCATAATTTTCATAAAATCTAGCCATAAGATAACCTTAGCCAGACTGATATGCCATTAAAAATAATCATTCACTTTTTCGGCGGAAACTAGGACTGCCTATCATCAAAAAATGAATTTGAAATTTAAAAAAAAATAGAATTCTTATTTTTCTATTTTTCAAGATTAAACGATATCTATCTATCTATCTATCTATCTATCTATATAGATAGATAGATAGATAGATAGATAGATAGATAGATACTAAACTGAGTACAACGTTTCCCAGTGTTTGGATACAGGCTAGTTTGCAAAACCCATATTACTTGATCAAAGATCGAATACTGCGGAAGATGCTGAGTATAGTTGATGGTATCGTGGTTGTTGGTACGCTAACACGTAGTAATTTGCTTTATTCAGTTTCAAAATTGAAAGCCGAATAGATGAACCTACAGCGTAGTCTAATACTGGAACTTAGGCTTTACGAGTTTAAACTGGGCCATAACGTCACAGAAACAACTAAAAACATTTTTGTATGAAAGGTGAAGATGTATTGGATTTAACTACAAGAAATAGAAAATTCACTCTGATTGCAAGAAGGTTGACATGAAGGTGAGTTCAGATTGAACTAAAAATATTTATTTCGAGCTTGTCCTTCAAGTCATAGAGGAAAATACGGTGAGTAGCACGCAAAAGTATCAGGGGATCGGATATGTCACAGTCCAGTGTGATTGATCACCTTTACGATTCCAGTAATTGAATCTGGAGGTGCAGAATTGTGTCTCACGTTACCAAAATATTGCATAATGTTTTACTCCTTCACGAATGAAGTCTTTTCGCTGCATTCATTTCCCCCGACAATCACCATTACACAAGTGGTTAGATAGTTTTGATATTATCAATCTGTATATATATATATATATATATATATATATATATATTGAAAGAGGCATTAGCTTCAGTTCAAACCTTTTTTACACATTCATACACACACCCGCACACGCAAAAATGCTTTTATTTGAAAATCATTATATTCTTAAGCTTTATATATATATATATATATATATATATATATATATATATACATGTGTATGTACCATCGTATATATATATATATATATATATATATATATATATATACTCTTTAAGAAAAACAACGAAACCGGTCACATAGGATTATAAACTTACCAGGAAAATTTTAAATATTCATGCTTGAATAACTTCTTGTCCTGATGGAATTACTCCCAACTCCAGTTTAACTGGACCAAATATATATATATATATATATATATATATATATATATATATATATGAGTTTGTGTATATATCAGTGTGCACTCACACACACACACACACACACACATATATATATATATATATATATGTATATATATACATGGCGATACGATTGCATACAAAAATAGAAAAATCTGTTTCCATCGGTTATAACCGGCACGCGTTTCTTAATTAGTGAGTCTGTGTTTTGTTTCCATTACTTCGGCCATTCATTGGCTGACAGATTATATCGCCTTGAACTTTCAAAAGTAACGTGATCACAACAGCAATAACATTTATGCCTCTTTGGGTCGTATGTTTCCGTTGTATCACAGATCATTTCAAGAATCTTCTCATCAAAATTCTACAGGATCAATTTTGATTGAAGCTTGACCCTTGCTAACATATGAATTCATCTGCTTTCCCGTTTGTTATGGAACAATAGATGGCCAGGCCAGCCTCTTAACCCTTTGTAAGACAACTGATCTAGGCGAAAGATAGCTCTGAATATACATCGGCTGTACAACGTTTAAAAATTGATATTATGTCTCATCCTGCTCATAGTGGAGTAGCCGAGGACATAGATACTCACTTTGTTAGATATGGAATCTCACCAACCGATGCAGTTTAGGATCACAGACAGTTCTGAAGATCTGAAATCTCAGCTGGCTGGGGCTATAGAATACGCTGAGCGCATCTCTGCATAGGGGTAAAACCCCATCCCAACGATTATCTTAGTTATGACACTTGACTGCATATGATAATGAGGATCCACTATTGAATCTTTGGTAAATGTGGAGTACTACTTTGTTGTCCGGTAGGCCTAGGGGTTAGAGTGTTCGCCAATGGCCCGGGAGACCTGGGTTCAATCCCAGGTCGAGTCATACCAAAGACTCAAAAAATGGTACTTGATGCTTCCTTGCTTAGCACTCAGCATTATAAGGTACGGATCAAGGGTAAAGTAGAGCAATCCAGGAAAGGAGTAGCGCCCTCCCCTACACATTGGTGTAGTAGCTATCGAAAAGGGAGCCTTCGGGTTACCCTCGACTATGGTCGCCAACTTTACTTACTTACTTTGTTGTCATTACTCCCAGATCAACTCTGAAAAGGAGTCGTTGTACCTATTGGGATTGCATCAACTGGTTTGATTGAACTGTTTAATCATTAACTAAACTTGAAAAAATTCATATTGAATTTTTGTTTGCTTGCTTGGGTTTTATGGCATATCAACCAATGTTGGTTATTCAATGCCAAATCCATTTTTACACAAACAAACAATTCTATTCTAAACAATTCAGTTTAGCATTTGTACAGAGTTTAGTTGTCAATAATATTTTTATGTCAAGCTATTCAGTTTATTCAAACAGTTCTAGTTCAACCAATTTAGTTTACTATAACTATAGTTTTTTTTACACACAGTTAAATGTCAAAACAGTTCTCTTTCGAATTATTTGATTTAGCGTAGTACAGTTTCAATGTCAAAAACAGTTCTATTTCAAACAATTCAGTTTAGCATAAGTACACAGTTTAAATATCAAAACAGTTCTATTTCGATACTGGCTCATTGACCTAATGGGTAGAGTGTTTGCCAATGGTCCGGGAGACCTGGGTTCAATCCCAGGTCGTATCATACAAAAGACTCGAAAAATGGTACTTGATACCGCCTTGCTTAACACTCAGCAATATAAAGTAGGTATCAAGGGTAAAGTGGAGTAATCCAGGGAAAGGAGTCGCGCACTCCCCTACATCTCGGTGTAGTAGCTACCACTCCGGACCATAATGGACCTGGAAGCGATAGCAATAAACGGGTACTCCGCATTCCCCAAAGCTTCAACATCACTGGAACCTCACTATCAGATTGTTTAGTGATATACCCCTCAGCTGAGGTGTAGTCGGTGTATTCAACAGCCTCGGCTGACTGGGCAATATTTATGTTGAATAGAATTACTTGTGTTAAATAGTAATACTTGAAGCCATTTTACTGTGTGCCAACAAAACTATCAGTGTTTGATAGCAATAGTTAAAACCATTTAACTTTGTGTAAAAAAAATGAGCACAGGCTCTTTTTAAAATGTTTTCCTATAGTTTATTTCTTTACAAATCATATATATTTAGATGCATGTAAAAACAGGATATGGTATTAAATAATTCTCCAAAGTTGATATTTCGTAAAACACATCGATCAACAAATCAACTGGCTAAAATCTGGAAAGTATGCAGTACCTCTTCATTGCCATTTGTTCAAGATCAATGCTTATTCGGAGCGATAATATCTTTAAGGGTGTCATCAATTTTTCAAATAGGTCTGTTTAAAATTGATTTCTATTCAACAGGAATATTCAATACATTATAACACGATTTTTTGTATAAAGAATACTTACTTGAAGCAATTTTTTTACCAGTGACAGTTACTTGAAACACTATAATTTTTGTTGTCAGCAAATCACTATGATTAAATGGAAAAAAATTACTTGAAACCATATGAAGGTTGGTATTAGACAGGAATACGGGGAACTTTAAAATATTTGTATTACGAGGATGATTAAATAAGTTTCCAGACTGTTTTCGTATGGGCACTTGTATTGATAGTACACACATGGAACTCTAGTCCCGTTCAAAGTAATCTCCTCTGGCTGCAATGCACTTGTTTTACCGTTCCAACAACTTCTCGATGGCCCCATGGAAGTCGTCTTGAGTGAGCGTGTCAATGACCTTCATCACAGCCTCTTTCTTCTCCTCAATTGTCTCATAACGACAGCCTCTGAGCTTAAGGAATAACCAAAAGTCACAGGGAGCAAAGTCTGGACTATAGGGAGGCTGTGGAACTGTCTTGATGCCCAGCTAGGTCAAATAGTCTGTGATAAGGATGGAGTTGTGGACTGGTGCATTATCCTAGTGGAAATGTCACTGACCCGATTTTAAGAGTGCTGGCCTCTTCCGACGGAATCTCTTCCTGAACTCCCTTAAGACTTCAATATAGTAACCCTAACCCTAACTCTTTGGCCAATTAACTCTGGTCTTTTGACTTCCTTACTCCTCCCATACCTCAGATCATCCATCACAAACTCCCTACCTTCCTTGAATCTCATATGCCGCTCAAAAACTGATGCTCGATTCATGCAAGATGGTCGAAAATCAGTCTGAAGCATTCCATACGTTTCTGTTGCATTTGTTCCAAGTTTAAAACAGAATTTTATTGCATATCGTTCTTCTAAAGTGTCCTCACGTCCAGATTGCATTTTTGAAATTCACTAGCTGTGATAATCAGGTTTTAGTAGGGTGTATTACAATTGCTGCTGTAGCTGTTGATTTAAACGGGAAACCATAAAAACCATAAAAATTGATCAGTCATCTCATAAGATATATAGCAATAACATACTGAATTCTCAAGGGTCTACGACAATTTTAAATGCCTGTACAAAAAAAAAATCTGGAAACTTATTGAAGGTCCCACGTATATAGCAAAACTTGATATCATTTAACTGTGTGCAAAACATTTTTAAAATTGCACAAAAATAAAAGTAGAAATGTCAAATGAATGCAGTTCCTTAATGTCTTGTTATCGAATAATCCTAGTCAGGATTACATGTTGTTATAATCAACCAATCAATTAATCAGACAATCATCTTAGTTGTTTTAGTCGCAATATCTCAACTGTCCTACGCGCAATATTTTTGCCCAGTCGGTTCGGCCCGTAGAATACACCGACTGCTTCTCTGCAGAGGGATAACCCCCCCCCCCATCAACCCAATGAGTGTACTGGATATAATACCAAACAATTTTTATCCCTAGAGTTTAGGTACGTTCATATTTACACTCTTCGTGATTTTTTTTCTTTCAGGAGACGCGGCCCCATTAAATACGACTAATTTTTATACATATTTTTGACCCATATACGGAGCCCTGACAGGTACGAAGACTTCTGCTCGGAGTAAACCTGGCAGTAATGACAATGAGGGTGTATTCCACGCTTTCCAGATTTCTAGAACTGTGGTAGTTTAATGTTATTTTTTTTTGTTTTGTTTTTTGTTTTTTTTTTGGTGGGTGGGTGATTACATCTCTGCTGAGGATATATTTTGATCAGAAATTGGTTTGCCCGATCTATCAAATTTCATGAATCTTCTATGAAGAATTTCTCCAAGAATATGAGATAGATTTCTTTACCATTATTCATCAGTTGAAATTGGGTCGATTGGTTTGGTTTCTTTGTTTAATGACATATTAACCTTTGCAGGTTATCTAATGCCAAAGCCATTCTCCTAGAAGAACAGTAGTGGTACTATTTAACCCATAGCTGGGAGGATAAGGGGGTTCATATCTTTCCCAAGGGTATGAACCGAAAGTGAATGTAATGCGCGACTGGAGTACGAACTCGCTTACTACGATTTTGCAGTCTATCGCTTTAAACATTACACCACGAGGACCCCCCCCCGAAATTGGGTCGAGGGATTCCATCTCTACAGAGAATACAAGATGAATTCTTTGACAAAATTATAATGTAAAAGACGCATATCTAATCAGCTGTGAATTAAAAAAAAAAAGTAAAACTCGCTCCATTGAATTCTCTATGTTGATCCAGGCAAAGGTAAGAATTTATATATTTACACCTTGCATAGTGCGAATCGAATTCCATATAATATCTGACAGTCTAAGGTAGGGTCTTGCTCACTAATAAAAGAAGCCAAAATAATCTCCAAAAATTCGTGATTTTTTAATCTATATTGACCGCTTGTCTAATCAAAATATTTCAAGAGACTGTTTAACCGAATTTGAGTCTTGAAACGAAAACTTAGAGATAAACAATTCAAATATGATGATGATGATGATGATGATGATGATGATGATGATGATGATGATGATGATGATGATGATGATGATAATTGAAAGAAACTGATGAGCAAGAAAAAGGAAAAGAAAACATCGGTCGGCTGTGTAAGAAAGTGCTGTTAACGAGAAAATTATTAGCTGAATCGGAGGGTGGAAAATTGTAAGTGGTCGAGAAAATATTCGGTGAGAAGCATGCAAGAAAATGGCGGGAGAAAGGGAATGGCGGATTGTGTGTAAAACTAAAAACAGAAGTCTGTCTGGAAAAATGGATAAGCGTTGAAAGAAAGAAAGAAAGAAAGAAAGAAAGAAAGAAAGAAAGCAATAGGAATCGGGGGGAAAGGAGTTTTGAGAATCAAAAGAAAAATCACGAGAAAGAAACGAGCAAATAAAGAGAAAACAAATAAAAAATGAACAAGAATGAAAAGGAAAGAAAGAAAGAAAGAAAGAAAGAAAGAAAGAAAGAAAGCTGAACAGAATAAGATACAAAGAAAAACAAAAAAATCATATCGAGTAAACTACTTATAAATAAAAATACATAAATAAATAAAGAGAACTGAACAAAATAAAATTCAAAGAAAAAAAGAATAATTATATGAATTAAGTTAGAAAGAAAGAAAGAAAGAAAGAAAGAATAACATTAAAAGAAAGAAAGAAAAAATAGAAGGAAATATATTGAGTAAAATACAAAGAAATCACAAAAAAACTGTTGAAAAGACTCTTCTAGAATATCAGAAATAATTTTTTAAAAGCGAGTACAACTCGAAACCGCAATGATAAATTCAAGTGTACTGAGCAGATTACTGTTTTTTGGGGGGGGATTTGTTTTGTTCTGTTTTTAAACCTTTTTATGAAAATAAAAAATAACAATAATGAAAAACTTATCATAATTCTCAAATTGTCTGCCCGTCTACCAACATAGCTACAGCTCCGCTTTCTCACTGAATATGGATATTTCAAGAGACAAACAAGCGAAATCTTACAGAGAAAATTTAGATATGGCTTAGAAAGGGAAACCTTAAGAAAGAAACTGAATCTTTTCTAAGAGTAGCACATAACAACGCCATAATAAAATGCCAGTGTAAAACTGAAAGAAAGCGAAAAAAGAAATAAGTACCTACACCTTGCTAGAGAACTAAAAAAACTGTGGATCATGAAAGTGACGGTGATACCAATTGTAAATGATGCGCTCAGTACGGTCATCATAGGATGCGTGCTGGGACTGGAGGACTTGAAAATAAGAGGACGCTTGGCAACCATCTAAATTACAGTAATTTTTAGATCGGCCTGATTACTAAGTCCTGGAGATAGGGGAGACTTGCTGTCGTTTAGATTCAAGTTAAAAGCCATCAGTTAACGCTAGTGTTAATAACTGTCAAAAGAGTAAAATAATAATAAGAGAACAAAGTGAAAATGAAAGAAAACGGAATGATAAACCAATACTTGGATCTTACTTGAGAGTTAAAAACGCTATGGAACCTCAAATGTGATTGTGTGGCCAATAAGAATTGGTACGCTACGAATAGTTTCCAAGGGTTGGCATATGGAAATCAGAGAAAGAATAGTGACCATATAAACGACAGTAATAATGAGATTTGCACGAATATTCAAATGAGTCCTGGAGACCGGAAGAAACTTGCTTTCACTCAGACTCTAGTGAAAGACCACCACTTAACACTGATATTAAAAATTCACAAAGAGGAAAATAATAATCCCAATTAACAACATAAGTGAATGTAGCTAACCAGCACAAAAGGAATGCAAGAGTAAACATGACTGAGTGGGAAAAGTGATTAACTCAGAATTGTGCAAGTGTACTAAAAATCGGCTATGCGGAAAATAGTATTCGGTCATCCAGTATCTGTTTTAGGAAATTAAAGGGATGAAATTCTCTGTGATTTTGAGAAACAAAACAATTCCTAAATCCCGGCCAGAAGTCTAGACCTAGGGTAAAAAACATCTCTGAAAATCGGTATGAAAAACTTGCACTGACTGAAAATAACATGCCAATAATTATATATCTTCAGGTAACTGTTCTTATCTATGTAAATAATTTGCAAGCAATTAAATGTAATTCACAATCATTTTAAAAAGATATACACTCGATGCACAATTTTTAAAAGAATCAATGTTTCAATAGCAAGCGTATCAATTATGTTCACAATCATTTTCAACAGGTATGCACTTGATGCATAGTTGAAAAATCAATGTTTTAAGAGCCAATACATAAATTATGTTCACAATCATTTTAACGGGTAAAAACTAGGCAATTGGAAACACACTTTACAGGTGCCGTTTTTTCAAGGGAATCATTAGTAATGAGTCATTTTCTGTCCCCAAAGAATGTTAGCATGGCTTTTATTAATGACAGCAGCGCTTGAAACTTTACCTTACCAGAGAGTCAAGATGTCTACTCAGTGGATCGTCTTTTCGACTCAGGTTCGTAGTAACGAATACATATTTAGTCAAATTGTATTCATCAGATCATTTTTTTATGTAGAACAGCAGATTTGAATTCAGACTTTTTTTCATCTCCTAGCAAGCCAAAAAAACCCGTCTGGCCTACTAGTTAGCATTTGGTGAAGAAAGGAAAGATAGATTCACACCTTTCCCAATGGCATTCATGTAAAAGAGAATGCAAGCAGTCTTTACGATGATTTGAACCCGGGTCACAGATTCTATTTCCTTCGACGATAACCGTCACACTGAGCTCGACTCAATTATAATGTACATCACTGTTTGCTGTAAGTAGTCATTTAATTGGCTTAGCTTAGTTTGACACAAGGCATGGAATAGGAGGAAATCAGTTATAATCAAATTCATCACCTACGATCTAATGGCCAAGCTAAATATTGCACCATACAAGTACGGAAAATTTTGGTGAGAAATCAACACCTGATCAAAAAATAGATTCCTAAATCGTAAAAAAATAAATTCTATCGCAAAGAAAACAAAATTTGTGCTATTAGTGAGAGAAAAAAGGGTAGCAGAAAATCTATATGAAGACATTGGGTACATTTTGTTGAACTGGAAATCGTTCGAAAAAGTTCTTTAATAATTGGAATTTTCAGCGGAAATCTATCAAAAATCACATGGCTAGGTTAAGGCATACGGTATCACAGTTTTTTTTTTCTAGAAAACAGGATATCCGAACGAGTGTCGAAACTCTAGAATCACCCAAATGACGTGAAAGATATTAAGGTTCCATTCTACAAGATTAGGAATTTCTCGCTTTCAGAAAGATTTCGATAAATACTAGGGTGAGTCAAAACCTTTGCACTACTTTCGTATGTTATAGCTTGTGGCTCATGTATCTAATGATCAAAATAGTTCAAGCTGTGATAGGCACATGATGTGGTTGATAGTATCATGCTAGGTGATGTGGTGATACGTGGTGCATTGCTTCACTGCGAATGGGATTCGAAACCACACGGATAGGGCGGTGTAATTCGGAAACTTATGCTTTGTAAGTTCGAACTAGGCCATAATGCTACCGAAGCAACTAGATCATTTGTTGTGTGAATGATTAAGGGGAAGGTGACCACAGTTAAATAAATAGATGGTTCCAGAAACGTCACTCGGGTTTTAAATACCTCCATGATCAGCCAAGATCATATTAGCTTTTAATGTGAATTCTGAGGCCGTGCTTCAAGCCATCGAGGCAAATAAAGCAAATAGTATTCGGAGATTATCACTTGACTTCTGCATCTCACTGTGTGGTTCGTCACGTTTACGAACCTCCCAACAGCATTCGGAACTACAGAATAGTACCTCATATTACCAAAATATTGCAAAATGTTGGACTCACCCTAGTATTATTGCATTTTTGATAAAATATTCGGTAATTTTTTTAATCAAGAATGAAATGTTTTTCGAAGAAGTTTACCTGCAGAAGTTTACCTAAATATACAGTTAATAATCTTTGCTCCAAGTCTCCAGAAAACTGCTGCTGCATAAACATATATATATATATATATATATATATATATATATATATATATATATATATATGGGGGGGTAGTCAGGGATTATTCATTTAAGCATATTTAATTAAATAATAAAGACGCATTTTGTATACATGATTTTACAGGATCCTTTCAAGTTTCCTGAAAAGCGTTTTGATTCTTTTGTTTGAGGTGATAGATGAATTCACAGAAACTGTCCTGAGTGCTTCCGGACCCTAAATTGGGCATCATCAAGGGTTGTTTGCAAGTGTAAAAGTTTTTTTTTAATTTTTTCAAAAAGTTTTTCCAACTTTGCAAAAATTACGTAGACGTATAATTGGATTAAGCTGAGATCCTAATGACATCGACATCGAACGAATTTAAAACAAAACGTTATCAACCCATAAAGAACAGGTAACGATTGAAACAAAATATTTCAAAATTTTCTATCTTTTTCATTTCGTTAATAACTAAAAATAAATAAATGAAGGCATTTCAAACTACAGTCAATGTTGGATTTGAAGTCATGGCCTATTAATTTCCAGTGCTATATACATGGTGTCTCAAAATAGATGCAACCCATTGATATGATAGTGATTGATTTCTGAGACTAGCTCAATGGCGGTCATTTGGAACACATCCCGAAAAAAATGCATCCTTTGAGCTAGAGATAATAAATCAGTGTTTATTTTTTATTTTTTGTTTTGTTTTGTTTTTGTTATATCAGCTTCCGGGTGATGCAATCTTTTTCTAGTCGCAGTAATAAATCATTATCATATTAATGGGTGACATCTATTTTGAGACAGTTTTGAATGATTTTGTATCCAAATAGGTAGGGAGACAAAATATTTTTCCTCTGTCTAAGGCATTGTGATTGAGGATTAATAGTTGTGATAGCATTTTTTTTTAACCTGAAACAAAAAAAGAAGTGTTATTAACCGAGTTTGAGTCTCCATTGAATTGCACTATATATATATATATATATATATAGAGAGAGAGAGAGAGAGAGAGAGAAGAAATGGTTTGTGAGAAGATATTTTATATAAAGTAGACGTACAATTTGTCTGTTCAGCCACGAAGAAAAAGCTGTACACCTACTTCCTCACTTACCACTGCATATCTGCATAAATATTCCCTACGAGATCGTAATCACTTCACACAGAAATAAGGCATTCATGGCTTGCCGATGGACTTTGTTTAGTGTTGGGTAATTTAAGCAATTTATAGAAGTAAAAGGTTAAAATTTGACAGTAAATGCCACCCATATTTCTATTTCTTAAACATTGATCAGTTTGTCTTCCGAGATCTGAGCCCACGTAAGAGTCCTGAGTCGAGGTTATCTTTCTTCCATCGTTTTGACATTAATGATATTTTGACAAGGAAAAAAAAGAAATTTTTAGACAGAGAACTTCTAAAAATGCCGTTTAAATTTGGCAAAATATTCTGTTATACATGTGCTTATTTTTGGCAAATGTTATCAAAATAATCCAATAAATATAATACTATCATTACTGACATTCCTCCCCCTCTCTCTCTCTCTTTCTCTCTCTCTCTCTCTCTCTCTCTCTCTCTCTCTCTCTCTGTGGGTGTGTGATTTATTAATTGTTTTCCACACGACGAGCGGTCTCACATATGCAATGCTAGTCCATAAGGTTCCGTTCTCCACATTAAATGGTGCTGCCACAAATTGTAATTAAATCTATTTTGCGATCAAAAAAGTGAACATCATCATCATCGTAAAAGGATGCTCATAACTCGGACAGATTTTTTCTTATCATCCGTCCCTATCGGCAATTGCTCTTGGTATGTCCTCTAGACGGCACCCTGTATCAACACAGAGTTGATAAATGTGAAGTTTTTACTTGTCGATTAACACTAGTGTAAAATTCCAGCGGAGAACGTTGCGTATGACTTCCTACTTCTTGTTCACCTTTTTCGAATGCTTTGCTGGATGAAACATCATAATCATTTCGTGTCGCTAGCACGGACTTTTCTACTTCTCTCTCTCTCTGTCTGTCTGTCTGTCTCTCTCTCTCCCTCTCTCTCTCTCTCACCATTCATCTCTATTGTCTTCTAGATTACATCTTCTGCCTGTACAGAACTGTTGTAGATAAGTTCTATCTGGTCGTCCTATAGTTCCCCGTCCGTATAAAGAGGTCTATAAGTGAACGTTGCTTATGGGTTCGTTCATATTTTTCCAGCAGTGTCCCGCATGTCTTACTCGTCTAATTTAGATGTCTTTTTGAAATGGGAAGTAGGTGGCCGTACAGTTGTGGTTATGGAACTACCTAAGGCATGGACAGATATCGATAGGTTATTAGTCATATGGAAGTCAGACCTATCCGATAAAATAAAACGCATTTTTTTCAAGCAGCGGTTGTGTTCCTACTACGATATGGATGCATCTCATGGATGCTGACAAAGCATAGAGAGAAAAGGCTTGACGGCAATTGCACAAGAATGCTATGATCTATATTAAACAAAGCCTGGAAGCAACATCCCATCCAACATAAAAACTAAATGGCCATAAAACTGCTCTTTTGTACGATACTGAATGCAGAATTTATCTTTAAAAAGGAGCACACAGTATCCTTGTGTACTTTCCATCTAGTTTTTCTACAAGCATTTTCGTTAGAGACCAAATAAGGTAACCGTATAGTTGTACTTACGTGGCTACAGATTGGAAAAAATCCCATTTTATCTTATATGATCGATTTACAGCCTATACCTTATGTATATATTTACCAACCCCTCAGGACAAGCAGGATGTGACCCAAGGTCAATTTTAAGGGGAGTTTAACAGGTTTGAATTCAGAGTTGTCCTTCTCCTAGAGCGGCTGAAATAGGTTGAACGTACCCAGTATGCCCAACTATTGAACCATAGCTGGAGGAAGTATCGTTGAAGTCATACATTTCCCGAGAGTGCTAGTGCTATTTAAAATGCAATCAGCCTCGATACGGATTCGAACTCGAGTCACCGTATCCATTTTCTACGATGGTATCCATCTTTTACATATGCATATGTTGACATCGCTTTCAACAGATGAGTTATTGCTACCGAAGTATATGACCTGATATACTTAGATTTTAAAAAATCAACTCAGTGCAATCACCTGAATTAGATTCCTAGTCCTTGTCATACGATGTTTTCAGTTTCTTTTTCGTTTTCCCGTATCTTTTGTACAGAGGAAAATGTAGTATCTGTTGGATTTGCCTGCCATCATTCTCTGGCTTTTTGTTATATAATTAAGGAATGATTTTGTTATATCAATAATTTTTCGTTAATTATATTTTATCATTCAGTTTGGTTGTTCTTTGCACTATTCGGCCCTTAGTTCAGGTGCTCAGTCGTTGGGTACCGTTTTACGCTCGTGCGCAAAGGATATGACGATCACAATTGTCATAATAAACTCCAGACAGGAAATGGGGCTGGAGTGTGGATGACGTCATGCCCAGAAGAGATGGGCAGAAAATTTGAGGATTTTTAAAAAGAGTCAGTTAAGGATTTGAGATTGGACCATACAGGCAGACAGTTGAGTTTCTGCCATTGGAGCAGAGAACTGAGTTCTCTGCCATTGAGTTGAAGTTGAGAGTCGAATTTTGACCGTTGCAGATGTAGTTGGGTTTTTCGGATCTCTACCGACAGAGATCTTAAACATCATGGGATGCGCAGCGCGTTTGTGGAGTCAGATAGTATGGTCAGCATAGTAAGAATTCTGCCTCTCTCTTCGTGTCGAAGAACAGAAGTCAGACTTTTATAAAGCGTTCGTATCTGAACAACGGAGTTGCCTGTATTTTGTACTCGCGTGTATTACAGTTGTTATTGATATCATTATAGTTGTGAGTATACAACAATTTCTACCATGGATCCAAACAGAGCTGTCCATCATTCAGTCCGGGATCCCAGTGTAATATGTTTTCAGTTACATTCTTATTTTCTCTCCAGTAAAAATATTGAGACGAGCCTATTCCAGAAGATTCTAACCTCGGAGCAGCATCTCATCACTTACAATAAGCGTGGAGTCGTAGTATTAAGACACCGTTGCATCGCAGACGGAAAGGACTGAGTAATCTTTGTCTGGGAACGCACATATGCAAGAAAAATAGCATTAAATTTTGTCTACTCCGTAACTACTGCTTAGAAGTGCCAACGGAGCTAACTGTATCCAACATACTAACTGTATTCTCTGCTGAGGGATTAGACCCCTGCTAAGAAAGGGGTGTCCTAGCAATGTGACAAAACTGCATCTGATGGTAAGGTTCTATTTCTTGAACTCTGGCAGACAGTAAGCCAGGGTTGTAGAATACGTTGATGTATCTCTTCAGAGAAAATCGCCACCCCCTAACGTGCGTTCTTATCATGACACTATTAGAAAATATGGCCCTAGTTCTGGATATTGGGAGAATGTTGAGTACACTTTTGTTGCCACTACTCTCAAGTCTACGCTAACACGGAGTGGTATTACCTATTAGGGTCTCATCTATAAGTAAAATTGGACGGTTAAACCATATACTGGAAACCATTAGACTGTACAAAATAAAACTATCAGTGTCTAATAGCTTTTATCTATGAGCAGACAAATGAGACATAACTGGTGTAAAAATTGTTACGTAAAAACTATTCGTTTGCAACTCATATATATCTAATGTATGGGTGTGGACAGGATTTGGCATTTAATAACCCACCAGTGTTGATATACCGTAAAATTCAACCAAACACATAAGCTGAAGATGAGCTCTGGGGAATGGGCAGTAAACCTTCTTTGCAACTACTTCCTGGTCCATTCTGACTCAAAATATAAGTGCTTATTAGGGCCTCATCGGTTAGTCAAATATATGTTTGAAAATAATTTAATAGGTATACTTCAGACTTTAAAACTGTGTGTAAATTATTTTTTATGAAGAATGATTACTTGAAGTTTTAATAGTTTACTAAGTACTTCTTTTATTATTTAGCTGAAACTATATAACTGTTGTATGGATGCACTACTTGGACGCAAACAAAACGGCTGGAGAAGAAGCTAGACGACTATTACACAAGAATGTTGCGAGCAATATGGAACAAGTCCTGGCGGCAACACCCCACAAGGCACCAACTATACGGCCACCTGCCTCTCATCACGAAAACTATCCAAGTTAGACGAACCAGACAAGCAGGACACTGCTGGAGAAGCAAGGACAAGGTCATAAGTGATGTAATCCTATGGACCCCCACATATGGTCGAGCAAAAGCAGGACGGCCAGCTCGAAAATACATACAGCAGCTATGCAAGGATACGGGATGTTGCCCTGAAGACCTGCCAGAGGCGATGAACGATAGAGAGAATCGGCGAGAGAGGCTCAGGGATATCCGTGCTATCGGCACGACATGATGATGATGATGATATAATTGTATAAAACACATTAGAATTCAATGCGAATATTTCAAAAAAGACAACCGCATGCAAATTATTTATATTTTATAGGAATACCAAAAATTCAATAGACACTACACAAAAAGTAGATATATAAATTGAACACAATTCCTTAACCTCGAGGCATAAAATAACCCTAGACAGGTTGACACTGTTGTAAATTCTACTAATTAATCGAAATTGGCTTCGTTGTTAGTTAAAAAATATATACCAAGATCAGAGTCGTGGGTTGAGTGTTCACCAATAGCCCGGGAGACCTGGGTTCAATCCCATGTCACGTCATACCAAAGACTTTAAAAATTGTACTTGATACCTCCTTGCTTAACACTCGGCAATATACGGTTCGTATCGAGGGTGAAGTGGAGCAATCCAGGGAAAGGAGTAACGCCCTCCCTTACACTTCGATGTAGTAGCTATTGAAAAGGGAGCCTTCTGGTCCCCCTCGACTCCGGTCGCTGACTTTACTTATATATATATATATATATATATATATATATTGAAATTAAGAATAGTCATCAATGTGCAGGTGGTTATCTTTCAAGAATCAAATCCTTTACTCATCGAAATTACCTTTTTCATTCGGATTTTCACAAATAGAATTCCATTAATAGCTGGGCAATTTCAACAATACACTTTAATCCTCGATAGAGAGGCAAGGAAGATCTAAGATCATACTACGCAGATACTACCAACTGATTCGACTCAAATCCTCCCCCTGCTTAAAAATCCTACTATAGTTTTTTTTACGCGCATCATATATATATATATATATATGATAGAAATATGTGATAAGTTAAATAAATCAAACGCTCAACTCAAATTTAGTTGTGTACACATCTAAATTTGAGTTGAGTAAGATTTATTCGATTTTCAACATATTTCTATCATACTGTCAGATTCACAACAAATCTATCTTTTCAACACACACACACACACACACACATATATATATATATATATACATGTGTGTGTGCGCGTGAGAGAGAGAGAGAGAGAGAGAGAGAGAGAGAATGTGTACACAAGGGTTATAAAAGCATTCGATAAATGAAAGGTGCTCAATTGGTGCAACCGGTCTAAGAGAAAGACTACTTTGAATTTACACCAGGTTTGTCAGCTTAAATAAATTGACCTTGTGTAACATCCTGTCAGTGATGGATGGGTTGGGTAAATACATATAGCAGACTTGTGAGAAGTTGTACTCTACAACCATAAATGAAAGAGATAAATATTCACCTGGCTTTCTCATCATATTTCCGATCTATCGGAACCTGTCAATTTGATTTACTGTGTTATATGACTGGCGGCAACTCACGAACGCTTCGACGCTGACCCCAAGGATCATCTTTTGATACATCATCACGACGTGGGTCAGCTCGTTCATCGAGATCATCTTCAAGTTGTGGTGTTACAATAAAATGAAATAAAAGGAAAGTGACAATCAATAGAAATAACCAAATAAGTTAACTGAAAATTACCAAACATGGTACAGGCTCAAAGGCAGAAAAATAGATTGACTTAGATGTATGATAAAAATCATGCGTAACCTCCAAATAAAATTAATAATGCTTACAAAAAAGTTCATTTGATTTTGGAAAGAAATATTTTTTTTATTTGAAATCAATGAAAGTAAATTCCTGTAAAGTCTAAAAATTCATTTAAGTCAACCATCATCAAAAATACTAGAAAGTGAAATTCAAGTAGTAAAAATATGTCTATGTTTTAACAATTATCTAAAAAAATGAAAAGAAAAGAATACTTATTATTTCATTATCATATTTACCAACTCCTCCGCTCGAGCAGGATATGACACAAGGTCATTTTTAAGCGGAGTTTAACAGGTTTGAATTCAGAGTTTTCCTTCTCCTAGACTATTTGTCTCACCAAGGCTGAAGAACCCAGTCTACCCTAAATGTGTGTGCCCATATGTATGCGTAGATGTATGATTGTAAACAATGTGACTGTAATTGCTAGTCATGCACATGTTATCGTATGTGTGGCTTTATACATGCATATGTAAACAATGTATGTTTAAATACTATAGATAGATAGATAAAAGAGATAAGAAAATTAGGAATATTTCTTTAACGTTTTTTTTTTTTTTTTTTCAAAAAGTGTCGGTCTTCGCTAATCCTCTGGAGAGAAAGGTTTTTGTAAAGTTTTCAAAGGAATTGATGTGCCACAAGAGAAACGATGAAAAATAAAATGTTGATGTGGCATATCCTATATATTCAATGAAAACCATCTTGTGGTTCAAAATATTTAAAGTTGATCATTTATACATGTATATATGTTACGAAGGCTTACAAGGTTTTCATTAGGTCTAAGAAAGTGAGTCTCACAAATTAGCAACGGCAAACAAGCTAGTTTATTTATTCATATATACGTTGCTGGGTTATTTGATTTGTTTTCAACTGCATATCAATTCTTGTGTTATTGACTGCCAAATTCTCTTTTTATATATGATTTGTTAGCGAATAGTTTGCTGGTAATTTTATTTTTAAATTTGTTTCATGGAGCTTATTTGTTTCTTTAGAATTATATGTTTCACGTATTCCTATGTAATGATGAACATTACATGATGAGGGAAGAAATGCCCATGACACTTTACACAAAAATAACTCTCTCAATTTTATTTCTCGAAAGGGTCTGAAGTTGACTGTAAGTGTGTGAGAGAGAGACATGGCGACGGAGACAGACGGAGGACTGCTATATTGACCTTTAACTTATCAACCAATCTCTATTGCCATGGTCAGGGCTTTACATCTTCCTTGACGAAAAGTACTCAACCGGAGGCCAGCTGAGGGCCGCTGCTCCTGCCGGTCATTCGCTGGTGCTCCCAGGACCTCTCAAATGTCCGAATCCCTTCTGACTGCCGACTGCAAGACTGACTGTTATTACTGTAGGTGTCTAAATATATAATTCACAACGCCTAATCATTTCCAGTTGTCAACCCACGTGATCTGCTTACACTAACATATTACTGTCTTCCTGTTAACACAGCCGGAACATGACGGTTTTCTGCCAAAGATCAACATGCAGCATCTAATACTCATAATTTATTTAATATTAATCATCTGTTTACACAGTTAAATTATTAAAAGTATGCCTATCAAATACTGATTGTCCTGTTTAATATAAATTCATCTGTTGGCATACAGTTAGATAATTTCAAGTACTGCAATTTAAACTTTGTCGTTCAATTTGTCAAGAATTCATATGGAATAGAAACAACTTCACATAGTTATATGATTTCAAATAGTTAACTATGATAATAATAACGATGATAGTAATGATCCTTTATAAATCATTAAACAGTTCCTGTAGACCCATAGATGGGGCTTTAACATGTACTACCTATCAAGTTCAGAGTAGACCTGGGAGTAATGGTATTCCACATTTCTCAAAGCTCTAGAACTGAGGCCTTACTATTAAATGCAATCTAATATCATGTTTTACTTCTGTAAAGAAAATCAAACGATTTATTCAAGAGCCCCAGACAATAGAGCTGTTATATATATATATATATATATATATATATATACCATCATCATCATGTGCCGCTAGCACGGATATCCCTGACCCTCTCTCGCCGCTTCTCCCTATCGTTCATCGCCTCTGGTAGGTCTTCAGGGCTATATCCCGTATCCTCACATTGCTGCTGAATGTATGTTCGAGCTGGTCATCCTACTTTTACCCGGCCATATGTGGGGGTCCATAGGAGTACATCAGTTATGAGCTCGTCCCTACTTCTCCAGCAGTGTCCTGCATGTCTGGTTCGTCTAACTTGGATAGTTTTCGTGATGGGAGGCAAATGGTCGAATAGTTGATGCCTTGTGGGGTGTTGCTGCAAGGACTTGTTCCATATTGCTCGCAGCATTCTTGTGTAATTGCCGTCTTGCTTCTTCTCCAGCCGTTTAGTTAGCGTCCAAGTAGTGCATCGATAAAGCAGTATCGATACGACTGCTGCCTGGAAGAAACTGCGTTTCATTTTATTGGTCAGGTCTGATTTCCATATGATCGATAGGCTATCGATAGCTGTCCATGCCTTCGTTAGCCGCGAGTCAATGTCCTTTTCGGTTGATGAGACGCTGCTTCCTATATGGGTGAATTTGTATACTAGTTTCAGAGGGGTTCCCTCTAGTGTGGTGATGTCGCTTGTTTGATTATAGCACATATATTTCGTTTTGTGTGCATTGATATGGAGGCCAATGCCTGCGGCGGCTCATTCGAAACTATGCAGTAGTGTTTCGGCTTGGTAGGGTGTATTTGCCAGTATCGCTATATCATCGGCGTAGTCGGCGTCGGTAATTGTTTTTGCTGGGTGCCTTCTGCTTCTTTTCTTTGTCAGCTCGGAGCCGTTTTCTCTGATTTTATCAATCGATGTTCTAAGCACGTAATCTAGAGAGATGGTAGAGGTATGGACCTAGCCTGTCTCCTTGTAGTACTCCTGCTACAATTTTGAAGTATTCTATGTCTCCATCTGGTGAACGTACTTTCATTTTGGTGTTTCTATAGAGAATCGTTATTGCTGCTACGGTTTCTTTAGGTAGGCCGTGTGCTAGTAGGATTTGTTCCATCTTTCCTCTGTGAATGGAATCGAAGGCCTTGGTAAAGTCGACAAATAGTAATGTCGTTTGTAGGTTTTTTGCCCGTTCGCCCTCAAGGATTCTACGGATGGTCAATATTTGTGAGGTCGTTGATCTATTTCTTCGGAAGCCATTTTGGTTTTTCCTAAGGATGCTGTGGATTTTGGGTTTCGTAGTAGGGCATTGTAAATTTTGGATGCTATGGATGTAAGCTTTATACCTCGGTAGTTCTTTGGCTAATCCGAAGTCACCCTTTTTAGGGAAGGGTAGGATACATCCCTTCGTCATGTAGGTAAGTTTGTCGACCGTAATCAAGGGTAACCCGAAGGCTCTCTTTTCAATAGCTACTACACTAAAATGTAGGGAAGGGTGCTGCTCCTTTTCCTGAATTGCTCCACTTATCTTTGATCCGTACCTTCTAATACAAAGTGTTTGGCAAGAAGTCCTCAAGTATAATTTTTCGAGTCTTTCTTATGACTTAACCTGAGATTGAACCCCGGTCTCCCGGGCCATTCGTAAAAATGATATATACGTTTTATTTGGTTATTTCTTCCTAATCTTCATTTCCATTTTCTTTTCATTCTTTCCTCTTTTATTTTTACCACTCAATTATATTCTGATAACTATCCCTCTTTACTTATTGACATAAGTTCTCTGATGTAGTATGAAGGGTCTGTCGTTAGCGATGGATGATAGGGACGGATGGAGAGAGAGAGAGAGTAAGAGACTCAAGGAAATATGTGCTAGAAGCACAACTTGATGATGAGGATGATGATGATGATGACTCCTTCCTGATCTTTTCCCTTTACCTCTTTTCCTATTTTCTTCTCATTCTTCAACCTCTTGACGATAATCTCTTTCTTTCTTTTTTTTATTAATTTATTTTCTTCTTTTTTCTTCTTATTTCTCTTTCTTCCTACATTCTATCTTGTCATATTTTTTTTATTATTTCTTTTTTTTTTAAATCTTGTTGTTTACTTCTTTTTCGTTGACTTATACATCAATTTTTTCTTCACCTTCTGGATATTTAGTAAACTGAGCTTAATTGGTGATGAGAAAGAATAAAAACAGGAAAAATGAGTAACGACATTCTTCCAAGTGTTGTTGAAACTCTCCTAAAACTCAGTGTTGAATGAATTTTGTTGCTTCGATCGTGTCCCCTGCAGAGAGATAAGCCAATCACCCGCCAAAATCGTGTGAGTATGAAACTAAACAGCTTATTGGTGTTTCGACTCCAGTTCTGGAGTTTAAGGATAGTACAGAGCCTTTTCATCATCGTTAACACCTGGTGCACTCTGACCCGAAGTTGGGTAAGTATCTACCAACCTTTCCAGACGAGCAGGATTCGAAACAAGACCCATTTTAAGCAGAACATTACAAGTTTATATTCAGGGTTTTCCTTCTCCTAAACCGGTTGCCATACAAAAGTTAGAGTTATGTTTGTCCAACTCTTTACCCACACCTGGGGGAGAATATATATTTACCAACTCCCCCGCTCGGGCAGGATATGACACAAGGTCAATTTTTAAGCGGAGTTTAACAGGTTTGAATTCAGAGTTTTCCTTCTCCTAGATTCGTTGCCTCACCAAGGCGAAAGAACCTATTCTGTCCTACTATTTACCCATAGCTGGAGGGAGAATAATTGGATTCATATCTTTCCCACGGGTATAAGTGTTATGTGAAATGCCATCAGTCTCGTCCGGGATTTGAACTTGTGTCACCGTGTCCATTTCCTTCGACGATAACCATTACACCACGGGCTCTACACCGGGTGGAGAATAGATGAATGCATACCTTTTCCAATGGTTTTAACGCTTTGTTAAATGAAAACTGCCTCGTCGAGGATTTGAACTCAGGTCGCTATATCCATTTCTCATGACAGTAACCATTAAACTACAAATGCCTTCGAAGCGACCTGGAATGGTAGTAGCTTTTAAGATCTCATGTAGTATCATATAGATATGATTGTTTTGTTTTGATACCTTTGCTCAATGGCATATCAAACTTCGTTGGTTATATAATGCTAAAGCTCTCCTTGTAGAAAAATAATAGTGGTACAATTTAAATTTTAGCTTAAGGAATATGAGGTTTCATATATTTTCTAAGTTTATTTGTCTAAAAGTGAACATAATAGCATGACTGAAGTTTAAACTTGCTTTATACGATGTTGTAGCTCAGCCCGTTAACCACGACCCCACAGAGACACACACCAAACAGATATGTTTGCAAATTATTTGTATTAAATAGGGATACTTCATATCAAATAACTGTGCGTAAAATGAAAAAAGAAAAAATTTTCCGAAAGTACTCAAACGTATAATGAACATTTTTTTCAGAAACATCTTGGCATGAAATAACCCCAAGCAACTTAATATGCCATTAAAATCAATCAAAAAAATGTAGGGAAGAACACTAAAAAAAGGTGTAGAGTAAAGTGCATTTGAGATATACCTTTATTAAGTTTAAAGCAGGGATGTCTAATCATCGAATTGGAAGGAGAAAAACAAAAGCACAACTTGTCTTACATGTGGTTGCTTTTTTTCTCTCTGTTCAGTCTTTGTGTCTATTTAAGTTTGTAGAAATGGATATCAGACACAATCTGCCTTGTAGTTTGTTTGCTTTTTCATTTACGCTGTTTCAGGATTCTTCTTGTATCTTTGATTCGTTCCTCTTGCCCCATTTAAGCGAGCGCTTGTTTCGTCGTACCCCAGACATCAAAAGAGAGAACATCAAAAATTCCATCGTGTAATATTGAGGTAGATTGAGTATCCCATTCTCGCTCGGGTCACGAGTGGCCGACCTCAGTCGCAACTTAGGTAGCCGATCCCTAGTGACCCCGGCAAAATCCAGCGATATATTGTTACACTAAGCCCACTGGACGAGATGTTGAACGTTGTCAACCGGTATTTCTTCTGGTTGCTGGCTTATATATTTGAACCTTGCTTGTATTTGCTTTCAATGTTACAATTTTTACGTAAATGAATGGGTGGTACTTTTCCTTTTTATACAGTTTGATCTCTAAAATACAGTGAAGTCTCACTGTTGACCAAAACATACAAAAAATTATCGAAAAGTTTCGTTCTATCGTTTGCGTTCTAACTTGTATTATAAATAGCAGATTGATTAGTTGATTTCAACGGCATTTCAACTCGTCTAAGTTTATTTTAAGCCGAGAGATCAGGGAATGACGTTTATTGTACGTACATATTTATATCTTGTTCTTATTTAAGAGGGTTTTTTGCACACGGCATGTTTGAATTAAAATAATTTTTAAACACCTATGTAACTCACAAATAGCCCCAAACAGATGTTACCACTCCATGTTAAAGAAGAACTTAAAGTAATTCTAATGAATGTATTTTACTATATTCTCCGGGATGAACAGGGTGTGACAAGGTCATTTTTAAGGGAAGTTTAAGATGTCTGAATTCAGAGTTTTACTTTAAACTCAGCCATTTATCATACCAAGGTTAAAGACCCCAGTTTGACTTACTACGCACCAATAGCTGGAATGAGAATAGATGAATGCATACCTTTCCCAAGTGTATAAGAGCAATGAGAAATTCAAAGAGATTCATCCTGGATTTAAATCCGTAACCATTTCTTATGCCGATGACCATACACCACGATCATCTTAATAATTATAGAATAAAAGAGTAAGGGCAATGAAGGGGTACTCCTCACTCCCTAGAATCCCATAACTAGAACTTCACCTCTAATTGTGGTTTAATGTCATACTCATAATACCTCTTTTGGTAGGGATGTTACCCCACAGTTGCGAATAAAATCAGTGTAGTCCGAAAATAACTATACGCCATGTGTCTTTCAATAATAAATAGTATAAAAGAGTTAGCGTAATGCAGGGGTACTCCTCACTCCCCAGTATCCCATAACGAGCAATTCACCTTCAAATATGGTTTAGTGGAATACTCACGACACCTCTCTTGCGGGTGATTTTACCCCACAGTAGCGGATAAAATCAGCGTATTCAGAAAATAACTATACACCACGTGTTTTTCAATAGTAATAGAAAAAAGAGTAAGGACAATGAAGAGGTACTCCTCAATCCCCATATTCCCAAAACTGAAGCCGAATCATCAGATGTGGTTTAGTGTCATACTCATCTCATCAACTTTGGGCGGATAAAATCAACGTATTCTAAGCCTCACCGAGATAATAAAAGGAACTGCAATTGATGACTCACTTTTGGTTTCACCTTTACTGATCAAATATCCTTTGATATAAGCGGCCTATATTTTCTCACATTTACTGTGTTCCTATAACCATTGAACTAATAAATGGACAAGTTGTTCTAATTTGCTTACGCGCTGCCTTCCAGCGAGCGTTTAGCTAACTCAAAATTAAATTAACAATGAGCTACATTGACAGGTAAAAGAGTCAGTACTTTCAAAGCGCTTAATTAACTTTCAGTTCATAATTATACATGCTATTAACATTTCAAATAAACACCATGTATAACTAATCTTGACTTTCCCGCTTTCCTCTCTTATAATTTGTTCTTATCAATATATTAAAGTCTATACATACCAATATATATATATATATATATATATATATATATAGGAATCATATATACTGGCCAGAATCTATTGTATGTCTAATTTGTAAGTTTTCCAAGATGAGATGCATCTATAAAACTCCTTTTATGTCAGGTGCAGCTTCTAAGGTTGTGAAAACAGCTCCTTGCCATCTTTGAGTAGTTCCAACCCAGCTTTTTGTCCAAACGTTTCGTTAAGATCCAAGAGGTGCAACAATAAAATTGTGCTGGTTCGGCTAAAGTTTGGAAGAATTTCCGTTTTGTTTTATCAGGGACCTCAAAAGTACGAATGATCATTAACCTCCAAATAGAAGTCCAAGCTTTATCTATGTGGGTTGGCATCGATTTCAGTTTATGAGATATCACTTTGTAAGTGTATGAACTGTTCTAATAACTTCAGAAAATTTAGACGAATCTGATGAACGGATACGAAATCAATGTAATTCAGACTTTAGTCGCTTCTCAGTACTTATATGTTTTTATATTACTTATTATACCATTTTCAGATGGGTAAAACACCACCCACACAAAAGGGTGTATTGGTGGTGAGATTCTAGCTCTGGAGATTTGACGAGTGGGGCGTACCCCTGCTGTTCCATTACTGCCAAGTCCACTCTAACACAGGGTGGTAGAATCTGTTAGGGTAACATGTATATTTCAAAATCATTTACAAAGGATCATTAAAAACAGTTACTTTAAATCATAAAAATGAATGCAAATACGTAAGATGGATCTGTCTGTCAATATGTTTTTGAATAATTGGTTATTTCGGTGGACCCATTTTCGAATTTTATGTAATACCTCATACATGTTTAAATGCGTTGATGAAATTCATTTCTCAAATCCACTTTTAAGTGAGCGATTTTTGCAAGAACCCAAAGTGAATAGAAGTAACTCTTCAATAGCAAGTCAAGATTTCCTTCCCTCGGGGCAAGCTCTAGCGAGGTAGCTTGTTGAAAGAAAAGTGTCTGGTGAAAAGATTTATACAGTAGAAAAAAATTACCTTTCGTCTCTGGCCAGATCAGTACAAAGGGAATGGTTTTCTTTTTGGCAAGAATTTTGGTACAACTCCAACTGAAATTTGTTATTCTTAGATCCTATTTACATTTTGATAATATTTATCGCTAACAAAAAACATCCTATTTTAGAAAATAAAATACCGTAGATTCCATTGCACACCTTCACACAACATTCACTCGTCACAGATTTCCACATTTGCAAAATATTACCCCCAAAAAGTTTTTACATAACGCCATACATACGAGGGGTTGGGAGACGCTCGTAGGGTAATGCTTATAGTCGTAGAAAAATAGACACGGCAATTCTAGTACTAATTGTGGACGAGATTGTTTGTGTTTCCCTTTGTGCTAATGCCCTTAGGAAAGAAATGTATCTATGTCTTCTCAACTTGCTATTTGGTAAATTGTAGGTTTGGTTTCTTTGTTTAATGGAATATAAACATTTGTAGATTATTTAATTCCAAAGCTATTCTGCTTGAAGAAATATTTAGTACCACGCCTGTTCTTCCATATAACTGGGAAGATAAGGGGGTTCATACCTTTCCCAATGATATTTGGCTGAAAGTGAACATAATAGCGCGACTGAAGTACGAACTCACTTACTACGATACCGCAGACCATCGCTTTAACCATGACACCACAAGGACACCCCGTAAATTGTAGGGTTAACTGAACTCTTTAAACTTGGTCAGTGTAACCAACAAGTGAACTTTTTATAATTTAGGAAGGATGTTAGAAACTTGAGAACATATTGGCAATGTGTTTTGGAATACGCAATTATTATGTTGAACTGAATGTTTATTGCATATCTTTTGGTAATTTCCTTCTTAGTTTGTCTGAGAACTTTTCAGTAATCCTGGGGAATTAACCATACAATTCTGACCTTAAAATAACTTCTTGTTTTCTTTCAGATTCCTGAACGCCATTTTTTTAAGAATTGTGCAAAATTAGTAAGATTGGAACCCTAGGTTAAATGAATATCAACAACCCGTAGTAAAAAAATATAGACTATTCACTCTTAGAAAATATTTCCTCTTTTTTAACCCAGGAAATATAAATTAAGTACAAATCTGAGCCATAACCTATTTGATTTGAGCGCAAAACTTTATGGAAGCTGCTAGATGAACAACTTTCACTTATTAATTAAAAATGATTATTTCAATTAATTTGAGGAATGTTCCATAAAGCCAAATAAAATAGGCTTTGGTCTCAGATTTCTGATTACCTAGTGGACGGAGTTTGGAATGCGTTTACTGTATTCACAGCGAATGTTTAAGCTCCCTCACATAAAAAAAGAAGTGGTATCCAAGGTATGACACTAAAGTGAATCTGATGCTGACACTTTAGTTCTGTAGATCTGGTAGGGAAAAAAAAAAAAAAAAAAAAAAAAAAAATTTTTTAAGCTCTATAATTCCTGAAACCTGCTAGGTTCCCAACTGTAGTTAAAAAAAAAAAAAAATGAAAAACCCGGAAAAGTCCCAATACAGCAAAAAAAAAGCACAAGTCAGTACCAGTGAAAGTCATACGAAAGTACCTCAATGTTGGACTTTAACTAAGTTAAAACTTAAAACTTAAACCAAAATTACCCTCCCCCCTTTTTTTTTTTTTAGCGTACACATGGGAAGCAGCATGATGTACGTAAAGGTATTTGAATAAACCCATGTACGACCAAACTCAATACCTAAACGGGTCCTGGACGTGAGTTTGACGACTTTACGATCAGGATTGCTAGTTCGATCGGGGAACTACTGCTGCTCCTCTATAAGAGTGGCTTCTATAGAAGAGAATAAAACAGCCATCGAAAGATAACCATGACCCACACTCAAACCACTTACACAAACCGCATCACTCTTCGCGCGGGTAAAAAAGGGGCGCGTCCTGTTGAGGTTGGAGCCCTGGCCTCGGTGTTCGAAAAATCAGCTACAGAGCTCAAACAATCAAAACTACTAAAATGCAAGCAAACACTACAAATAGCCACATTTAACGTAAGAACATTGATTAGAGTAGGACAACTCCCAGAGCTAATCGCATCGGCCGAAGAACATAAGATAGACATAATATGCATACAAGAACACAGATACACGCACACAGAAGATATAAAATATCACGAAACTGGCAATGGCTGGTCTCTCGCCACTGTATCCGCATGGAAAAACTCTGTCAACGCCGCAGTAGGAGGGGTAGGATTACTTATAGGACCTAGAGCATTAAAAACGCTTAATAGCGTTGAGAAAATACAACCTAGAATGATGGCAGCTACATTTAACGGAAGCCCCAGAGCAACAATCATCTCATGCTACAGCCCCACCAGTGTTAGTGAAGAAAATGAACTAGTCACCTTCTACGATGAGTTATCCTCATTAGTGCGTAGCATCCCGAAACACAACATGTTAGTCATTGGCGCAGACATGAATGCCCAAATCGGGAAAAACGGAAACAACAAATACAGCCTCCACAACACGTCAAATAGGAATGGGCAACATCTAACAGATTTCATGATAGAAAATAGATTAGCATGCCTCAATACAAACTACCAAAAAAGAGAGGGCAAACTATGGACATACACGTACGCAAACAATACTAAAGCTCAGATAGACTACGTCCTTATAAACAAGAAATGGAAAAATAGTGCATTGAATTGCGAGGCATTCTCCTCTTTTGAGGGTGTGTCTACCGAACACCGAATAGTCATGGCGAAAATACGGTTAAGCCTACGAAAAAACGCCAAACGAACAGCGACCACCAAACACTATGACTGGGCCCTATTAAACAACAAAGATATAAGAGATAAATACGTATTAGAATTAAGAAACAGATTCGAAACACTACAAGAAAAGACGGAAAAAAGTACACCAAACGACGAATATGAAAATTTCGTCAATGGACACCTCGAGGCAGCAGCAAAATACATTCCAACAAAAATTAAAGCTAAATATAGAGTCCCATGGGAAACTTTAGCGGTGAGAGAAAAACGTGCACTAGTGAAAACAGCCTCCAAAAACTATCGAAAAAACCCAACAAACACAAATGCCTTAAAACTAAAAACGGCACAATATCAATTAGCAGGCATATATATAAAGGAACAGACAGAATACATTCAAAATCAGATAGATAACATTAGAGACTCGGTGGAAGATAGACAATCTAGAATAGCCTGGCAAACAATAAACGAAGTGAGCAGAAGAAAGAACACAGCCAAAGCAAAACTTAAAGCAGCAAACCAACAAGAAAGAATAAAACTGTGGAAACAGCACTTCGAAAACTTACTTGGAAACCCACCAAAAATAACGCATGAACCAATCACCAGAATAATTAGCAAACAATTAGACATTAAACTAGGACCGTTCACACAAGAAGAACTCGACTCGGTTCTCAGAAAAATTAAAAATAGGAAAGCTGCAGGGCTGGACGAAATTACCCCGGAAGTATGGAAGACCAGACAATTCGACGACATACTGCTCCGACACTGCAACGCAGTATACAATCAAAATCCGATAGATAGATGGATGAAGGGATGCTTACTCCCCTTCCCTAAAAAGGGGGACCTCGGATTAGCCAAAAACTACCGAGGCATTACACTTACATCCATAGCTGCCAAAATCTACTATGCCCTACTACGAAACCGAATAGAACCCAAAATCGACAACATACTTAGAAAAAACCAAAATGGCTTCCGAAGAAATAGATCCACGACCTCACAAATATTAACCATCCGCAGAATCCTTGAAGGTGTACAGGCAAAAAACCTACAAGCGACATTAATATTTGTCGACTTTACCAAGGCTTTCGACTCCATTCACAGAGGAAAGATGGAACAAATCCTACTAGCGTACGGCATACCTAAAGAAACCGTAGCGGCAATAACGATTCTCTATAGAAACACTAAAGTAAAAGTACGATCACCAGATGGAGACACAGAATACTTCGATATTGTAGCAGGAGTACTACAAGGGGACACGCTGGCTCCGTACCTCTTTATCATTTGTCTAGACTAGGTACTTAGAACATCGATTGACAAAATCAAAGAGAATGGCTTCGAACTGACGAAGAAAAGAAGCAGAAGATACCCCGCAACAACAATTACCGACGCCGACTACGCCGATGACATAGCGATACTGGCAAATACACCTGACCAAGCCGAAACTCTTCTGCATACTTTGGAACGAGCAGCAGCAAGCATAGGCCTCTATGTTAATGCACACAAAACAGAATATATGTGCTATAACCAAACGTGGGACATCTCCACTCTAGAAGGAACCCCACTTAAACTAGTAGACAAATTCACGTACCTAGGAAGCAGCGTCGAATCAACCGAAAAGGACATCGAAACGAGGCTAAAGAAAGCATGGACAGCTATCAATAGGCTATCGATTATATGGAAATCAGACCTAACCGATAAAATGAAACGCAGTTTCTTCCAGGCAGCGATACTGCTATATGGCTGCACTACATGGACTCTAACAAAACGGCTGGAGGAGAAACTAAATGGCAATTACACAAGAATGCTGCGTGCAATCCTGAACAAGTCCTGGCAGCAACACCCCACAAGACACCAACTGTACGGCCACCTGTCCCCTATCACGAAAACTATTCAAGTTAGACGAACCAGACATGCAGGACACTGCTAGAGAAGCAGAGATGAACTCATAAGAGATGTACTCTTATGGAGCCCCACACATGGCCGCGCAAAAACAGGGCGACCAGCTCGAACGTACATTCAGCAGCTATGTGAGGATACAGGTTGTTGTCCTGAAGACCTACCTAGGGCGATGAACGATAGGGAGGAGTGGCGAGAGAGGGTCAGGGATATCCGTGCTACCAGCACGATATGTTGTTTGACCAGGTCTACCCAGACCCGGGCCGAATAAATCACATTTGAAATTACTCGATTAGGATTATTTGATGCCATATAAATGTGAATCATTTCAAGTAAGAATAGTTGATTAAAGCTTTATTCTTAGTTTAAACTCTAACCATGATATACGATCATTTTCTGGCTAATACCCTTGATAAAGTTTGGAGCTCCTTAATTCTCTCCGCAACTAGTTAAGTAGTATCTTCACTGTCCTTCTTTGACCAGTCGGCTGTTGCTGTAGAATACACCGACTGCTTCTCTGCACAGGGATAAGAACCTCCCAACGAGTGTCCTGGATAGGACACTAAATCTGATGGTGAGGTTCCAGTGATGCTGGAGTTATGGGGAATGTTGATCACCGTGTATTGCCATTGCGCCCTCGTCCACTCTGGCCCAGAATGGTAGCACCCGATAGGGCCCGATCTCAGTGTTAAATATAAACTAAATTGATTCGTTTGAATTAGAACTGTTTAAATAAACTGAATGGCTTGAAATAGAAATGTTTTTGACAGTTAAACTTTGTACTCATGCTAAGCTGAATTGTTTGAAATAGAACTGACTATTTGCATAAAAATGGATTTAGCGTTGAATAACCCAGAAAGGTTGATATGCCATAAAACCAAAACAACCAACCAACCACTTTTCATATCCAAGGAAGGCTTTGGCGTTAGATGGTCGACGAACATTGATACGCCTTTAAATGAAGTTAAACCAAAAAAGTCAATGCATATAAGGGCGTGCAGGGAAATGACTTCTTTGATATGAATAATTATTTGAAACATCAAACTGCGCCAAGATTATTTGTTTTAGACAGGAATACCTCTTAATTTCCATTACTTACAGGTTCTCTCTAAATTAGAAGAGATTGGACATGTTACGGTCACATCAATGGGTCAAATAGATCTGTTTAAAAGTTTATCGTTTTCAATAAAATGGTTTGACAAAAATCTCTTTAAAAAAAATACCCAAAATATGCAACTGTGAACGTTCAATGAACGAGATTTCTAACCTCTTGGAATAAAATAACCCAAGAAGGGTTGACATGACGTCAAAACCCGTCAATCAATCAATCAATCAATTAGATTTCTGCTTAGTTTATTTATCACGGAATGAAAATAACGGGCAAACAGGTTTCTAAGAGGGATGAGTCCATAGTTTTTGCCATAAGTAGCAGATATATGCCTATACATAATTATTTTATTCACAGCTGAGCGCATCGAGTAACAATTTTGAGGAGTCTAAATCTGTCAATCCATATGACAAATACGATGCATGATCATTTTGGGAAGTCTCTGCACACTTCTCGAATGATGAGCTATCTATTAAAGCTGTAAGGAATTGCCAATGTCCTTAACACTTACTGTGAAGTGGGGAGATGTTATCTAGTAGCTGGTCACCGAGAATGACATTTCTATACGTAATCTTATTACGCATGCTCTCATACTTATTAATATTGGTTTCTGGTCATGAATAGCCTCAAACCTCTGATAGTGACAAGTAAAAGCAGGGTCTTCCCCAATAAATTCACCGCTTTAGGCCACACCTATAATGTGCATCCCATTCTTCCCGCCCAATAACTTTGATAAGATAACACAAGATTGCACCAGATTATACGGATGACTGCATTATTCTAATCAGAACACATTAAGAAGTTCCTTCAAGAAAGATTTTAGAGCCCTAGGCAATTACCTGATGTGCTATTCCATAGGGTCAGCTATTGCAGAAAGCATTTTGCGTCAAAAGCCGTAGGTTGCATTCTCTAAAGTATTTTACCTCTTCAACAAATTTGACAGTTGATAGGACGCATATCTAGAAGTGTTGTTAAAAGATGGAGAAAATATCTAATAAAATGATGTCCAAGAAATAACAAATTTAGTTTAAAAGATCTCATTGATTGATTAGTTGGTTGATTGATTTTATCGGCATGTCAACCCGTCTGGCTTTGAAACTGTATATATTGTACGTTTATATTTATATTTTAGTGCAATTTCTCAATCTTATTAATTTATCTTTTTTGTACAAGGTTTTATTTCACGGAATATATGTGCTATAATTACACAGGCTACATCTTCACACTAGACGGCACCTCTCTGAAACTAGTTGACAAATTCACCTACTGAGGAAGCAGCGTCTCATCAACCGAAAAAGACATCGACACGCGGCTAACAAAGGCATGGACAGCTATCGATAGACTATCGATCATATGGAAATCAGACCTGACCGATAAAATGAAAAGCAGTTCCTTCGAGGCAGCGGTCGTATCGATACTGCTGCATGGATGCACTACTTGGACGCTAACTAAACGGCTGGAGAAGAAGCTAGACGGCAATTACAAAAGAATGCTGCGAGCAATATTGAGCAACTCCTGGCGGCAACACACCACAAAGCACCAAATATACGGCCACCTGCCCCCCATCACGCAAACTATCCAAGTTAGACGAACCAGACATGCAGGACACTGCTGGAGAAGCAGGGGTAAGCTCATAAGTGATGTACTCCTATGGACTCCCACATATGGCCGGGAAAAAGTAGGACGACCAGCTTGAACATACATTCAGCAACTATGTGAGGATACGGTATGTAGCCCGGAAGACCTGCCAGAGGCGATGAACAATAGGGAGGAGTGGCGAGAGAGAGTCAGGGATATCCGTGCTAGCGGCACGACATGATGATGATGATGTATCTCTAATCTAACTCCAATAATTTGCGAACAGATCTATTTTACCCATAATCATCATCATCAGGTCACGCTGCTAGCACGGATTTCCCTGACCTTATATCGCCTCCTGTCTCTATCGTCCATCGCTCTCGGGAGGTCTTCCAGGCCACATCCTGCATCGGCACAGAGCTGTTATATATAGGTTCTAGCTGGTCATCCTACCTTTGCACGTCCATGTGAAGGGGTCCACTGGAGCACATCACCTATGAGGTCGTCCTTACTTCTCCAGCAGTGCCCGGCATGTCTGGTTCGTCTAACTTGGATGGTTTTCGTGGTAGGGGGTAGGTGGCCGTATAGCTGCTGTTTTTTTGGGTGTTGCCTCCAGCACTTGTTCAATATTGCTCGTATCATTATTGTGTAAATGCTGTCAAGCTTTTTCTCCATACGTTTAGTTAGCATCCATGTTGTGCATCCATATAGCAGTGTCAACAAGACTGCTGGTTGGAAAAAACTGTGTTTTATTTAATCATTTAGGTCTGACTTCCGTGTGACCGATAGCCTATTGATTGCTTTCTATGCCTTTACCAATTGCGTATTGATGTCATTCTCGGTTGATGAGACGCTGTTTCCGAGGTAAGTGAACTTGAGCACAAGTTTTAAAGACCTGTGTGTTGATAAAAGCACATGTATTCCGTCTTGTCTGCGTTGACATGGAGACCTATGCCACCAGCTGCTCATTCCAGACTATGTAGCATGGAATCGGCTTGGGTGGGTGTATTTGCTAGAAGCGCAATGTCATCGGCGTAGTCCGCGTCTGTAATAGTTTGAGCGGAGTATTTTCTGCTTCTTTCCTTCACGTAGTCTAAGCAGATAATAAACAGGTATGGGGCTAATGTGCTTCCTTGTAGCACACCTGTTACAACTTCGAAATAGTATGTGTCTCCACCCGGACTTTTATTTTCGTGGTTTTATATAGTATCATTAGGGCTGCGATGGTTTCTATGGGTAGGCTATAGGCGAGAAAAAATTGTTCGATCTTCCCTCTGAGTATAGATTGAAATGCCTAGGAGAAGTCGACGAATAATATTGTTGCCTCAAGTTTTTTGTACGCCCACCTTCTAGAATTTAACGGATATTTGTGATCTCGGGGATCAATTTCTCTGAAAGCCATTTTGGTTCTTCCTGAGTATTTTTTTTTCAATTTTGGGTTGTATGTGGTTGCGTAGTAGAGCATTACCCATAGATGGAGCAAATGCAACTATTCCCTCTTCGGTTCAGTGTTGGTCTGGAAGTAATAGCAATGAAGGAGTAGTCTATACTTCCCAAATTTCTAGAACTTATCAGATACTTCCCAGATCTCTAGAACTTATCAGATACTTCCCAGATTTCTAGAACTTATCAGATACTTCCCAGATCTCTAGAACTTCCCAGATCTCTAGAACTTATCAGATACTTCCCAGATCTCTAGAACTTCCCAGATCTCTAGAACTTATCAGCAGATGAAGTCAAAGGATACAGTTCGTGTATTATATTCCCGGTCGACAGGGCATGAAAGGATCTGAGAAATGATGGAGAGATGTTAGCGGAATTTATCAGCAAACTATTGAAAGTCGATAACATAAAGAAAATCAACCCTCAAATATCTGCTGGTGCAGCAGATCACGATTTTATGACGATAATATACAATTATTCCCTATGAGTTTGGTGAAGATTTGGAAAAAATTGTTTAATTCAAAACGCTCGCTTTTAAAAGTAAAAGTCTACGGGAAACTAATTAACACGATCTTAGAAACTTCTACAGCCTTGGGAGCTGCTCGTTAGGTTATGATTATTGTCGTAGGAAATGAAAACGTTGAACCGAGTTCAATTCCCGGACGAGCTGTTGGCATTTCGCATAGCAGTAAGACCCTTGAGAAAGGTAGGAATCAGACTACACTCAATCTAGAGCAGAACAGACTCTTTAGTTGAGCAGAAGAGGATCTTTAACCTTTGGTATGGCAACAGGTCAAGGATAGAAACAATTTTTAATTCAAATTTGGTTAACGCCGCTTAAAACTGACTTGGAGTCGCCTTCTGCTCCTGATTGGAATATTAATTATATATATATATATATATATATATATAGAGAGAGAGAGAGAGAGAGAGAAATAAAGAGAGATTATATATATATATAGAGAGAGAGGGGGGCGAGAGAGAGAGAAAGTGAGATAGATAGAAAGGCAAACAGAAAGACTGAGAGATGAAAGTTAGAAGAGAGTTTAGTGTCGACCTTTACTTACAGTCAATTTCCAGCCCGTGATGATCATATATATATATATATATATATGTGTGTGTGTGTGTGTATGTGTGTGCGTGTGTATGTGTCTGTGTGGGTGAGTATGTGTGTGCATTGATGCAAGTTTATATGTGTGCGTATGAATATTGGTTTGGTTTATTTGTTTAACAGTATAAGAACTCTTTATGGTTCATTTTATGCCAAAATTTTATCCCCTTGTGAATATTTTATAGTATTCAAAAGTGTATATTGTAATGTTCCTCGGCATATTTTACGTCGCATGTTCACCAAGTAAATATGAATAGACATTTGTGTATCTTTCTTATTGAGAATAAATGAAGAAGATTAAAAAGGTCGGTGATGACCTCATGAATGTACATATATTTACGAGGTCCTTTCCTCTGTCAGATTGTTGTTTCTTTTTCTTCTTTTTATTTGTTATCCTCCTTCGGAAGGTAGCTTTTAAAGACACCTAAATGGGATAATGGAAGTCGTTGGTGGTAATTTACTAAGCTTTTTGCTTAGATGTGGCACAAGGCCATATAAAAGGGGCACCCAATGAGACTCGAACTCACTCGTGTAGGTTTGCTAGTCGAGCTTGCTAACCATTACACCACTAAAGGCGCCTTAATGGAAGTCGTTGGTGACGGTGTCCTATTTCCCCCATGCAAGATCCTCCCAACTCTCAGTACAATTACAGCGGGGTTGTAATGATTTGAATGGTACAATTCAAAACACGTGAGTGAGACAGTCTGAACTGGCTTTTAACAATTGAATGAAACACGTGACCAAAATTGAAGATAGGCCCGAGCTTTGAGACCCCAGCTAGCTAAAGAAAGGAACTCAAGGTGGTAGAACCGGACAAAATCATATCCCACCAAGAGATATTTTCTCCCTCTGGAGATTAGAAAAAAAGATTCATCACTGCACATATTCCCACTCTAAATTCTGAATTAATCGAAGTTGTCGTCTAGAGAATAATATTTATGTATAATTATTGACAAAGATGGAAGCAGGGATTTATCAGTGTGAAGGAAAAGATGAATGTGTTCCTCAAAGGATACCGGATCATCATATCTGAAGAGCAGCTAGAAATGATGGAAATCTATGAAAAGGGAATTTCAAACTCTGAAGTTTTCCTAACCGAGATGTGTCTGAAGAAATGGTATATTTTAATATCCTATCCTCGCAACAGTCAGCGAAAGAAAGTTTAACATAACCATTACTTTTGCAACAGCGGAACTTTGAGCGGGAAACTAAGCATTTGGTAGATAAAATAACCGAACGGTGTTGAACAGTATAATATGATGACACATATTTATATATAAGAAAAAAAATTAAAACGGGAGAATATAAGAGATAGTGATGAAAGTTGAAATGTAAATTTTAAAAAGGGGAAAATGGAAAGGGAAAAAAAAGGAAACGAAAAAAGAAAAAGAGCGAGATCGTTTGGAAAGATACACTTTGTTTTTATTATATCTTTTTTTTTTTTTTTTTTTTTTTTGCTGTAGGGCGAATGGACTTTCGAATATAATCCATTTCAGCTAATATTCCAACTCATTTTCCGAGCTCACAACACAACTATTTTTGTGTGTTCATCATGACTCGAATACATCGCTAGACACCTTTTTTACTTGATTCTGAATATTTGTGAGTAAATAGCTATATATGTATTAATGTTTTTTTCTTTTGTTTTGTCTGCTGTAGGATAAAAGATGGCTTCCAATTAATCTATTTTATCGTTTCGTTTAATGGCATATCTACCCTTGTATGTTATTTAATGCTAAATCCATTTTATGCATTTCTCAAATATTGTAATATATAAGCTTAGCTGGCGACAGAGTGCCGGGATGAACTTAACAGATTCAATGCGGTCATAAGATAACATTAACAAAGTGGTTTCACAGGAAAGAGAAAAATATAATACATTGCCTGTGGATGGAATGACAGATATTACCGTTCGCAGATAAGATCAGCAAATTACCGGGAAAAAAACGGAAATATGTAAGTTCCGATAACCAGCCATAAACAGAAAATACGTGGGACTTGAAAGACAATGTAAGACCTGTAATTTTGGACTGAAGGGAAGATCGGTTAGGAGAGATCCGCTGGTCACTCAAGCAAAACTGTCGGTTCCCCCGTGTGTGTTCTCCGGCTGTCGCACTACTTCTCAAAAAGGGACCCCGCCACAGAAAAAATATATGTGTAAGCTCTCTCTGACTATATTCCTACTTCACACAAACGTCACCGTCGAAGAATAAAAATATCAATTATATTTTTGTATATCTACGAGTCCTTTGTTGTTTGTCCAGCGGTGCAATATGCAACAATATGATTTGTAAACAAATAGTTTGTAAATATCATTTTTAAGCAATCCAGTCCAAATTTCTTTCTACAGAGTTAAATGGTTTCAAGTATTTCTATTTATCATGAATAATTCATTTTAGCGTTAATTGTTTGTTTATACAAGGATTTTTTCATGCACTGCTATCGTATTCTAATAATTCTATTCAATATTAATTATTTTTTTGCAGAGAGTTAAATAGTTTCAAGTCTTTTTTAACATTAACAATTCAATCAAACACCCGTGATTTTTGCACAGAATTAAAAGGTTGAACAGTTTTATTTGTGTAAACTAGTGAAGTATTTTAGTCAATTATTATAGTAATATAGGTCCATTGGTCTAATGAGGAGAGAGTTCGCCATGGTCCGGGAGACCAGGGTTCAATCCGAGGTTGAGTTATACCAAAGACTCAAAAATGTTACTTGATCCCGCCTAGCTTAATACTCAGTATTATAAGGTACGGATCAAAGGTAAAATGGAGCAATCAAGGGAAAGGAGTAGCGCCCTCGGTGTTGTAGCTATTGAAAAAGGAACCTCCGTGTCTGGACTACAGTCGTTAAGTTTACTTACTTATTTTTGTGATAAATAGTTTTCCAGCTAAACTTTGAGTTCAATGTTGGAGAGGTTTTCATTTTGTAAAAGTGAAGGCGAATAAACCTTGTTTTTCATAGACCTGTTACAAAAAGTTTTATGGATGATATGAAATAAAAGCATTGGTCATGGAATAATTTGAAAAGGGTGCTCAAGGATGGATTTTTGGGTCTTATAAATCCTTATCTGGTCTTCCATAGTCGGGTCCGTACCGAATTTTTGTAATCGTCTTTAATTGGAATCATTTTGAGATGAGGCTTCTTAATCTGAGAATTAATTTCGGCCAAATTTCACCTCTGGCGCAGCGGATAGAGGCGTTGAGTTTCTTCGGTTCCAGGTGAGCATTGTCAGAAGATAGCGGTTTCAAATCCTACCCAAGCCGGCCAGAGGTTTACTTGGTCAAAAACGTGATGCGATAGACAACAACTATGGAAGGGAGTAATTACTGGGGATACGGTTACAAGACTCAGCATTCCTATCCGAGGTCGCGGTAAAATCACCTGAAGAAGGCCAGAGGTGAAATTTGGCCGAAACGTAGTGAAAGACGAAACAACACAAAAAAAACTACCAAGATGAGGGGGAAAAGTCCGCAATAAATAAAAATTAATTCTCAAACAATTTTTACTCAGTTAATGATATCAAGAATTCCATGGTGTAATGGTTATCGTCGTAGGAACTGGACACAGTGACACGAGTTCAAATCCTGAACCAGGCTAATTGCATTTCACATGGCACTAATACCCTTGGGGAAGGTATGAATCCAATTATTCTCCCTCCAGCTATGGGTAAATAGTAGGACAAACTGGGTTCTTCAGCCTTGGTAAGGCAACTAGTCTAGGAGAAGGAAAACTCTGAATTCAAACCTGTTAAACTCCCCTTAAAAAGTGACCTAGTGCCATATCCTGCCTGAGCGGAGGGGTTGGTAAATATGATATCAAGAATTCCATTTAAATACAAATAATTTTTGAATCAATCTATTTTACACCTCGGCGCAGGGGAGGGCGCTATTACTTTCCCAGGATTGCTCCACGTTACCCTTGATCCTATCCTTATAATGCTGAGTATTAACCAAGGAGGCATCAAGTACCATTTTTGAGTCTTTGGTATGAATCGACCTGGGATTGAAACCTGGTCTCCCGGGCGATTAGCGAAAACTCTAACCACTTGGATAATATAATGGTTGTTTTTTTCTAAATCCTAATGCCTTACAAAGATCATATTTTTATACATTTTTTGCTTTTTTTTCTCAGTTTGAATATAACCTCATGAGTATGGATGGCAGGATTTTGTACACGATGAGCATGCTAATTGAGGGTAATAGTAATCTTGCCAACAAGATTGTCGCAATGGCCTCTAAATGTCTTCCTAATTAAACGTACATTGGTCATTAAATGGCTGAATATACAAGAGATAATATGCAGATTCACAAGAGCTATGTCTAGACGGGTCATCGTGCAAACATTATAATACGCAAAGATTAAATTATTGAATATTTCCTGAATCGGTCTGGTTTCCAACATTAGCTCGGACTATGAAATGTTACCCCACCTCACTCTCAACCTCCTTACTGCTTACTCTCTCTCTCTCTTTCTCTCTATCTCTCTCTCTCTCTCTCTCTGTATTTATATTGTTTCAATTGAAATTATTAATGGTAAGGATGCTTTATCACCGAAGTCTAGCCTGACCCAAGAGTTATCTTCGGATGAAGGTTTTGTCTGTGTATGTATTTACCCAAGACCTCCCCAGTGAATAGGATGTTAGACAAGATCATTTTAAGCGGAGTAAAGCATATTTGAAATTCAGAATTTTCCTTCTTCTAGATTGGTTACCTTAAAAAACTGTCAAGAGAATACAGATCGATTCCAAAAGAATTAGCGTGGAGTGAGAGTGTCTGTGAGTATGTGTATGTGTGTGTGTGTATACGTCTATGTATATATCTATATTCTGAGCAGGGATATACATACATGTGTAACTAAAGTGCTGGACTGTGCGTTTAAATAAATTAGATTTGAATTCCACAAGCGATTTTGCCTTTACTTTCGAACTAATACTCTTGACAACTATGAGTTAAATTGTATCACTGCTATTTTTCGAGAAGGATGACTTTGGCAGTAAATAACCCATCAAGGTTGATATGCTATGAAAAACAGAAACTGAACCAATGTAATTAAAATCTATTGAAATATTACCATCAAAAATCTAATCATCCTCATTGTAAATAAAAGTGATTACAGTTTTTATCCTAATATTCAAAAAGATTTGATTTCTATTTGTTTTTATATCCTCCAGTGTAAAACCCGATTACCTTCCGAATACTAATATATATATATATATATATATATATATATATATATATATATATATATATCAACTCCTCTGCATGAGCAGGAATTGAAAGATCTAATTTTAAGTGGAGTTGACTGGGTTTGAATTCAGCGCTTTTTTTCTAGACCAGTAGCCATACCAAGATTAAAGACGTCAATCTGCCCTACTATTTACCCATAGCTAAATAGTTGGATTCATATCCCTCCCATGGGTATTAGCGGTATCTGAAATGAAAACAAGATTTGAACTTTGGACGCCGATTCCATTTCCTACGAAAGTAACCAAGAATATATATATACATATATATATATATATGGGCGTGCGTGTTTGAGTGTGTCTCTGGGTGATTTGCGTGAGGATTTTTGTGTTTGTATTGAATCTTCTTACGTGTATTTAAAATTCCTAAATAAATGTATGTGTCTTCACAGGACTGATGGTTGAAGATAACAGGGTGTAGCTGCAGAAGGGTCAGAGATGAAAACGGGACATTGATATGTATAATCTATTGATGCGGAAGGACAGGAGTGTGGGAAATTTTGTCAGCACTTAAGACGACCTAATACGAGAGGCGACTGACTTCTAGGCCAAACATTTTCGACTCCAAGCAGCGCATGCACGCACACACACACACACAACACACATACACACACACACACACACATATATATGTGTGTATATATATATATATATATATATATATATATTCACGCACAAAGAAGCACGCAGATAGACAATCATATATTCACAAGGAGACAAGGAGGCACACAGACAAACACACCACACACTCTGTTTCTGTCTCTGGGGCACCTCAGGTAGCGTAATGGTTAGCAAGCTCGACTAGCAAACCTACACGAGTGAGTTCGAGTCTCATTGGGTGCTCCATTCATATGGCTTTGTGCCACATCTAAGCAAAAAGCTTAGTAAATTACCACTCTGTCTCTGTCTCTTTATGTCTCTGTCTCAGCCTGTCTTTCTTTTATATGTCTCTATCTCACATTTGCATGCACACATATCCACACTGAAATGCAGTGAAAGAGAACCATCTCTCTCTCTCTCTCTCTCTCTTTGTTTCTCTCTTTCACTTTCTTTGCCTCTCTTTCACTCATAATCACACATACACTCATATGGAGAGAGAAGTGCACATATAAGTATGCACGATAACTCTTTTCCTATGCGTGATAGAGAGAGAGGGGGGAGATAGAGAGGGAAAGAGAGAGGGAGAGATACACAGAGCGAAAAACAAAAGTGAAGACGTTTTCAACATCTGCGTATCCATCAACAACGTTAGTTAATTTCGTGTTTCATGAACCATATTTTTCTTTTAAAATTCAAGCAGCTCATACTGCAACAGCGCCACCCATAAAGCCTCCATGAAGTTATTTTTACGGTCAGGTATCGAGTCGGGACGAAAACCTCATTGTCACAAACCCAGAGCATCCTACCAGTTACTTACGAAATCACAAGACTTAGTTGAGATTACATCACAGAGCAGTAATTCAAAGAATGCAGCTTCTGTCTGACCTTCAAGGCTCTTGATATATTTTCTTTTTTGCGACAAACTGAATCAGATATACAGAACTTAAATTTACATAATTACCTTGACATTGAAGGGAAATATATTGAACATTTTCCTATTTCATACATTCCCCACCACCACGTATATCTTTAAATTTTTCTCTATCTTTGTTGGCCCAGTCGGCTAAGTCTATAGAGTACACCAACGGTATATCTTGAGAGGAGTAAGACTCCTCCAATGGGTGTCCTGTGGCTACTCCTGGATTGCTCAACTTACGCTTGATCTGTACCTTATAAACGGCCCATTGGAACGATTGTTAGAATGTTCGCTATTGATCCAGAAGACGGAGGTTCCATTCCAGGTCACGTCATACCAAATACTCAAAAATGGTCATAGATACCTCCTTGCTTAGCACTCAGGGAAAGGAGTAGCACCTCCCTACACCTGGGTGTAGTAGCTAAAAGGGAGCCTTCGCTTCGCCCTCAACTATTGTCGGCCAACTTACTAAAATTATATATATATATATATATATATATATATATATATATATATTTACGAATCTAATATCTACCAGCATTCACGGTACCAGAAAAAAAACGAAAAAAAAAACCGCCAGGAACAAGAGATAAAAGTATCTCGAATAACCGTCCGGGGGAAAAGAAAAATTATTGGTCAAAAAGAAAGAAAAGGCCAACCTCGTCCTACCCCTTGAAAAAAATCAAGGGATACGCAGTCAGTTGGTCAAAAGAAAACTAAAACCTTTCCGCGAATCCTGCAATGCTACAATTACAAAAGTGCTCAACACAATGGAGCCAATTATAAGATTAACTTAAATCGTGAGTCGGAAATCTACTAAAGTTTATCGGATCATCAGGAAGCCTAACTCCAAGTTGGAGTTAGACTTCCTGATGATCTGATAAGGTGAAACTTTAGTAGAAGATTTCTGACTCACGATTTAAGTTAATTTTATATATATATATATATATATATATATATATATATATATATATATATATATATATGTATATATATATATATATATATATATATATATATTCAGCCAATAAAGCATCATCAGATGACCATTCTGGAGTCAGACAGGTGTTTTGGTGCGAATGCATTATCACTATTAATCCGAGGCACTTTTGCAGCATCTTAGAATACCAGCAAGCTTTTTCGTTTGCCATCCCATTATGGGATCAGGATAGATCCACTTCGCATAATCCTTCGTTGTATCTCCCACTTTAGAGTAATAAAGAGTTAATTCATTGACGTAAGGTCTTGGTTATTTGTTAAGATAACACTGAGGGTGAAGGAGAAGAAAATTTCTGCAAAATTCACGTGCAAAGTTCGCGTGAAATATTTCACTGATGACTCATCAATTCCATGATGTTTATTCAGATTTACTGCCGGTTTGATAACGCCAATGGAAAGTTGAGATAATGTTCTATGTAGTTCAAGTCTAAACGACCATTTTTAAAAGAATTTATCCCAACAGATGAACAAAGAAATCCTGTTTGATAATGGATATCTCTTATCGATTGCGGCGAAAAAGTTGATCAGTGATAAAGTTTTTTATCTGAAAATTCTAGGGTAGTCTTATATATTTGCGGTATTGATTAACCCCAAAACATACCAGCCCAGTCAGCTAGGGCAGTAGAATACACTGATTGCTTCCCTACAGAGGGGTAAGAAACCCTCCCCCTGCAATGAATGTCCTGATATAACATTAAACAATCTGATGTTGAGGCATTTTTTTACAGGACATATCTCAGTCATAAATCATTATCATATTAATTGGTTGCTTCTATTTTGAGACAACCTGCAGAAATCATTGATCATTTAACTGTACATAGACAAATGACTGATGTCTAATTGAATTGTTAGTGATTGATAGTAATAATTCGGAGTAACTAACTCTGCTGACTCAAGCTGAATTGAATTGTTAGAAATAGAACTGTTTGACCCTTTAACTGTATGTATCTGAAAATGTGTTACAATTACATTATTTCATATCTATGTTAAACAGCATTTGATATTAAATAACCAACAATGATTGATATGCCAAAAAATCAAAAAACAAACCAAACCAAACCCTAAACATATAGTAGGCTACTGGTAAAAATATATGAAACATCTCGTTTTACTCATTAGAACTTATATTCATGGAAATCAAGAATACTTTACGCTGATGAATACTATAATACTTAATTCGTGTAACAGTTTTATCATTTTATATTTATCTGTGTTAATTTGTTAAATATTTTCTCCCAACACAAATTTAAGATCGAAATGTTTGTGGCAGTCTGCTGGAGTTACGATAAGGCGTTCATATAAACTGTTAGGAGAATTGTTTCATCGGTTGACCACTTAGTGGTCAAAGTTTACATTTTAGCCCTGCTGTGTATGTCAACCCTAGTTTTATTGATATTTTTTCCGGTTAAAAAGTCAACTTGGACGCTGTAATTTATTATCCACTCTCTGAATAAGATTTACGCTGTTATCGACTAATTCTATTGTTTTCTGACGTGACAACGTAATTCTTTCCACACATCCTGAGTGTGAATTCTATTTAATTGTTATACGAATCTCTCGGAATATCAAGTAAATAATGGCGCAAATTGCATCATAGTTATCGTCGTTGTCATCGAAAAAAATTAACTCGGACAACAAGGTTCAATCTTGGAAAATCAAGATAACATAAAATTTCAAAAAGGTGTTATTTTAAATGTAATCCATATCGATAACAAAATATGCA
>OY757934.1:50520232-50575232 GCA_963585895.1 Sepioteuthis lessoniana | reverse complement strand
CTATATACCCCTAAGATATCATATTAAATTATAACAGAAATCGCTTATCCCTCTTTCGGCAACAACTTACAATTCACATAGTCCCGTTACTTTTCCGACATACCTCGAATATGATGCCATGAAATTTAGTCTGTGACCCCTGGGTTTATATTGCACTTGGTTCACCACAAACCCACAAACTGATTCAGTGACAACCAACACTCTTACATATATATATATATATATATATATATATATATATATATTGTCATCTACAGACAGAATGTTAATTCTATCAGACCTCTTCAGTGTGGCTAGACACGTTGGACGCTCGAAGCCGGGATCGAAACCCATCCAACTTTGCGTTAGACTAAGTCTCAGACCGCTCGGCCAACAAGCGTACCACGTTGGCTAAGGGAATTTTTAAGGTATTATGTAGCAACAGCAGCAGCAGCGTCTGTTTGTTTACATGTGTGTGTGTATGTGAACACAGATCACGTAAACATGTTTTTTCAGCCTTGTCGGCAGAGACAGAGGGGTAAGAACCACCCCAGCGAGGTTACCCGTTGGCCATGAGTCGTGACCTGCAATGCTGGAGGACAAACTGATGGGACTGAGCAGTCCATGAACCGGCGACTAAAGTGGTCACGGGAACTTCAATACTCCACATTGGCTCTTATTGAGCAAGAACATTTTAAAAGGTTCAATCAGATCAATTGTCTGCTTGTGTTAAACATTTGCACCTAAAAGATTGTTCCGACCGTATTAACTTGCACTTTTGGCGAACAAGTATTCAACTCTATTTCATCTCAAAAATGTTGAAAGGCGGTTGCTGACGACTAATTGCTCTAAGACAGCAATACGTGAAACGATTTAACTATGGTCAAACTAAAGGTGTAGGCTGAGGGTCAGTTATGTTAGCAAACACGAGGCTTTAAGTGTCCTGGGTAAAATACTGCATCTGACGATGAGGCTCCAGTTCTGGACTTTCGGGAAAGGGTATTACTTCATAACAATTACTTTCAGATCCACTTGAATCACAATTGGTTGTACCAATTGTGATCACAGTTTTGGGTCTAATAGAACTTTTCAATCATGTGATATTGATTATTTTTATTAGTTATTTCAATCTATACAACTTTGTCCAACTGACCAATAGAAATAAATGATAAGTAGAATCACTAACGTTAAATAGCCATTGTAAATCATTTAAATTGTTGACAATTAAACGATTGATATTGAATTAAATTACTTGTATTAGAGAGCAATAATTGAAAGCATTTAAATGCGTTCAAAATAAAAATTAATATAAAATAGAATCGTTAACGTTAAATAGTAATACTTCGAACCATTTTACTTAGAGCAAACAAAAGATATTAGATAGAATTATTAGAGTTAAATTGCAATACTTGAAACCATTTAACAACCTGCAAACAAATGAGCTCTAAAAAGTTTTAAAACAATGTTACCTAAAACTATTCGCTTAAAATCACACACACACACACACACACACACACACACACATATATACATATATATATATTAAATAACCTATTGAATAATAGCACTTACGGTAAGGGAAAAAAAAACGCAAGCAATTCGAAGATAAAAATATACAACGAATCACTGTCTAGGGGGAAAAATATATATTGAAAAAAATGAAGAAAAGGCCAACCTTTTCACACCTGATGAGCCTCTGAGGCGAAACTGTAGTAGGTTAGTTCCTGACTCACGAAATAATTATTGCCACTATATATATATATATATATATATATATATATATATATATATATATATATATATATAAACAGGACTTGGCCTTAGATAGCCAACAAGAGTTGATATGCTGTTAAACCAAATAACAAGACCTAAATACGGGTTTGCCACTATGAGCCTAAGTTCTGTGCATAGCAATTTCAGCTTCAACAGTCTTTAAAAAACGATTCAACAAGAATTGCATGCTGTCATCATTATGATTAATTACATCTAAATAAAGGATGCTAAAACAATTGCTAGATCGAACTACGATTGTCATTTGCCCAAACTCGCTTACACAACACAGGCGACAGTTTAAAATGTGGGATGTACTTCTACTGAACTCAAACAAAATCTAAAAAAAAACTCTTTTGATATCTTAATTTTCATTTGTCCATTTGATCTCTCTCACTCTCTATCTCTATCTCTCTCTCTCTCTCTCTCTCTCAACCTCTCAATCTATTTATCTCTTGCTATCTATCTTTCTATCAGTGTGTATGTGTGTAGTGTTGTCAAAAATAATATTTAAAGTATTGGCACTTTTGTCTACTTATACACTCAGCCTGAGGTCAAAGTGTCACTCCTTACACGTTTGCCTAAGATCAAAACATCAAAACGTTGGCATGAAAAAAATTTCATGTATAGTAGCCAAAAAATAAACACAAAAAATAAATTTATTTTATATTGTAAGTATACTTTGTTAACAAACTTGATTGTGTTTCAGTGAGGGATTTATGTAGCTGTGTATTTTAGTAATAAATAGTGCCTAATAATGTCCGTTTGGATTTGTGAAATGAATCTTTGGATAGAATGAAATATGGTATCTCTAATTTAAAAGAGACATAACTTTTGATAAATAATTGGCTGCGATAACTTATATATATATGTATATATATATATGTGTGTATATATATATATTTGTGTGTGTGTGTGTGTGTGTGTGTGTGTGTGTGTGTGTGTGTGTGTGTGCGTGTGTGTGTGTGTGTGTGTTATTTTGTTCAAGTTCCAGTAATTCTTTTTGCTCCGAACAAAACATTTTCCCTGACAGAATTTGTTTAGTTTGACATCTTAAAGGCTGTTCTGGATCGAGTCACGATTTCTTTTGCGATGAATTCTTTTAAAAGTTTTTTCCCCACATTTTTTTTCATCGTCGGTGACTATCTGGTTTAAAAATAGCATTTTTCTGTGTCGAAGTAGAAAAGAACAACAAGCATTTAAAACACTGACCGATTTTCCTTTTTATAAATTCAAGAGAAACTAATTTTCCTAACTCCAGAATGGTAAACGATGCCCTACACATATCATTTACTAAACTTTTGCTTGCTTTGCCACAAGGCCAACTATAAAAAGGATCCAGTGAGAAGTGATGTCAATAAAAATGATCGGGGAGACTTTCTCGCTAATTATTATTCTATGAAAGGTGCTTGTCATATTTTAAATGCTGCTTAGTTTGATACACTACCAGATTAAGGGACAGTGAGATTCAAATTAACAGAAGAGAATCTGTAACATAGCTTGATAATGACGTATGACAGTTGACATGTTACATATATCATAAATAGCTTTTTATAAATGTTTAATTTATAAAGAAAACGAACCCAACAAGCATCCGTAAAAATACCCACTTTCGAGGGAGAACCTGATGATTTTGGGGGATAATTAGTCAGAAAGGATTCATCCTAAATAATTATTCAGAAAGGATTCATCCTATCAAGATACTCCTCTACAAATGAAATGATCTTGATGAAACTGGGTATGTAAACTTTTTTCCTTTCAAGGAATATTTTATTCATATTTGCTTTCACGTAGATTAAAATTAATGCAGAAATTCTAGTCTATCCATAAAGCAAATAAGTTCTAACTTCTCCATAAAGCAAATAAAAGTGGCATCTACAAAATTGTATTCTTACCGCTGGGACATTCCTATGGATACTAATTTGGTGAAGAATATGTATAGATGTGGAAAACAGATGGATTCATGACTTTTTAAGCGGAATAAAGCTCGATTAAATTCAGAGTTTTCCTTATTCTAAACTGGTTGCGTTACGAGGACTAAATAATCTAGTTCACTCTATTTGACTTTAGCTAGGGGAAAACTGGTTGATTCCAACCTTTCCCGTGAAACCAAATACAGACAAGCTCGTCCAGAGTTTGGATTTAGGTCATTGATTACATTACAATGATAATCGTTGTCCTAACTCGCCTCTTTTTCTGTAGTTGTTACTGTTTTGTTAAGTAAACGTAGAAATTAACACTTATTGCACCACAGTTGAGCTCACAATAAATAATCCTGATGGTTAACTATTGACAAAGACTCTGAAAGTAAAGTGAGAAGTGTAAAAATAAATGTTTAGCTCACATTATAGAAAACTTCATTTCAGTGTTTACCAAAATGTGCCGCTCGATATGTAGCAATCAAAAACCAAAAGATTATATCTTAGTCCCGTAGGAACTAAATCAAAGCTATTTCAAATGAGCATTTGTAGTTTTTAATAGAATCTAAACTTATTTTCTATCGTTAAATAATATTAAGACTGGTTTTGAAAACATTTCATGGGATAATCCCACGACTCTTTGACTAAAATCATTTTTTTCTTTAAAAGAATAATCTGCATTAAATTTTTGTTCAACGCTGTTTTTAAAAAATACATTTAACATTATGCTAATAATTTTTATGACAATCATGAACATGTTAAATATTGTTCGAACAATGAAGGTCATTTCTGTATTCTTGTGGGTACAAAGTTAAAGATCCTGTTGATTCATACTTTTTTACTCTTCGAATTCATACTCCGTAAAAAACGAAACGCTGGATCAGAAATACAGAAAAACTCTTGTAGAGAATTAGGAGGGAAAACAAAGGAATCGTTTGGAAAAATGAGAAAAAACATAAGGAATAAAATAAACCCTAAAAAGTAAGAAAAAAGAAATAAAGGGGAGAAATAACTGCTTAGAAAAATTGGGGATATAATAAAAGGGAAATGGTTTGGTTTCTTTTTTAATGACATCAACTTTCGTGAGTAATCTAGTGCAAAATCTATCCTTGTAGAAGTACAGTTGTGGCACCATTTAACCCATAGCTGCAGTGATAAAGGGGTTCATGCCTTTCCCAATGGTATTAATCCGAAAGTGTATGTTATAATGCGACCTGAGTTCAAAATCACTTACTACGATGTCACATCATGTATGTTAACCACAAATCCACAAGAAATTCTCCTCTCTCAAGAAAGGAAAGAATAAAAAGTTTTAAAGACAGAAAATGAATTGAAAAAGTCATTATTAAAATTAAAATAATTTTGGCTTGCAACATGGATTAGAAGGTGTCTGCCTTTGTTTATCATCTGCAAGAGTAAGAGATGTTCAAGCCTAATTAAGTAATGTAAATCTAAATATCCAAGGTATATATGCTCCACCCTACGAATAGGTTAAACTGAGTAAATATCAACCAATTATGACTACATTAAATAGAATCGCTTTTAATTAAGCGCAGGGAGTTTTAAAATTATTCTGCATTTTTTATCACTTAGAATATTCGGATTATTGCCTTCATCTTCATACTCATAACGTTTCGGCCGATCTGTCTTTCGGCCTTCTTCATTTGTTTCATGTCGAAATCGGCAGTCTACAGACAACCTCGAATTGATCCCTTTATCTAGTCCTCGTGGGTAGATTCTTATAATTCTGTTAACCATGAGCGGGTACAAATATTAAGCTATAGTAAGTACTCCTTGTTATATACCTGTAGTTGGGATTGAACCTGAAATATACGGATGATTTCACTCAGAAAAACCTTATTCCCTTCACCACGTGTCTGCCTTTGTGAATAAATAGTCACGTGATCCTTAGATATTATCTCTATACATCCACACCAGCAACAATGGTTTCTTGGTTGGTTTCTTTGTTTAATGGCATATCAACCTTTGTAGGTTATTTAATGCCAAAGCTACTCTCTCTAGAAGAAAAGTAGTAGTACTATTTAACCCATTGCTGGGAAGATAAGGGGGTCATTCCTTTCCCAAGGGTTTTTGCCCGAAAGTGAACGTAATAGCGCGACTAGAATACGAACACGCTTACACACGATTCCACAGTCCATCGTTTTAACCATTACATCACAAGGACAACCCCACCAGCAAGAATGAATCTACGCGTTCGCATGTGATGTCACCCGCTTAAAAGTTTCGCGAACACAGAATAAATCCAGCACGATACAACACAAGAGCACCTATGTCCTGGAAAATGACGGAAGACTGTTAAAGGTATCTTCACTCGCACTAAACTAATAGAGACTTCAGACAATTGATAAGCAACGTACAACCATAACTGCGTGACATCTTGTTTGGCAACAAGAAAAGCTGAAAATAAAAAAAAATTAAAGTCTAAATCCTTGCCAAGTGATTTTCAATAAAATATGCCTACAAGAGAATCACTATTATGACTAATGCAGTTTTGATCTTAATAGAAGAACTAACAAATTAAGAAATATTTTCAGAAAACGAAAAATGACGATGGAAATTAAAAAAAAGAAAAAAAAAAGAAAGATGAATGAACGTAGATCAAAATGACTGGAGGAAGAAAGTAGAAGATAAAAAACAAAATAGATTGAACATATTAAACAAAGAAAAGAAGGAGCGAACGAAAAGAAAAAAAGCAAAGAGATGATTAATGTAAAAAAAAGAAGCAAAGGATTAGAGAATGAAAAAGAAAAGGAAGAAAAAATAATATGTCGAATGAAAAAGAAAACGAAAAGAAGGAAAAAGAAAAGAAAGTAGAAAAAGTAAGATGAATGGAAAAAAAAGAAATGCTAGAGTGAAGAGAATGAAAGAAAAAAGAAAGTAGAAAGAATATATCAATGAAAAAAGAAAGGTTGAAATTTCTTTTAATAGCGAAGGTGAAGATAAAAAGCAGGAGAAAGAAAGAGAAAATGTAGTAGAAAGAATAAAACAAACGAGAAAAAGAATGGATGGAAAGAAATGAATGAAAAATAAAATGAAGTGAAGAGAAAAGGATGATTGAAGAAAAAAAGGTTGTAAAAAAAAAGAATGAAAGAGAATAGAAAATAGAAACAATTTATGAATTAAAAAGGAATCAAAGGAATGGAGAGATAGAAAGAGAAAAGAAAGTCAAAAGAATAAGAGGAATGAAGAAAAACGTTGGAATGGCAAAAATAAAAGAGTAAGGAAAACAGAAAGAATATGATGAATGAAAACGAAACGATAGAACAAAAATAATGAAAGAGAGGAAAGCAGAAAGAATAAGATGAATGAAAAAATAAACGATACAAAGAAGAAAATGAAAGAGAGATGTGAATAGAAAGAATAAGATGAATGAAAAAATAAACGATACAAAGAAGAAAATGAAAGAGAGATGTGAATAGAAAGAATAAGATGCATGAAAAAATAAACGATACAAAGAAGAAAATGAAAGAGAAATGGGAATAGAAAGAATAAGATGAATGAAAAAATAAACGATACAAAGAAAAAAATGAAAGAGAGATGTGAATAGAAAGAATAAGATGAATGAAAAAATAAACGATACAAAGAAAAAAATGAAAGAGAGATGTGAATAGAAAGAATAAGATGAATGAAAAAATAAACGGGGGGTAGACAGAATAAGATGAATAAACAAAGAAGCGATAGGATGAAGAGAAAAATATTATTAATTAACAAGGACATTTAAAAGCGACAAAAAAAAACAAGATTAGAAGGAAGTCAAAAAGAAAAAAAAACACTAACCTCTTCCAATAATTGGTAAATTCAGCCAAATTCAATAAAAATATGGTTGGAAGAAATAAAAAAAAGTAATCTATTATATAGGAGTGAAAAAAGAAATTTAAAAGCACGATAGAGTACAAACAACTCAACGTAGAAAAAAATGATAAAAATACAAAAAGTAACTCAAACATTTCTTTTAATAGCGAAGGTGAAGATAAAAAGCAGGAGAAAAAAAACATTTAATCTCCAAAAAATCCTGTCAAGAGGAAACAACATCAATTCTTTCTTGACCAGCAACTAAAACATCATGCGTCTTTCGTGAGCGATAATAGCCTCTTTTTTATTTTATTTGTTTTTCTTTCTTTCTTTTCTTTTGGACCTATTGAAGAACTTGTTTGAATAGCTTGCCTTTAGAGTTGAGAAAATAAAGGTTGACATTCCGTGGAATTTAAGACCTGCGGAGTAGAGAAGCAATAACTTCTTCAAATAGATGCCCTAAAACAGAACCTTTCAAGACGAATTAACTTTCACTACGCGATATTTTAAAAACAAAAAAATAAATAAATAAATATGCTTAGTGATATGCAAATCAGATGAAATGAAAACGGAGGGTGTCATTGATAGATTGTAAGAGATCGAGATTGATAGATAGATTGATCGATAGGTAGGTAGGTAGGAACTAACAAAAAAGATGAAAAAAGTAAATCAGAATATTGAGGCCATCATTGTTGAGCTGAACAATTACATAGAATAGCTTTTGAAGTATGAGTCTTGATTATGATAGTTACGTGATTCTTTTTTTACGAGCGATTTTCGACAAATCCTGGAAACAATATCCAACGAAACAAACAGCTGTTCTGGTACTAACCTCTCATCTCAAAAACTATCCAAGCAAGACATACAGGAGACTGCTAGATATACAAGGCCAAACTAATAAGCGACGTTCTTCAATGGGAATAGTGTAAAGTTGGCCGACCAACAAGAGTTTTTTTACATCAGCTCAGGGCAGACACAGGGTGTAGTTTAGAAGAACTGCCAGGGTTGATGGATGATAGGTACGGATAGAGAGAGACAGAGAGAGAGAGAGAGAGAGAGAGAGTCAGAGAAATCCATGCCGTCAACGTGACTTGATGATGATGATGATTGTATACTTATTAAAGGAGGTGCCCGTGGTGTAATGGCTATCATTGTAGGAATGGACACGGTGACACGAGTTCAAATCCTGGACGTGACTGATTGCATTTCATATTGCACTAATACCCTTGGGAAAGATATGAATCCAATTATTCTCCCTCCAGCTCTGGGTAAATAGTAGGACAAGCTGGGTTCTTCAGCCTTAGTGAGGCAACAAGTCTAGGAGAAGGAAAACTCTGAATTCAAACCTATTAAACTCCGCTTAAAATCGACCTTGTGTCACATCCTCCTCAGGCGGAGGGGTTGGGTAAATATGGATATATTTATTAAAGGGGAAATACATACATTAATTAGTTCATATTCAAATCTTCTACATCTCTGCATAGTCTCTGTCCTTGTCAGTGCAATTCATTTCATATATATAGAAGATTTTTACCGAGAAAATGTCAGCTTAGAAATTTTAGCTCAGAACTACGTGCCCAGATACAAATGTATTTACCCACGGATCCCCCAAACAAGCATGTACTGCCAATGCCGTGTAGAAATTCTGGGTTCAACCTATACCGATAGGTCGACCCCAAATATAAAGAAGGTTACTTGTTGGCTAAAACATACCCAGTAGGCCTAAATGAAAATATGCTATGATAACCTCAACCTGAAGTATATATAAGGCCAACCAAGCTGCATAAAGACTTTGATTGTAATAGCTTTTCGTAATTACTATTATATATAGTATGAAATTTTCAAGCTTAGTTTTATCCTAATAGGTCTATTCTAAGTAAAGTTAGTAAAGTTGTCTCTCTTTAGTCGAGGGCGACCAGAAGGCTCTCTTTTCAATAGCTACTACACCGAGGTGTAGGGGAGGGCGCTACATCTATCCCTATATTGCTCCACTTTACCCTTGATACATAGCTTATATTGCTGAGTGTTAAGTACAATTTTCAAACATTTTTAAAGTTTTTGGTATGACGCGACCTGGGATTGAAACTAGGTAACATTCGTAAGAGAACATTGATTTGTATAACAGTTTGGTTTTTTATATTATTTTTCGGGTTAATTTGTTAAATATGCTCACCAAACACGAATTTAAGTTCGTGGCCGTCAGCTGGAGTAACGAGGAGTGGTATAAATCGATTGCGAGGAGTACTGATCCACTGGTTGATCCCTGAGTGTAAAAGTTTGGGTTTTAGCCCAGCCGAAAAAGTCTACCCATTGTTCTGTAGTGTTTTTTTAGTTTTAATAAAGCTGACTTGTACGCACCAATTTACGGTTTATATATATATATATATATATATAGTCATCCACAGACAGATCTGTTTCGTTCTATGAGAACCCCTTTCTCACGAGAAGCAACTTCGAAATCACAAAGGATTATAGAATTATAACTCTTATTGTTGCAGCTGTTAAAGTTTATAATACCATAGTTAACACTCGTATCCAAACGAAAATCGAGAAACTTCTTGAAAAATTGGAATTGATACATGATGTTCGTGACGGTATATATAGTAGCACTCCATCGCGCACGACATATGAGCATTAAAAAGTTATGTGCTCTGATAGACTGCTTATACTGACGATTTGTTTATCCTGGCAAATGCTTCTGATGGATGAGCCAGGCATTTTGGATGATCTGATAACAGGAGAATACACCGCATGGTCTTCAAACATGGGTGGTTACTTTACAAAATCTAATGAGCATAGTCTGTCCTACTATCTTGCCGATTGCTGTCGGTAGAAGAAATAACTTTTGTCTTTCCCACCGGTATTAGCGAGAAGTGAAACTTACTGCCTCGTCCAGGATTTGAAGTCAGTGTGTCAATTCATTAAGCAACATGTACTTCTCTGTTTCTGTCTTTGTTTCTCCTTGTGTGTGTCTATAAAGATAATGAGTGAGATAGACTATGACACAATTGTAAAACACATATATTCCCCATATATATTTAAAGTCCATTTCCTTCACCGATAACGCACCATATATATATATATATATATATATTGTCATCCACAGACAGACTGTTTCGTTCTATCAGAACTCTTCAGTGCGGTGCGACATGTAGGACGCTCGAAGCCGGGATCGAAACCCGTCCAACATAACGTTAGACTTAGTCTCAGACCGCTCGGCCAACAAGCGTACCACGTTGGCTAAGGGAATTTTTAAGGTATTATATTGCAACAGCAGCAGCAGTAGCAGCAGCAGCGTCCGTTTGTTTACATTTTTATACCCTATCGACTACCAGAGTGCTCAATTCTTTCGAAGAGCTTTGCATTATGCGAGCGGCGGCCGAAAATTCCTTCGCCAGAATGCTCAACCCCCATGGGGGAGACAGAGACAGGGACAGATAGAGAGAGAAAAGTCTGGGGTTTTAAAGGTAGACTGCTGATGAATACATATATATATATATATATATACTCACACACATATATATGCACACACACACACACACACATATATATATATATATAGCATATATATATATATATATATCTGTGTGTGTGTGTGTGTGTGTGTGTATGTGTGTGTGCCTGCGTGTGTATTTTTTTCGATTAATGAGTTCGTATTTTGAAATATTCCAAGTATCAAAATGCTATCTTGCGACACTTGAAAATCGAAATCTTGCTTCGATCGTAATCTTGCAACGATCGAAATCTTGCTTTTGTAAACTACTTTCATTTATCTAGATACTTTCTTTCTCATCGTTTTTACATAGAGTAAAAAAAAATGTTCTCAAATTCATATATGATATATCGATCTTTGCGTGGAGTGCATGTTTTGATATGACGAATAAATCTAGTTCTTCTAATTTCCTAATTAGCAAATAAAATCTGACTTTTATCTCTCGGGTCGCTTTGCGTGGTTTAATTGCTGAAAGTCTCGAAGAAAAGACCACTAGAAGCGAGTACGATTTTTATTGAGTGTCCAGTTCTTCAGACCTTGAACCAAAATTATTCTAAACTTCGTAGACAACGATCACATTTGAGTCTCTTGTAAATATTAGTGAGTTAGTGGATTACAATTAGTCAAGTGAGTTCGATTCTTCCAAGTTCACCTTTTGTAAAAATAAAAGTTCATTATCTATCTCACAATCTATCTATCTTAAGCGGTTAAATGTATGTGAGTCGGTCATCTATCAAAACGTACGTTATCTATCTATCTAAATGTCTATCTGTCTATCTTAAGCGGTTAAATGTATGTGAGTTGATCATCTATCAAAACGTACGTTATCTATCTATCTATCTATCTATCTATCTTAAGCGGTTAAATGTATGTGAGTCAGTCATCTATCAAAACGTACGTTATCTATCTATCTATCTATCTATCTCACTATCTATCTATCTTAAGCGGTTAAATGTATGTGAGTCGGTCATCTATCAAAATGTACGTTATCTATCTATCTAAATATCTATCTGTCTATCTATCTATCTGTCTATCTTAAGCGGTTAAAATGTATGTGAGTTGATCATCTATCAAAACGTACGTTATCTATCTATCTATCTATCTATCTATCTTAAGCGGTTAAATGTATGTGAGTCGGTCATCTATCAAAACGTACGTTATCTATCTATCTAAATATCTATCTGTCTATCTATCTATCTGTCTATCTTAAGCGGTTAAATGTATGTGAGTTGATCATCTATCAAAACGTACGTTATCTATCTATCTATCTATCTATCTATCTATCTATCTTAAGCGGTTAAAATGTATGTGAATCGGTTATCTATCTATCTGTCAATGTCTCTATCTAGAAAGACATGGACTTACATAATCGCCTATTTTAACATACCCTAAATATGATTGCTGAATATTAGTTTCATGAAATAAGTTGAATTCAAACTTTTAGGCTAATAATTCAGTCTATTGAAAATGAGTTGATCTGTTTAGTTGGGATAAATAGTTTGAATGTATTTTCTGCACAAACCTACGATGAATTGTACTCTTTGTTAGATGTGAAGTGACGACACAATGGTACTCTTTGTTAGATTGCAACTGATCGCATAATCAATCGATTAAACATTAAAAAGAATGAAAATGATAATAAAAGATGTAATTTTATATGACTGATTCCTCCTATATCTGAAATAGTGAATATTATCATGAATAGATACCGGGAATTCTATCTATATTTGACGCCTCTGTAAGCGTCTAATAACTGGTTTCGTGTGGATTCTTGGTTTAATGGCATATCAATCTTCATCGATTATTTAAGACCAAATCCAGACTTGTAGAAGAACAGTAGTAATAATATTCAACTCGTAGTTGGGTAGATGAGTATATACGTTCGAATGTGAACGTAATAGTGCGACTGGAGTTCCAAATCGTTTATTGCGATATCACATGGCAGTACGTTAAGCACTAATTTACAAGGTTTCTTGTGTAACTACTGATATATATATATATATATATATATATCTCCCCGTAGCTGGGATCGAAACCTTGTTGACTCAAACGCCAAGCCAAAGCTTCTATCCATTTAGCCACTAGGAGATATTAGCTACGGAGTACATTTTAAACGGTTATGAATCACACACACACACACACACACACACACACATATACATATATATATATATATATATATATATATATATATATATATATATATATATATATATATATATATATATATATATATATATATATATATATATATATATATATATATATATATATATATATATATATATATATATATATATATATATATATATATATATATATATATATATATATATATATATATATATATATATATATATATATATATATATATATATATATTTCGAAGGAGTATCTTCCGATCACAAAATCGTCTCAGATATGATTGGCCTGAATCTATGCACAAAATGTACCCAACAGTAAAAGTTATATGCTACGACTATTCCTCACTTTCCAGTAGAGATATGAACAATAAATATACTGTAACTATAAGAAACAAATTTGATACTCTTCAGGGGACAACTGAAAAACATATACAGAATAAGTAAGTAAAAATAAAGTTGGCGAGCTTAGTCGAGGGTGACCTGAGGGTTCCCTTTTCTATAGCTACTACACCTCGGTGTAGGGGAAGGCGCTACTCCTTTCCTTGGATTGCTTCACTTTACCTTTGATACGTATCTCTTTATATTGCTGAGTGCTAAGCAAGGAGGTATCAAGTACCATTTTTAAAGTCTTTGGTATGACACGACTTTGGATTGAACGTTGACCAGTGGAAAACACTCTACCTACTAGGCCACTGAGCCGGAATATAAAAAACTTTGTCACGGCTCACATAGAAGCAGCAGCAAAGTGCATTCAAATCAAACAAAAATCCAAATGTAGAGTTCTCCGTAGTAAAAATGAGATGACTTTTAAAAAATGCATTCCTACTCACTAAAAGAAAGCCAACAAATTATAAAGCATAGAAAGTTTTTATTAAAAAAAAAGCCCGGATAGGACAAACAAACATATACCAAACCTCATTAGAATTTATTCAAAGTCTAATCGATATAATAAGAAATTCAGTCGAAGATAGAAGATCGAAGATTTTAAATGAAGGGAGTTGAATCAAGAGTATCCCGAGAGCAAAACTAAAAGAAGAAAACTTCATAAATAAAAAAGAAAATGTTCCAAGATTCGGCTGGCAAATTCCTCCAAAAGTCACTGAAAAATTTTTTCGAAAAATTATTAGTGGCTAACTAGACATCGAATTTGAACAGTTTACAAAGGAAGAACTTGAGGAGGCAGTATCAAAGAAAAATTAAAAACCAAAAAGCTGCTGGCTTCAACGAAATGCCTCCTAAAGTTTGGAAGATATGAAAATCTGACAAAATGTCTCCAAATATGCAATGCAGTCTATACACAAAACATAATGGAGAAATAAATGAAAGGTTGTATCCTTCCCAAGAAAAGTTGTTGTATACTCATATAAACACATAATACATATATATATATATATATATATATATATATATATATATATATATATATATTACATGCTGAATATATATTGACGCAATAATAAAGACGAGCGAAGACTTCTTTAAAAAAAAGTACCTCTCACTTTATTTGAAAGCGTTGTGCATGTGAGAGTGAGTTGGAGACCGAACAGAACTGCAATATATTGACCCCCACTCTTATGGCCATCAGCGTTGTGTCTTTCTCGTTCTCCTGATGCTCAACCGGAGGCCCGGAGTCCTAGCTTTCTGCTGAGTGCGGGCTTTCTCTACCGCATCTAGTCTCTAACTCATCTGATCTCTAACTCGCTGACTTTCTGTCTCCACCGTGTTTTATAATAGTTCAATCGCCCACTCAATCTTTGGAATGGCATGTTTGATCGTCATCAAGCGAAATTAACTGTCATGCAGTTCACAGGTTACTCTCTTCCGGTGCATCGGTCCATGAGTGTACCATGGGATTTTATCTTGTCCCATATTATCAGCCAAGTCTGCCTACGCGATTTCTTCTCATAACTGCCATCGGAATGTGTCACTTCCTTCCCGTGCATCACTTTGGAATGGCATGTTTGCCGAGTCGAAGGTCAATATACAACAAAGTGACCTTTAAATCACAAAGAACTACAGAGATATAACTCTTACTGATACAGCTGCTATTGCTTATAATACCCTGCTTTTCAATCTTATCCAACATGAAACCGAGAAATTTCTTAGAAAAAATCAGAAAGTAAACGTTCACTTTTCTAAGTATGTCACCGACTTGTTTATACCCTGTCTAGAAAAAGTACTTAAAAAAGATGTTTTCACTCTAAAAACAAGCAAGAAGCAGACGATATCCCACTGAAACTATCACAGAAACAGAATACACAGATAATCTAGCACTTCTCACCAAACCGCATCGCTCTTCGCGCGGGTAAAAAAGGGGCGCGTCCTGCTGAGGTTGGAGCCCTGGCCTCAGTGTTCGAAAAATCAGCTACAGAGCTCAAACAATCAAAACTACTAAAATGCAAGCAAACACTACAAATAGCCACATTTAACGTAAGAACATTGAATAGAGTAGGACAACTCCCAGAGCTAATCGCATCGGCCGAAGAACATACGATAGACATAATATGCATACAAGAACACAGATACACGCACACAGAAGATATCAAATATCACGAAACTGGCAATGGCTGGTCGCTCGCCACTGTATCCGCATGGAAAAACTCTGTCAACGCCGCAGTAGGAGGGGTAGGATTGCTTATAGGACCTAGAGCACTAAAAACGCTTAATAGCGTTGAGAAAATACTACCTAGAATGATGGCAGCTACATTTAACGGAAACCCCAGAGCAACAATCATCTCATGCTACAGCCCCACCAATGTTAGTGAAGAAAATGAAATAGTCACCTTCTACGATGAGTTATCCTCATTAGTGCGTAGCATCCCGAAACACAACATGTTAGTCATTGGCGGAGACATGAATGCACAAATCGGGAAAAACCGAAACAACAAATACAGCCTCCACAACACGTCAAATAGAAATGGGCAACTTCTAACAGATTTCATGATAGAAAATAGATTAGCATGCCTCAATACAAACTACCAAAAAAGAGAGGGCAAACTATGGACATACATGTACGCAAACAATACTAAAGCACAGATAGACTACGTCCTTATAAACAAGAAATGGAAGAATAGTGCATTGAATTGCGAGACATACTCCTCTTTTGAGGGTGTGTCCACCGATCACCGAATAGTCACGGCGAAAATACGGTTAAGCCTACGAAAAAACGACAAACGAACAGCGACCACCAAACACTATGACTGGGCCCTATTAAACAACAAAGATGTGGGAGATAAATACGTATTAGAATTAAGAAACAGATTCGAAACACTACAAGAAAAGACGGAAAAAAGTACACCAAACGACGAATACGAAAATTTCGTCAATGCACACCTCGAGGCAGCAGCAAAATACATTCCAACAAAAATTAAAACTAAATATAGAGTCCCATGGGAAACTTTAGCGGTGAGAGAAAAACGTGCACTGGTGAAAACAGCCTCCAAAAACTATCGAAAAAACCCAACAAACACAAAAACTAAAAACGGCACAATATCAATTAGCAGGCATATATATAAAGGAACAGACAGAATACATTCAAAATCAGATAGATAAGATTAGAGACTCGGTGGAAGATAGACAATCTAGAATTGCCTGGCAAACAATAAACGAAGTGAGCAGAAGAAAGAACACAGCCAAAGCAAAACTTAAAGCAGCAAACCAACAAAAAAGAAAAAAACTGTGGAAACAACACTTCGAAAACTTACTTGGAAACCCACCAAAAATAACGCCTGAACCAATCACCAGAATAATTAGCAAACAATTAGACATTAAACTTGGACCGTTCACACAAGAAGAACTCGACTCGGTTCTCAGAAAAATTAAAAATAGGAAAGCTGCAGGACTGGACGAAATTCCCCCGGAAGTATGGAAGACCAGACAATTCGACGACATACTGCTCCGACACTGCAACGCAGTATACAATCAAAATCCGATAGATAGATGGACGAAGGGATGCATACTCCCCTTCCCTAAAAAGGGGGACCTCGGATTAGCCAAAAACTACCGAGGCATAACACTTACATCCATAGCTGCCAAAATCTACAATGCCCTACTACGAAACCGAATAGAACCCAAAATCGACAACATACTTAGAAAAAACCAAAATGGCTTCCGAAGAAATAGATCTACGACCTCACAAATATTAACCATCCGCAGAATCCTTGAAGGTGTACGGGCAAAGAACCTACAAGCGACATTAATATTTGTCGACTTTACCAAGGCTTTCGACTCCATTCACAGAGGAAAGATGGAACAAATCCTACTAGCGTACGGCATACCTAAAGAAACCGTAGCGGCAATAACGATTCTCTATAGAAACACTAAAGTAAAAGTACGATCACCAGATGGAGACACAGAATACTTCGACATTGTAGCAGGAGTACTACAAGGGGACACGCTGGCTCCGTACCTCTTTATCATTTGTCTAGACTACGTACTTAGAACATCGATTGACAAAATCAAAGAGAATGGCTTCGAACTGACGAAGAAAAGAAGCAGAAGATACCCCGCAACAACAATTACCGACGCCGACTACGCCGATGACATAGCGATACTGGCAAATACACCTGACCAAGCCGAAACACTTCTGCATAGTTTGGAACGAGCAGCAGCAGGCATAGGCCTCCATGTTAATGCACACAAAACGGAATATATGTGCTATAACCAAACGGGGGACATCTCCACTCTAGAAGGAACCCCTCTTAAACTAGTAGACAAATTCACGTACCTAGGAAGCAGCGTCGAATCAACCGAAAAGGACATCGAAACGAGGTTAACGAAAGCATGGACAGCTATCAATAGGCTATCGACTATATGGAAATCAGACCTAACCGATAAAATGAAACGCAGTTTCTTCCAGGCAGCGGTCACATCGATACTGCTATATGGATGCACTACATGGACGCTAACAAAACGGCTGGAGAAGAAACTAGATGGCAATTACACAAGAATGCTGCGTGCAATCCTCAACAAGTCCTGGCAGCAACACCCCACAAGACACCAACTGTACGGCCACCTGCCCCCTATCACGAAAACTAATCAAGTTAGACGAACCAGACATGCAGGACACTGCTAGAGAAGCAGAGATGAACTCATAAGAGATGTACTCTTATGGATCCCCAACATGGCTGCGCAAAAGCGGGACGACCAGCTCGAACGTACATTCAGCAGCTATGTGAGGATACAGGTTGTTGTCCTGAAGACTTACCTAGGGCGATGAACGATAGGGAGGAGTGGCGAGAGAGGGTCAGGGATATCCGTGCTGCCAGCAGGATATGATGATGATGATGATGATAGCTTAGAGAAAGCAGCATGAGAGATTTGCCTCTATGTGAATGCAAATAAAACAGAATATATTTGATTTTTTAACAAAAAGGATCCATCTCCACTCTAAGTGGCAAGCCTATAAAATTAGTTGACCCGTCCACATATCTCAGCAGCAACATCTCATCTACTGAAAGTGATGTCAAGTTACGCCTAGTGAAGTCATGGAATTCTATTGACAGATTATCCTGTAATATAATTGCGGAGGGATGTGAGTGACGCCATGCATCGGAAGCGTGGGCTGAGAATTTTGGGGATTTGAGAAAAAGCAGGGAGTTGAGTTCCTGCCTCGGAAAAAGAAGGTTGACTTTCGGGGCTCGTCAAGGCCAAATGACTTTGTGCGCTACGGCCACCGGCGTTGGTTAGGTTGAGATCTGACGATGTAAAAGCAGTCAGCATAGAAAGATTGTGTGTCTCTCTTTCCTCATGTCGAAAAACCTTTGAACTCAAAAAGGTGAATAAAAGTTTCGTACCTGAACCAATTTCGTGAGTGTCGTGTATTTCGGATTCCCTATGTCTATTTCACACATCTGTATATCTGGCTATGTAATAATCCGTTATATGGGAGTCTCATATATCCGATAAAATAAAACGGAATTCCTCCCAAGATGTCGCCTCTCCATACTACTATATGGATGCACCACGTGGACACTAGCAAAATGCTTTACGCAAGAATGCTGCGTACTGTATTGAACATATCCTGCAAGTGACATGCCACAAAATAGCATTTGTACGGCCGCCTGCTTCCCATCTAACAAGCGATTCGTGTAAGATGAATAAGATATGCACTCATCAGGTCATTACGGACACAAGATGCTGCCTAAAAGACATGTCTGGAATGATGGATGATAGGGACAGATGGAGAGAAAGACAGAATCCTAGAACTCCCTACGGCCAGTGCAACTTGATGAAGTATATATATATATATATATATAGAGAGAGAGAGAGTGAGAGAGAAAGATAGACCTGTGTGTGTCCATACTTGACATCCACATCGCAGTAAGTGAATTCAAATTACAGTCGAGTTATTATGTTCACTTTCGTACTAAAACCCTTGAAAAAAATGAGCCAACTTATCTCTCTAACCATGTGTTGAATATTTCTACAACTGCTATTCTACAAATTCTGGATTTGGCGTAAAAAACTCACAAGTGTTGATATGTCTCTCTCTCTCTCTCTCTCTCTCTCTCTCTCTCTCTCTGCTATCATAAAACCCATGAGACTCGACACTGGGGAGAAAGTCTGTAAGCTTTACCTCAGAAGAACCTATCTCTACAGATCATTTATTCAGCACCGCAACTTTCACACTTTAAGATTGACCATAAGATAAATAAAAGGATGAATACAGATATATTAACATTCTGTGAATAATATGTACAAACTGAGATAGATAGATAGATAGATATTTGACCCATTAAGGTCGATCAGTATATTGATAAATAAAAAATAAATTCGATGATATTAATAGGTCGAGATTGATATGAACAAAAAGAGATAGATAGATAGATAGATAGATAGATAGATATTTGACCCATTAAGGTCGATCATTTTATAGATAAATAAAAAATAAATTCGATGATATTAATAGGTCGAGATTGATATGAACAAAAAGAGATAGATAGATAGATAGATAGACAGATAGATACTTGACATAATAAAATCGATTAGTATACAGATGAATAGAAAATTAATACAATGATATAAATAACCTGAAATACATATGAACAAAATGAGATAGATAGATCGATAGATAGATAGATAGATACTTTACACATTAAGATCGATGAGTTTACAGATGATTAGAAAATAAATTCAATGATACCAATAGTTTGAGAGAGATATCAACAAACTGAGATAGATAGATAGATAGATAGATAGATAGCGTTTATTTTCATTTGGCTATGTCGGACCGGATCTACATGCACATCTATCTATCGATTTATCGATCTGTGTCTGTGTCAGCTCGTCAGTCATTCTAAAATTTTACTTACCAATTGATGGATTGGTTGAGCAATTGCACTAAATATAGTCAATACATATTCTGTTTTTGCTTTTGATTTTTCTCGTTTATCATCAACATCATCATCGATTGCCAAAACCATTCCTGTCGCATCCTTTAATCTTTTGATTAAAATTATCCAGAAACAGCCAACATCTTTTCCCTGTCAATGTAAATGGCTGATTTGTTTTGTATTAGAAACATCTGCTATATTCTATTTGATCTGAAAACGGCGTTTGGACAATCTGCCACAACAAAATAGATTCCGAATAATACTCTTCAAATTCACTGTTCAATATAGGCATCGATTTGTGGAATTGATTTTATAAACTGAGTCCAGGCTTTGACGGAATGTCAACGATACGGGAATTGGAATTATAGTGACGGTTTTAATATTTGGTTGCGTCCAAATCACACCAAAGTTCTTAGAAAAAGCACTAGCCCGTCCATTTTCACCATACATAAGTAGCAGAATAGTAGGTTGAACTTTCTAGCCTGGGTTGGCAGCCATAATAGACGAAGGACAAATTTGTGCTGAAATAGTTCCGGTGAGAATAATAAAACTGAAGCCGACGTACCATGACCGATGTTTCATTCATCTCTCTCTCTCTCTCTCTCTCTCTCTCTCTCTCTCTGTATATATATATATATATATTGTGTATGTGTGTGTGGCCTTCCTGTATGTATATCTGTGCATGTGTGTTTGTGGGTACATATATGTATATTTAACTGCTTGACCAGTATCCTTCCAGTGTTCTGATAATGTGGCCTTATGTCAGTGTATATTCATATTCAAATTATGCTCTATTTCTCTCTCTCTCTCTCTCTCTCTCTCTCTCTCTTTATTTCTCTCGCTCTCTCTGTCTTTCTATCTATCAATATATGTATATATATATATATGCGCGTGTGTGCGTGTGTGTGTGTGTGTGTGTGCTTTAAATAGTGCCACTACGGATAGGAAGCGTTTTTTTTCCTATTCTCGGTATATATATATATATATATGTGTGTGTGTGTGTGTGTGTGTTTGCATATGTATGTGTATCCCTAAACACCTCCCCCCTATATATATATATATATATATATATATAACAGTGCTTGACTGGGCTTCTGTAAGGAATGCCAACAATGTATTTCCTCGAAAATTATCACTAAAGTTGAAGATGCGTATGACTTTGCTGTGAGTCGAATGGTAGGCAGCTGTTGATCTAGAGTTGACCGATTAGTCCAATCTGGATCCTAAGCCATGCCCACATTTGGGAAAAATGTATTGGCTGTAGCATGGAAAGCGACGATATATAGGCCATTTTAGCGGCTCGTTTCAACTGGGCCTCTACGGTACGCTTCGTCTCAGCAGTACAAAGCTAATCGAGTGAGTTAATTTAGGCAGGAAGTTCCAGCAATAACTTCTTAGAGTTGAGATCCGAGCTCAGAGTTTTGAAGCATTTTATCTTCCTTGAAACTAAGCGATTGTCAGGATAAAGATCTCTGGACAATTATTGTTTAGGCTGTGGACAGTCTGGTATCCTGACAGCATGTTCAATCCATCTGAAGGGTTTTCTGTATGGAAATGTGAATCCTGGAGAGTCAAGCCCCTTTCAGAACCTTGCATAGTAAACATAGTAACAGTTTCCTTTTCAGCAAAAGGCCTAACACATTGTCTTGGAAAAGATAATTGATCAGAATACATTCCCCTAAAAGAATAGGAGGGAGATATCAAATGGTTGTCGATCGAATGATGGTTACGCTACTTTTTGTAGCAGGTTACTAGCATTCTTCAATTGTCATGTGACTCACCCTTCATACCACATATACTGTAAGTGCTCCATTAGATTCTAAATCATATCTCGGTCTACTGCTTTGCAGACTTTAGCAGGGGTTGTATCTGCTTCTGGCTCTTTGTCATGTGAAAGCTGTTTGACGGCCTTTCTCTGAAGAAGTTGTCGATGTCAGCATTGATCTCCACTGGAGGCCACAGACACTGCTCACTGCTTGATGACATGACTGTCACCTGTGCCATGAAAATTCAACAGTAAATATACTAATCTATCCAAGTAGCATCTTGTTGACTTTCTTCTGAACTATTTTTGATTGCTTAGTAGGTTCATTGGTCGGTTTTATGGCATATCAATCCTTTTCATCGAACAAGATATATTAATTTTTAATCAGAGTAAAAAAAATGCTCTTGTTTAAAAAATTATATTTTTGTGAAATTTAAAGAATGTCTTTCAAGAAATGAAGCTGTAAAAATCTTTCAAATTTCTGGAATATAATTCTAGCATGAATATAGAGTTTTCCTTCTCCTAGACTGGTTGCCTTCCAGGGATTAAGAATGCAGCCAGTCCTATTACTTACCTATGGTTGGAGAGAAAAGGGATTTATTCCAACTTAACAAAAAGATAATAGTGCAAATTCAAACACAAACAATTATATTCATAGGCTATCGGTCATATGGAAGTCAGACCAATCTAATAAAAGAAAGCGCTGTTTTTTCCAAGCAGTGGATATATCAATACTACTATATGGATGCACCACATGGACGCTGACTAAGCATATGGGGAAAAAGCTGGACGATAATTGCAAATGAATGCAACGAGCTGTATTGAACAAATCCTGGGAGCAACGTCCCACAAAATAGCAACTATACAGCCACCTATAACCCATCTTTAGAACCATCCAAATTAGACGAAAAGTAAGGACAAACTTACAAGCGATGTACTCCTGTAGACCCCTCCACACGGACGAACAAGTGTTGGCCGACCAGCTAGAACCTATCAACAACAGCTTGTACTGATAAATGATGTGGCCTGGAAGACCTGCCGGGAGCGATGGACAATTGAGATGAATGACGAGAGAGGCTCAGAGAAATCTGTGCTAGCAGAATGTCACAATGATGAAATATGTTTGAAATCATGTATATATATATATATATATATATATATATATATATGCAGTATTTTCTCTTTTAAACGTTTGCTCAGAAAAGTCAGACACTTCGTTTCTGCCAATTATATTATTGACCCATTCAACTCTCCATATGAAATGTTTTACACAAGGACGGAATAAAGTCAGAAATGCGCATATGAATTTATATAAAGAGAAGGAAAAACAAATTGGAGAGAAAAGATTACGGGGTAAAAGAATTTTCTGGACGTAAAAGAATTTTCTGGACGTAAAAAGTGTTAAAGACATTTTAGAATATGACTACTATATTTGAAGTTAATTTGGTTTAAAGAAGGTTTGTTAATCCTTATAAAGAGAGTTTCAAGAATTTGGAGTTTTTGTTGACCTTTTTCTTTATGTAATATGGGGTGTTTTGTGTTAGATTTTTTATTATTTAGAGGAAAAGCTCGAATGTGTTTTGAACAATTGACTTCTATAGTGTATGATAGGAAATGCGTTAAACGTCTCGCAGTGTTGTTGTAGTCAGGCTGATGTTGGTACTTACTTCATTGGAGAAGCATTCTCCAAGTGGACATTTAAAATTCATTATATCAAGATGTTAAACGACTGATACTCTATTTAATCAAACAAGTTCACTCTCGTGCACCCCCCATATATATATATATATATATATATATATAATTTACTCACTTGATGTTCAAATCATACACTAAACGATTTTATCACAACGTATTTGGGTTGTGTTACTGCTCTTCTGCAATGATGACGCTTAAATACCATTAAACAAAGAAGCTAAATCATTTGCATATGGCACATGATTGAATATAAGAAGTATTTTCATCCCAGGACAACTGCATATTCGCATCTTTTTATTACAGTATCAGTGGTATAAAGTTCCGTAATGAATGTTCACAAAAATATCTAGTTTAACTGTATAACGTTCCATTTGAAATAATAAAAGCACTATATCTTTGGTTTGAAATGAAATTAATCCTTTCTTTAAAAAATATTGGTCGGAGTTTCTTTATGTACGATAGTGTATATCCGAGTGTTGCTAGGAACATCACTTGTGCCAAATTCCTACGATTTTCCCTTGCGCATGCGTTCAGAAAGCCGACTAATCCTGTCAAGGAGAAAGCCGAGTTCTTATATTTTTCGGATTGATCTTGGATGTAGCTAAGTATCTTCCGGCATGAACTTCTGTGTTCAATATGTTACATTTTAGCTCGGTAAACAACATGGTATAAAGAGATGTAACTGCTGTTCAGTTTGTGGTATTGATGCATACGTAATTATATTCCTCGTTATTTTGGGGGCGCCCGTGTTGTAATGGTTACGTCTTTAAAAATGAACTCGACTACCCGAGTTCAAATCCAGGACGAAGCTCTTTTCATTCACATGTCCTTGAAATAGCCGTACATACAAATATTTCTCCCTAGATATAGTCGAGAAGACAGGTTTTTTTAGCCTCGCTATGACAATCGGAAAAGGAAAGCGCTTAATTCAATCTTATTTTTAACAAATAAGCTGATTATCGAATCTACCATGAATTTCTATTCATGTTTTGGTCTGATTTCATTGTTTAAAGTTATGTTAGCCTTTTGGGGTTTTTTTATGTCAAAGCCATTCTTGTCGAAGGACTGTAGTAGTAACTTAATCGCTTTACTGCACTTCGAACTTGCTTACGACAAACTTGCAGCCGAGCACGTCAGCTTCTACAACACGAAGAGTCATACCCATCACTATGGTTTAGACTGGTTTCGATTTGTTTCTTTTTTAATGGCATATCAAGCCTTGGGTGTAGATGTAGTATTTAACCAACAGATAGGAGATAAGAAGATTTTAGCTTTCCTAAACGTATGAGTTCAAAAGTGAACTTGATAATATGACAGGAATTGAAATTTGTTTACCAACATATTGTCGTTAGACATCACGCTAAAGAAATATCCTTCCTCCAACAACCCACATTGAAAAGGATGTATAATTTAAAATATCACTTTAAATCTTTCGTTTAACATTGGAACTAGATTTCCATCCCTTTTTGAAATGCTGTCATTCACAGAAATTAGTAAGTGTTCGAAAAAGCCCTGTAGACGGAATTCAGAATACGCAGACTGTATCCTCTGAAGAGGCGTTAGACCCTCCATCCAAAAAAGGACACTAAACTTCTAGAGTACGCCTCCGTTTATATAGGCCTACTCTGGGCCTACTCTGACCCACACTGGTAGCATCTGTTTTCATTACATTCAAATGACTCAAATATCCTAGTTTAAAAATTATTCATATTCGATAGTGTAAAAAAGCCTTTAAATGAACTTCACAAAAAAATGAAATTATGAGCATACAAGAAACACAATTCCCAAATGAACATGCCATTCAAATCAATCAAACGTTTGTAAGTCCAACACACAAGCCTCAGATTGCATACATCACCTGCTTTTGCTTAAGTGATTATCCATATATTTATTAAACAGGCTTATCGCAGCTTGAAACCGATAATCAAGCAATAACTAATGCTTTCTATCTAAATTAACCATAACTCTTGGTATACACAAATTCTTTAAGCATTTACTAAGTTTTGATTAGTCACACACCGGATTTGGATTGCTAACAGCACCTTTTCTTTCGAATACTTCGATATGTGACCTGTTTCAGTATTTAACAAGGTCATCACTTCCAAACATAGATTATCCGGCGGGAACCGGTACTTTCAGTGTAACAAGAACCTAAGTATGAATAACTAAGCATAGCTTAGATTTGGTACAAGGCTTCAATTATGTATATTTACCAACCCCTCCGTTCAGGCAGGATATAACACAAGGTCAATTTTTAAGCGGAGTTTAAAATGTTTGAATTCAGAGTGTTTACCTCTCCTAGACTAGTTGCCTCACTAAATCTGAAGAACCTAGGCTGTCCTACTATTTACCCATAGCTGGAGGGAGTATAATTGGATTCATACCTTTCCCAAGGGTATTAGTGCTACGTGAAATGCAATCAGTCTCGTCCAGGATTTGAACTTGTATCGCCGTGTCCATTTCAAACGACGATAACCATTACACCAAGGGCAAGGCTTCAATTATGGAGCAGCTACTGAGGATCGAACTCACCAGTCCATATATATACATATATTCATTCAACTCCTCGGCTACGGGCAGGATAGGGCAGAAGTTCGATTTTTTAAGAGTAAAATTTTCTTTCTACAAGACTGGTTTCCTTGCAAAAGCTGAAGAATCCGTACAGCCATTTTTTTTTTTGTCTGGACGACCGTCGAGATGAAAAGAATTTCCTATCAACGACTGTACCGTAGAGAATCTAAATGCATATAAACAAGGATAGTGTCATTTCGTAATAACCAGCATAAGAGTATGAAAGAACAGTGAGACAGACAACAATTAGTCAGTAATTCATAGACGATAAGACCATACCTAAACTTCAGCTTGTAGATCTTTCTGTCTAGTTAAAAATTTTCCAGACATAACTCTCGCCGTTTCTGAATGTTTGGCCAGGAAAAATGACGGAAGCTTAGCAGTACGGACGAACAGATGATTGATGAATCCTAATGAATTCAATTTTATACAATTCATTTGATCATAATTACGTATTTACCATAATTATTGACTGTATATTTACCAAAATTTACCATAAATTTACCATAATTATTTGCAGTATGTCTACTATAATTCACCATATATTTACCATAATTTATTTAATATCATGATTTATTTACCAAGTTCAACTTAGTTATAAACAAGACAAGAAATATGAAGCAGTCTGAGAGATTCCAACTCAGTCGTAGTTTTCTGCAAGTTTCTGGGTGCCGTATTCGACACATGGTCCCATACGCGTACACCTTTGAAAAGTCTCAAATCACCGTGGTCAATTTTTAAACGTTAGTTATTTTGGAAGATTATTAGTGTAACAAGACATGTGCATAATGTTATTCTCAAATCTTTGGGCAAATATAGGTTTTAACATTTTTAACATTTTTCCTATCATCTTTTGTTGGAAAGTTGCGGTATTTTGAAGTAGACAGTTTTATCAAAAAAGTTAATGGTAAAATTGGTGTGTGTGAATGTCTTAACAAAATTATGGTGCGATCTATAAAATGTATTTTTTCTTAGGTTTATGCCAATTTAGGATAAAATACCCCAATGATTTTCTCCAATGTTCTGGGTTTTGTTACTGGAAATTTTTGTATTAAATTTTATGATCGTCTCAGTAAAATTCTACTTTTTATAACATGATTTTAAGGTAACACACGCCTTAGAAATGCATTTCCTTTTAGTAAAAGCGCAATTTTTTTGCATATCTAAACCTCTTTCTTTCTTTATTCTTTTCTTTAAACGAGAAAGAATCCATTGAAAGAAAAATCTTTTTTAATTTTTCTCTCCATTGTGGGATGGCTATCTTGAAGAGGTTGGTTTCTCATATGGAGTGACCTGCTGAAATAAATTTATTTTAGCCAAATAAAGGTCTGTTAGTTTTTGCTCCAATGAATATATATATATATATATATATATATATATATATATATATATATATATATAAGTAAAAAAAAGGAAAGTTGGCGACTGTTGTCGAGGGCGACCAGAGTGCTCTCTTTTCAATAGCTACTACACTTTCCCAGGATTGCTCCACTTAACCTTTAATACATACCTTTTACTGTTGAGTGTTAAGCAAGGAAGTATCAAGTACTATTTTTAAAGTCTTTGGTATGACGCGACCAGGGATTGAACCCAGGTCTCCCGGACCATTGGTGAATGTATGTGTGAGTGTGTGTATGTGTGTGTGTGTGCGTGTGCATATATATATATATATATATATATATATATGTGTGTGTGTGTGTGTGTGTGTGTGTGTGTGTGCATTCTAAAACAACCAATGCATGTATTTTTTTTTATTTAATGTTTTTCATCGGCTACTTAAAAATCTTCCATAATCAAAATATTTTTTACAGCGATAATAGTTTATCGCTCAAGTTTATTTTCTCTATAAATATTTACTACATGACATGAATATTTCTATTGTTATTAGGGAAAATCTTTGTTAAACTCTACATATTAATTTAGTTTTATTCTTACTTGTGCAATTAATACTCCTACTCCTCCTAATCAGTTTTAGATTTTTTTTTTGTGCTTTTTCACGTATGTCGAATGTTTTGTAAATTTATTTAGTGCTATTTAGAGGTTGTAATTGATTCCTGATGAAATTCTAGTCCAAAGATACTAGGTTAATTTATATTTCATGAACTTTTTGATAAATTTGGAATGTTCAATTCAAATGCCTATGAAGTAGGTTATTTAGCCAAATCTGTAAATGTCTCCTACTCTCCATATTTCCACTGGTGCTGGTCTTTTCAGGTCTCTTACTTTGAACCAAATATGATTGAGAAAATTCTGCTGAGTTAGAATCGCAATCCCTGGCTCAATTCAAATACTGCCATGTCCTCTTTGAGGACAATAAATTATAAATGCTATAGAAATGCATTGTCAAACATGTAACGGTGAAAATGCATTGGACATGGCAGTACGATACTAATTCCTTATAAATGATTCCAGTATAAGAATGCATTGTAAATGCTTCTACAATTAGAACTCATTATAAATGATTTTACTAAAAATATGTTGCTAATGTTTTTGTTTTTTTTAATATAGAAATGAGCTGTATATGTTTTTCACTCAAAGAATACATGGGAAATGGTTTTATTATTAGAATGCTTTGGACATTATTTTAATTCAAGATTTCATTGTAAATACAATTACTATGAGAATGCAATGGAAATTATTTTACTATAAGAATGGATTGGAAACAATTTTACTATAAGAATGCATTGGAAATGATTTTATTTTAAAAGCTTTGCTATAGGAATACACTGTGAATTAATCAGGTGATTCAAAAGTTTTGCAATATTTTGGTAAAAAGAAACACAATTTAGCTGTTACGGTGTCGTGACGGTGACGATATACACCGGACTGGGATTTATACAGCTCGCCTGATACTCTCCAAGAGCTACTCACCATGTTTGCTTCGTTAGCTTGGAGCATAGTCTCATAATCAGTTTTAGACTTGCCTGCTTTTTTTGTGATTGCGGTCTTCTTACAACTCGAGGGAATTATCTAAACAATTTGGTTGCTGTACTCGGGTCAACTGCACCATTATTTACGTTCATCAAGAGATTTTCGTTGATTCTGCTGCAGAATCGACCAGTTTGAACTCGTAAAGTATAAGTTTTAGAATTAGGCAACGTTTCATATTTGTAATATAATTGCCGAGAGATTTCGTTTTATATATCTTGCCTCTCGGTTTAGTTAGGCTGAGAACCTTTCGTTTAGCGCATGGGTTAGTTAGGTGCAACATTAACGCTGGTGTTCACGCGCGCGCAGAGAGGATGTATCATTCACAGATGTCAAAATAAAAATCCCAGAAAGGAATTGGGACCAGGGTATTTGGGAGACGTCACGCACCGGAAGCGTGGGCTGAGATTTGAGAAAAAGCAGTGAGCTGAGTTCCTGCCTCGGAAGAAGAAGGCTGACTTTCAGAGCTGGGCGAGGCCAGACGACTTTTTTGTGCTACGGGCGCCGAGCGTTGGTTGGGTTGAGAGCTGATGACGTAAAAGCAGTCAGCATAGAAAGACTGTGTCTCTCTCTCCTCATGTCAAAAAACCTTTAAACTCAAAGGTAATTAAAAAATTTTCGTACCTGAACCAATTTCGTGAATGTCGTGTATTTCGGATTCCCTATGTTTATTTCACACATCCGTATCATGGGTATGTTACATATTCATCGGTGCGGCTTTCAAATCGAACATGAAGTAAAGCAATGCACAACGTGTCAGCGCACAAACTACTATGATAATACTGACCATTCGGCGTCTTCTTCCCTGGCTTGAATTGATTCGTTCTCATGATATACGCACTACAAACACATATAAAAAAGGCAAAAGTTTGTTTTTTTTAAATCTATACTAGACTATGCGAATGTATGTTAAAATATTTCACTATGGTAGTGTATGGTAAATAATTTTACTCCAGAGGGGCTGGAACATTATCTTATAATCGGAGTTTATTTGTTTATTAAGGTTATTTGGTTTAATGGCATATCAACACTTGATGGTTATTTAATGTGAAATACTGTTACTTCATTTATTGTATACGATATTTACGAGAATAGTTCATACATAACATTATTTTAAACGAGTTAGAGCTCATTTCTTTACACACTGTTAAATGCTTTTAAGCATTGCAATTCCATATCGATAATTCTTTTTAATATTAATCATTTGTTTGCACATAATTAAATGGTTTCAATTATTACTATTTAACACTGATTTGTACTCAGTTAAATGCTTTCAATATTGCTCTCCAATACTAATTGTTCTATTTGCAGATAATAAAATGGCTTCAAGGATTAATATCTGTTGTGGTATCATCCCTATATTTGATACACAGTGGACTCATCCAATAAAGATATAACATTTGACTCTAATCCACTCTGGAGGGTTAGTAGTAGCAAAAGCTATTCTAGTGACATTGTATGACTTGTTTTCTGTAATATATAACTTTTTCTCTCTATGTGGTTATCGTCGTTGGAAATGGACACAGCGATACGATTTCAAATCCTGGACGAGACTGGTTGCATTTCACATAGCACTAATACCCTTGGGAAAGGTATGAATCCAATTATTCTACCTCCAGCTATGGGTAAATAGTATGGTAGAGTAGGCTCTTCAGCTTTGGTGAGGCAACTAGTCTAGGAGAAGGAAAACTCTGAATTCAAACCTGTTAAACTCCGCTTAAAAAATTGACCTTGTGTCATATCCTGCCCGAGCGGAGGGGTTGGTAAATATCATGTACGTGTTTGTCTTACTTATGTCAAGCCCTTTTCCGAGGACATAACAATATCAAACACTAATAGTTTTATTTGCATAGAGTTAAGTAGTTTCAAGTATTTCTATCAAACAATAATAATTCCATTTTCACATAGTTAAGGGGTTTCAAGTATTGCTATTGAACACTCATAATCCTATCTAAAATTAATCATTTGTTTATACACAGTTAAATAGTTACAATTACTGCTATCTAATGCAAATAAATCTATTTAATATAAATCATAATCCCAAATAAAGGATTTAAAAGTTCTATTCGACCCACAGATAGGACCCTAATATGTAAAACCAGTCTGGATTAAAATGGATCAAAGAGTAAATCCTAATGAAAGGGTACTACACATTACCCAAACTACAAGAATTGAGCCTTACCATCATATGCAGTTTAGTGTCATACCTGGGACACGAAAATATTTCTAATGACAAGAGGAAGCAGCAAATAAAGAAGAGAGAAAGCCACAGAAACTAAACTCAGACAGTATAAAGATTATAGTCAGAAAATGCTCTGTATGATGACAGTACGTTATCGGAAAATTGAAGACAACAGTTAACTAAAACTTCCCAGCATCATCATCATCATCATCATTATCAATGTGTGCCGACAGCACAGATTCTTTTGACTCTCACAAGCCATTCGTTCATATAAGTGATGGCATTCGTTAAGTCCTGTAGACGGCACTCGGTGTTTGCACAGAGCTGATGTATGCAAGATTTTTGATGGTCGATCGACAACAGTGAGTCCATATATTGTAATCCATTGGAGAATGTGACTTATGAGTTCGTTCTTACTTCTCCAGCAGCGTCCAGCATGCTATGCCTGTCCTTCTTGGATCGTTTTCAAAATGGCAGCTAAATGGCCTTAAAACTGCTGATTCCTTGGGTATTGCTAAGAGGATTGGGTAGTTTCCGTCGTTCTTTTTCTCCATCTCACATGGCTACATGGAAGGATTTTCGTTTTGCTTTAATACTTACATCAGATTTCTGTTGAGTCAATAACCTATCAACAGCAGTCCACGATTTACCTATTGGTATTTTGACACCGGATTTCCATAAAATCGCGCGATTTCCCTTTAAATAAATATTCGTCATAATTTTTCTACATATAAGTAGACGAAAAATGGATGGAAAAAACTGTTATTGTTACAAATATTTGGATATTCGTGATTGAAAAGAAATCGCTAATTGTTTTTGAAAAGAATTTTAAAAAAAACTAACTTACGAATCTTCCAGCTGCAATTGTTTTGAATGCCCTCAGTGAACAAAACAATAATTTCCAAATATTTTTTAGAAAAAGAATTAGTCCTGGAGATGTACCGATTAGAGTTTCCCATCCATGCACTTAACAACGACTATCAAAAACGACCAAGAGCAACAATCACATAGGAACCCTCAAAACTTCTCAACCTGATCAAACGACCAAGAGCAACAATCACATAGGAACCCTCAAAACTTCTCAACCTGGTCAACTATCCTGTTGAAAGGTCTCATAATCCATCGACTATATCAACTGTAGGAGTCTAACTTTCTCACAAAAAAAAAAAGACTGTCCAGAGTCTGATATATTTATTTGATATACTTTTGATTCTGGCGATTAAATTATTTTACAAGAGGGGTTTTTTAATGAAAAAGTTAACAGTAAAGGAATTTGGTAAATGCTCAAATGATTCTTTCACACCAAAATCCTTGTTAACCTTCAACTTCGTCCATTTGTTTTTCTTTCTTTATGTCTTTATTTAATAACGTCGTTCTTTTAGCTGTCTTTGTTTAATGACATATAAAAATCCGTGCGTTATTTAATGCCAAATCCATCATTGTAGAAGTTCAGTAATGTTACGATTGAACCCATTGCTGGGACGATGAATGAGGTTTTTATGTGTGTTATTGGTTAGTGGTTGGTTAGTTCTTCTTTCAAACCCAAATACGCGTTCTTGTTTTTGTTTTGCTTCGTTTTGCTTGTTTATTTGTTTGTTTGTTTGTTTGTTTATTTTTTGGTGGTCACCTTTGCTTAAATAGAGGGGAAAAAAGGAAGGAAGGAGAGACGAAGAGACGAGTAAAGTTATTAAAAATAAACTTGGTTATTAAAGAAGTTCGCAACTAAGTCTTGAAGGAGAATGATCTCTGCGAACTATAAAATAGCTGCCTTCCAAGCCCTCTTCCGTGAATTTCTTTTTGTGGCGCCAGGAAGATTCTTCTTTTTCCGAGCATGCCCAGATTCGTTCTTCCTATCAGAGATTTCCTGGGATATCATTATTTCTTTTGTATGTATTTTATTTGTGTTTTCTTTTTCTGGTTTTATTTTATTATTCGATTGTTTTCACCTTCATTAATACTCAATCCCCACTAGTTTATATATTTTCCAAGGGTATTAGTCCGAAAATGAAGGTGATAGCGCAACTGTACTTCGAACTCGTTTACAACAACGTTAGCCATAACACTAAATGGACGCCTCTTCATTCTTTTACACATGGATTTCTCTGTTGTGACTTTTTTGTACAACTGCATGTATCTCTTTTCTATTTCTTTGATTAATTCTTTCAACAAAACTAATAAATAAAATCATATGAATAAATGAGTTTGGTAAACAATGATGACAGAGAACTTACAGAGTTTCTGATTCGAAGAAAAGGCGCCAAGATTTTAGTGACGAATATTTTAGAAAGAAATTCGAAAATATAGCTGTAAGGTATTTTGGCGCCAAATACTGAAGCCAAATCACAATTTTCGTTTAATAAGAAATTTTTTTCCATCTTACCGATAACACTTTTCGCATATGAATATTGTGATTCAAACTGCAGTTAGTGGTTTAAAGAACTTCGACCTGTACATCATCATCATCATGTCGTGCCGCCAGCACGGATATCCCTGACCCTCTCTCGCCTCTTCTCCCAATTATTCATCGCCTTTGGCACGTCTTCAGCTGCTGTATGTATGTTCGAGCTGGTCGTGCTGCTTTTGCTTGGCCTTATGTGGGGGTCCATAGGAGTACATCACTTATGAGTTCGTCCTCGCTTCTCCAGCAGTGTCCTGCGTGTGTGGTTCGTCTAACTTGTATAGTTTTCGTGATGGGAGGCAAGTGGCCGTATAGTTGGTGTCTTGTGGGGTGTTGTCGCCAGGACTTGTTCAATATTGCTCTCAACATTCTTGTTTAATGGCCGTCTAGTTTCTTCTCCAGCCGTTTAGTTAGCGTCCATGTAGTGCATCCATACTTATTTGATGTTTATCTTATTTTTACAAGTGATGCATTTTAATATAAAATTATATATATATATATATATATATATATATATATATATATATATATATATTGCATATGTCCAATTGACAATTTGCCCTATAATCATATTTTTATTTTATGTTGATAAGAAATATAAATATCAGGTTTAAAGGCTTGTGTGTAGAGAAATAAACGCTAGTTTTCTATAAAGTTATTTTAGGAAGAGGGTTCGAATCTCATCTTGAATTCCACAAAAGTTTATATATGTGTTTGTGTGAGAGGGATATATATATATATATATAGAGAGAGAGAGAAGAGAAATGCTAAGAATTTTCTCATGTCATATCATTTTTTATCAGAACATAATTTTTTGAATGAAAGAATATCACATGATAACATAATTCAGAATATGATTTTAAAAATATACGATAAATAATGGTATATCGTTCATATATAAATAAATCCATCCTCCGAAGTGCCCGTGCTGTAATGGTTATCCTCGCAGGAAATGGACACGGCGACCCGAGTTCAAATCCTGAATGAGACCGATTGCATTTCACATGGCAGTAATACCCTTTGGAAAGTTATGAATCCAATTATTCTCCCTCCAGCTATGGGTAAATAGTAGGACGGACTAGGCTCTTCAGCCTTGGTGAGGCAACTAGTCTAGGAGAAGGAAAAGTCTGAATTCAAACCTGATAAACTCCGCTAAAAAATTGACCTTGTGTCATATCCTGCCCGAGCCGAGGGGTTGGAAAATATGATAAATCCATCCTCCGAATATCTTTTTTTTTTGCTTTTGGTTATTTTTATAAAAACCTATCATCTGTTTTATTTCAATTTTCTCTAACACACACACACACACACACACACACAGAGACACACATATATATATATATATATATATATATATATATATATATATATATATATATATATATATATATATATATATATATATAATATAAGTATGCTTGATTAAATGATAAAGACACATTTCGTCTATACAATTTTATTAGGATCCGCTCAACTTTCCTGAACAGGCTTTTGATTTTATATTCCTAAGCGCTTTCAGACCTTTCATCGGTCATCATCAAGGCTTGTTTGCAAGTGTAAGGACTTTAGTTTTTTTAGTTTTTAGGTTTTTTATAACAATGCAAAAATTACGTAAACGTATAGTTGGATTAAACTGAGATGCTGATAACATCGAACGAATTCAATGCTGAACCCTATCAACGGAAATTGAACATTATCAAGAGAAATAGAATATTTAAAAAATGACTAAAGTAATTTCAATGCATTGTCACTATTTTCAAAACCAATTTTATAAATTCTAGTTTTTTTCGTTTTTATTAGTAGGACTTCTAGGATTTGTAGTCGTACCTTATTAATTTCATATGCTATTACTGTGGGGCTTCAACTAAAATTTTTCGAAATTTGGAATTGGGAATCGTGGGCTTTTAAGATGTAGGGTTATGGAGCTAGAATCTAACATGCTTAAATAAAGGTCTGCTGCCCAATTACTTACACACACACACAAACACACACACACACATATATATATATGTATATTTCGGCAGCATTTCTTCGTTAATGCAAATTTCCTTAAACATAATAGACATTTTATGCCTACATATTTTCTTCTGGATCCGTTCGAATTCCGGTATTACTTTTATCGTATTCGGGGGGAATTGATTTAGGTATTGTCCATAGTTTTGACAACACAACAATACTCGAACATCAAAATAATAAACAAAAACTTCAGATTCTCAAAGCACTATATATTAGAAACCTGCAACCAGCACTTAATAGAATTAATTTTCAAACCAATGCTAACGTACTTAAATGTCTTTAGCTACTGGCACTATTTACAGAATTACATTTAAAAGCAAACGCCATAATCTCCAACAGCAAAGACGTCCTTACACAGTAGTAATTTGCTAAAATAAAAGTTACATCACTTTTGTAATAGATTCTCCCCTGATGATGGCCCAAAGTCGGGCAGAAAGTACTTAGGGATACATACAACTATGGACAATACCTTAATCAGTTCCCCCCGAATACGATAAAAGTAATACGAGAATTCGAACGGATCCAGAAGAAAATATGTAGGCATAAAATGTCTAATATGTTAAATGAAATTTGCATATATATATATATATATATATATATATATATATATATATATATACATCGACTTGTAGGCAGAGTTTACAAAACACTGACTGTATCTTTGCAGAAAGATAATACCCCTTAACCCTAAAAGTGGTGTCCTATGTAGAATGTTAAAAAGAATCCTGTGGGGAAACTTTATTTCTGAAACACTGGAACTGTGGAACACCCGTTCATGTCCATAACACCCTAGTCCACTTTAAACCTGTGTGGTAATACCTGTTATTGTCTCATCTGGGGATGAAATAGTTTTGTTTGAAAGTGATTTGTATTGGATTTGGGACTATATAACCTTACGTAAATTATCTAAACTGGGAATAGTCACTTAAAGCTATACTTATTTTTTAAATGTTGTCACTTATTAGTAACTTAAAATCATATAACTGTGCGTAAACAAATGATTATTTTACAATAGAATCGTTATTTGAATCCATTGAATTCTGTATAAATTATTTGCATTTGATGGAAAAAAACTGTGGGCAAATTACTTGTACCAGAGAGAAATACTTGAAACCTTGCAAGAATGTACACACTATGTGCATTAGATAGAAATACTTAAAACCATACAACCGTGAGTATATTGTTTGTATTTGATAGAAAAACTTGAAACCATACAATTTTGTGCAAATTATTTGTGTTAGATAGGAATACTCGTTAAAATACATGTGAAAATTTCTAAAGACAAAACGACACAAAAATGTTAATATAAATGAACAAAGAATTTGGTTCTCTAACCTCTTTACATAAAATGACCCTTGATGAGTTGACACAGCGTAAAATTTAATCAATTCAATCCAATCAACACGAACGTAATTATTTCATTTTATATTGATTTATAATTCATTTTATTATTAGTCGTTGATATTTGATATACTAAAAAAGGTTTTTTGTTGTTTTATTGTAGAACCGTAATCATATCGATAACAATGATAATAATACAAATACAGGTGGTACGAACAAGTTTATTTCTTCCTACCTTCAGTCCTTGGTGACACGAGGAGAGAGACACAAATCATAGAAGCCCAAGTTAACCATTCTATACAGACTCTCCCCCCCCCACACACACATACGGTGCATCTTTTGGTGTCTAAGATCTCAATTCATCTCTGCTGATCTGCTTTAATCAGACCCGAAAAAGCCAGACGCACGCTTCAACGGTTGAACATTACTCGTCTTTTCAAAATTCTAAAATGCTCAGGACAATCTCTTCTGGGTAGGACGTCAGCCACCAACTCAATTCACTCCAGCGGCCGTCCAGCCCCATTGCCTTTCTGGGGGTTTATTATGACAGAAGATGATTGTCATATCCTTTGTACGTGGGCATAATGTGCACTATCTGACTATAGCACCTGAACTAAGAGATACTGATTAGTTCAAAGCCTTACCAAACTAAATGATAAAATATAATTAACGAAAAAATGATTGATATTAAAAAATCATTACCTTAATTTTATAACAGTTTACTCAGGGTAATCAAATATCGGAGACTAGTTGGAGGAAGAGAGTGATCCAACGAGGTAAAGCACAAAGCACGCTATTGGAGAGAGAAGGAGAGGAGGAAAGGGAAAAGAAGAGAGAGAGAGAGAGAGAGAGCCAAAACCTACCGGGAAATAAAAGAAACAACCACCCTATCAAAACAGTGACCACTGAATAAACTAAACTCCACACCGGAAAACTCATCAAAAGCTCAAGAAACTGAAAACACTTGTAAGAACTAAATGAATGATTTTCAAAAGAATATAAATCTCTTTTAAAAATATTTACTTTTTCTCTCTTTAGACCAAGAAAAAAAAAAGAATATATATATATATATATATATATATATATATACGAGGATCATTAAATAAGTTTACAGACTTTTTCGTATGGGCACTTTTATTGATAGTACACACATGAAACTCTAGTCTCCTTCCAAGTAATCTCCTCCGGTTGCAATGCGCTTGTTTTACCGTTCCAACAACTTCTAAAGTCTCACAGACTCCCTGACTTCCTTGAATCTCTTATGCCAAGAAAAAATTGATGCTCGATTTTTGCAAGATGGTCCAAAAGCAGTCTGAAGCATACGTTTCTGTGACATTTTTTTCAATAATTATGCCATAAAATTCTGTTTTAAACAAAGAGAATTTTATTACATATCGTTCTTCTAAAGTGTCCTCACGTCCAGATTGCATTTGTAGAATTCACCAGCTGTGACAATCAAACTTTCGTAGGGTGTATTCCAATTCCTGCTGTAGGGGTTCATTTGAACCTGAAATCATAAAAAATAGTCAGTCAACTCATACATGTATAGCAATAACAGACTGAATTTTAAAGAGTCTACGACAATGTTAAATGCCTATACAAAAAAAGTCTAGAAACATATTGAATGAACCACGTATATATATATATATATATATCGACCTCAAGTCACGTTCACAGCGCTGATTATCTTGAATCTTTCTCACCATCCGTCCCTATCACTCATTGCTCCCTGCAGATCTAGCAAATTACATCATGAGTCTTCACAGAGCTGATGTAAATAATTTCTTGCTGGTCAGCCAACACTGGCATGTCCATATGTAGGGGTCCATATAGTACATCACTTATGAGTTGGTCCTTGCATCTCCATCAGTGTCCCCCATGTCTAGTTCATCTTGTTTGGATGGTTTGTAAGACGGGAACTAAGTACCTGTACAGCTGTTAATTCATGGGGTGTTGCTTCCTGGATCTGCTAAAGTTAGCTCGTAGCATTCTTGTATTGTTTCCATTTAAATTTTCTCCCTGTGTTTTGTGGGACATTCATGCCCTAGTATTGACACAGCCACAACTTGGAAGAAATCCCGTTTTATTTCATTAGAGAGAGATTTTCAAAAGATCAACACCCTGTTAATAGAATTCGCCTCTAGGCGTATGCTGACCATCATTTACAGCAAATGAGATATTGCTGCCAAGGTATGTGTCTTGTCTACGAATTTTAGTGGATCGCCACCTAAAGAAGATATGGCCCTTCCTTGTTCTTTGTTTAAAACTGTGTTTTAAAGGGGCCAATGTCTCCTGCTTTTTGCTTCAGGCTATGCAGCGGAGATTCGGTTTAGGCTTGTGTATTTACGAGAAATGCTAGATCAAAAAAAGAATACTATACATATTTCTAAGCGTGTGTTTCGTATGTACTTATATATATATATATATATAAGTAAGTAAAGTTAGCGACCATAGTCGAGGGTGACCCGAAGGCTCCCTTTTCGATAGCTACTACACCAAGGTGTTGGGGAGGGCGCTACTCCATTCCCAGGATTGCTCCACTTTACCCTTGAACCGTACCTTATAATGCTGAGTGTTAAGCAAGGTGGTATCAAGTTCCATTTTTAAAGTCTTTGGTATGACTCGACCTGGGATTGAACCCAGGTCTCCCGGGCCATTGGCAAACACTCTAACCGCTGGGCCAATGTCCCGGTTATATATTTACGTGCACAAACACACATAGCAAATACACCTCTCTCTCTCTCTCTCTCTCTCTCTCTCTCTCTCTCTCTCTCAACACACACATATATATTAGTCTATAATTTAATTAATGTATTTAAACAATATCTAAAAATCACTCGATGTCCTAAGGAGACATAATTTTTAATATGATTATTAAAATCTAATTAAAATGAATAAAAACAAATGCGTCAAGGATTAATCGTCGTTACGAAGAGTTTCATTCAATTGCTTTTATAATTATTAGAAAACAATATTTTCCGTTCACTTTCATTAAAAATAAACAAAATAAGCGAACACACACATAAACACGCACACGTTTTTATATATATATATATACATATATATATATATATATATATGTGTGTGTGTGTGTGTGTGTGTGTGTGTGTGTGTGTGTGTCTGTCTTAATATGTATTAAGGCTGCAGATTTTCTTATAAGTATATCTTATTATAGATTACGGACAAAGATTTTGAGTAGTGGTTTTATAAATCTTTTCAGGTTAGAAAGATAAAGTCGTAGTCATACCCACAACTTCGACAATTATTAACGAAGCTTGAAAGTTTCTAAGAGTTTTCTGACAATTATTATGGAGAAAGCTACTTAGAAACGTAACTCAAAATACCTTACATCTATCTATCTATATATATATATATATATATCAACCTTTCCTCACCGGGCAGTATGCAATACAAGTTCAATTTTTTAACGAACTTATACAGGTTTGAATTCAAAGTTTTCCTTCTCCAAGACCGGTTGTTATACCATAAAGAGCACCGTCTGCACTACAGTTTACACATAGGTGTATTGAGAATTGTGAGACTCAAACCTCCACATGGGTGTTAGTGCTTTATGAAATGTAACGAACCTTATCCAGGATTTGAACTCAGTTCTCCTTTATAATTTGTTTTACGCTAACCATTATTCTACGAACGTACGTGGTGTCTTCAATAAGGTTCCAGACTTTTTTGTACAGGCATTTACAATTGGCGTAGACTCTTGAAAATTCACCATGTTATTGCTATACATCTTATGAGATGACTAACCAATTTTTATGATTTCAGCTACAAATAAACAGCTACAGCAGAAATTGGAATACACCCTACTGAAGCCTGATTGTCACAGCAGGTGAATTTCAAAAATGCAATCTGGACAAGAGGACACATTAGAAGAACGATATGCAATAAAATTCTGTTTCAAACTTGGAAAAAATGCAACAGAAACGTATGGAATGCTTCAGACAGCTTTTGGACCATCTTGCATGAATTGAGCATCAGTTTTTTGCGTGGCACAAGAGATTCAAGGAAGGCAGGGAGTCTGTGAGGGATGATGAGAAGTGTAAGGAAGTCAATATATTAGAGTTGATTGGCCAGAGGGTTTGGGGTAGGATTAGGGTTACTATGTTGAGGTTTTAAGGGAGTGAAGAGATTCTGTCGGAAGAGGCCAGCACTCTTCAAATCGGGTCAGCGGCATTTCCACCAGGACAATACACCAGTCCACAATTCCATCGTTGTCACAGATTATTTTTCCAAGATGGACATTAAGACAGTTCCTCACCCTCCCTATAGTCCAGATGTTGCTCTCTGTGACTTTTGGTTATTCCCTAAGCTCAGAGGCTGTCGTCGTTATGAGACAATTGAGGATATGAAAGAAGCTGTGACGAAGGTCATTGGCACGCTCACACAAGAGGACTTCCATGGAGCCTTCCAGACGTTGATAGAACGGTGCAACAAGTGCATTGCAGCCGGAAGAGATTATTTCGAAGAGGACTAGAGTTTCATGTGTGTACTATCAACAAAAGTGCCCATACGAAAAAAGTCTGGAAACTTATTTAATGATCCTCGTATGTGAGTCAATATAAATATATTTGCATTTATATTCATATATATATATATATATATATATATATATATATATATATATATATATATATATAGTGAAAGAATGGCAGATTGCGGAAGTAATTAGAGATTTAATAATAACATTATAGGAAGTAAACCTTTTTTAAAAAAATTAATTTTCATTTAGTTATTCTATACGTAATCTGCAATACATATGCACAAATAATAAAGAGAAATTAACTTTAATAAACTGTAAAAAGCCTTCAGTCACAGAATTCGATTTCGAGGATCTTCATGTTAATCTAACTTATGGTTATTAGAAAAAAAATCCAACCCACAACCTGATGGAGATGGGTACTAAAAATCATATAACAATAAGCAAAATAGGATAGCCGACTATTGTCAGAGAACTTGATTGGGTTCAATCCCAAGTTAAGTCATGCCAAAGACTCAATAAATGGTACTTGATGTATCCTTGCTTACCACTCACCATCATAAGGTATGGATCAAGGGTAAAGTCAAGCCATTCAGAGAAAAGAGTTGCGCTCTCCCCTAAACCTCAGTGTTGTCGCATTTGAAAAAGATGCCTTTGGTTCTCTCTCGACCACAGTCGCCAAATTTACTTACATAATCACTTAAGAAGCAACATTTACACAGTATTTAGAGCAAAAAGCAATCATGTTCAAACAAAAATTATTCTATTAGTTAATATACTTGGATAGCTGATTATTGTGAGTTAACTAGTTTCTCAATGGTGCCCCAAACTTATAGCTTTGTGCTTAACTAAGCTCAGCTTACAAAATATGAATTTTTCATAAAGTGAAAAACAAATCATCGCATCGAGGATTAGAATTCGTGTCACCAAGCCCATTTCCAGCGATAACCATCTCACTAGGAGCGCCTTATTGTTAATATAATACTATTACATATATTGTCAAGATGCGGGAGCATATATGAATTTTTTTCATGTGTGACACACGTGCTGCAATGGTTATCGTCGTAGGAAATTGAAACTGTGACACGAGTTCAAATCCTGACGAGGCTGCTTGCTTATCACATATCGCTTATACACTGGGAAAAAAGCATCAATCCAGTTATTCTCTATAAAGCCAAGCGTAAATAGTGGGGCAGACTGGGCTCTTTAACCATGGCTTGGCAACTCGTCCACGAGAAGAAATATTCTGAATTTAAACTCCGCTTAAAAATTGAACAAGCCGAATGGTAACATTTACAAGAAAACTAAGATTTTCAATGCTTTTTTTTTTTCTATTTTCTTAGAAGTCTTTGACAGCAGGGCAACCACGGAATTTATAAATTGAAAAATCGGTTAATCCATAGGATGAAATAATCCTAAATATAAAAAAAGGGATGAAAGCCATAAAAGAGGACGAAATAGAAATGGAAAGAAACGAACGGTCAAATGATTTATACAATCGTCAATAAACGAAGCTGAAGAAGAAAATAAAGATCGATGTATCCAGACAATTGAAAAAGATAACAATGTAATAATAATCTTTCAAATATCTATTATTGTAAAAGACAAATAATTCCTCATGACGTTGGGAGGGTACTTAACGGGTGAATCAGCTTCTGCGAAAATAGAATTTGCGATTCTTATTTTCGAGTCGATGTGATTTGGTGGGATTTCTGCAACATCCATTGAGACACAGGAAAAACTGGGAAATTTAATGATGAAATATATAGAGAGAGATACAGAATGGGACAACAACGAAAACAGACACGTGTCCATTGATGACAATTGATTTAGTTCATGACAAGTTAGGGCAATTTATGACCACTTAATACTTGGAGGATATCAAATCAAGGAAAGGATAATAAAAACCTATTTGTTTGTTATTTCTAAGAAATTTCTTCAAAGAAAATAGTGACTTTCGTAACTACTGAAAGAACTTGGCCACAATAAACAATGAAAATAATCACTCGCTAAGAGTGTGTCAGCCACTAAAGTTTCATTAAAATTTTTTTGTCAATAATCCAACATAAATTCGTTATTTTATTATTTGTCTTATATATATATATATATATATATATATATATATATATATATTTATTCAATTCAATATATATAAAACAATGTTTTTTTTTATTTTTTGTTCAATACCATATATATATATATATATATATATATATATATATATATATATATATATATATGGGGGGGTGTTTGGACGGATGCTTTGCTTTTTTGTTCATCTCATATTGGAAGAAAATTTCCAAAATAGAAAAAAGACGTTTTAAACATCTTCTCCTTCCTCAAATGAAATCGGGTGAAGAATATACAGAGGGAGGGAGAGCAAAAGAAAGTAATATAATAATTATCAACTTTGTGAGGAAAAGAGAGAACACAGTGAGAAAACTACATAGAATTTTTGTTTTTACTTGTTTGTTATTGACGGAGCATTAATAAACAGAAAAGAAAAAATCAATTTTTTCAAGCATCTCTTCCCTCCTATCATGTTTTTTTTTTTAAAGAGAGAAAAAGAGCGAGAAAGAGAAAATAAGATAACATATTAGAAGTTAGAAAGAGAAAAATAGAAAAAAATGAAGAAAATTGGAAGGATATTTTTTTTTCTGTTTGTTATTAAAAGAAAATTTTAAAAAAGAAAAAGGAAAAAAAAAGATTTTCACGCATCCCTTCCTTCTTAAATTATTTTTTTGATTAGAGAAAGCGAAGGAGAAAGGAAAATGAAAGATCTTTAACCATCCTCTTCCTATTTTTTCTTTCTTGTTAAGAGAGACATATTGAGGGAGAGAGAGAGAGAGAGCGGAGGAAAATATGACAATAAATAAGAACTTGAAGAAAGAAATACAAAAGAATTTTTTCAGGTAAGAGAAGATGCGTATTTTTTTTTTATTTTAAGTTTCTCTTTTTAAATTTTCTTTCAATTACAAAAAAAATCATCCACAATTCCTTTTTTCCGTCTAATTTTTTTCATGTTATTTTCTCTCTCTCTCTCTGTTTCTCTTCCAAAAAATTGTTTTTTCAAGGAAAAAAGATATCTGAAAATCTTTTTTGGTAAATTTTTAGCCTTTAACCCATCCTATTTCAGCGAAAACTAAAAATCAGATTCTATTTTCTTTTTTTCTTTTTTTTTGTGAATACATGTAAACTGACAGAAAAAATATCCGCAAAGAAGAAATTTTGAAAAGAACTCCTATACTTTAGAATAAAAACTGGGGGATCACTTTGTTATATAAATTTAACGTAAAATGATTACCGACTTCTGGACCATCAAGCATTGCTGACGACCAGAGATAGCAGCAAAAGGACATGTAACCAAATTTTTTTTTTTCATTTTTTTGTAGAGAAATCAAACGGAGATGGTGGAGATTTTTTCACTTAACAAAAAAAAAGGGGGTGGAAAATATTAGAGAAGGTTCCAATATTATATTATATATTTTCTTTATTTACTGCTCAAACGGGGGCTTTTTTTATTTTAAGTCTTTTCATTGCTTATAAAAAAAGAAAAAAATCCCCACCCCAAGTCAGCTTAGTTAACACCTCCACCCTCTCAATCTCATGAAACTTCAAAAACGGATTTAAATGTTCATTTGATTGATTGATTGATTGATTTTAAAGGTACGTCAATTCGTCTAATGTTATTTTATTCTTAGAGGTTAGGGAATCGCGTTCATGTTGCAGTATGGTTTCAAGTATTTCCATCTAATATCATCATTATTTCATCATCATCATCATCATCATCTTGTCGTCCTCAGGGCTACATCCCGTATCCTCACAGAACTGCTGTATGTAGGTTCGAGCTGGTCGCCCTGCTTTTGCTCGGCCATGTGAAGGGATCCATAGGAGAACATCACTTATGAGCTCGTCCCTGCTTCTCCTTCATGTCTGGTTCGTCTATTTTGATAGTTTTCGTACAGCTGCAGCTTTGTGGGATGTTGCCTCCAGGACTTGTCCAAAACTGCTCGCAGTATTCTTGTGTTGTTGCCGTCAAGCTTTTTCCCCATCCGTTTAGTCAGCGTCAATGTAATGCATCCTTATAGCAGTATCGACGCGACCGCTGATTAAAAGAAACTGCGTTTCTTGGTTTCAAGTAATTATTTCAATCTAACTATAGTTATTTGTTTACGCACAGTTATTTGGTCTAAAGTTATAAATACTTAATTGTCGTTAACAATTAGTGCTTCAGTTATTCTAAAAAGAAATAATTTACAGTTATATGGCATCAAGTATTTGTGAGGAATAAAAATTATTTTAAATAGTTCTATTTGATGTCTGAATTTCTGAGACGAAACAAGATTGTTATATTCTCATGTGTCGTATCATAACGACACAATAATAAAGACGCACGCAGGATAAAGACGCAGGAAGACTTATTTATAAAAATATTTATCTCTCACTTTATTTGTAAGGATACAAAGGGTTACTCAAAGTTTGCGTGTGAGAGGGAGATGGAGACCGAACATAACTGAAATATTTTGACCCCAAAGTTATGGACGTCAGCGTTGTGTCTTTCTCGTTCTCCAGGGCTGCTCAACCGGAGCCCTGGAGTCCACTCTGCTGGGTGCTGGCTTTTCTTACTACATCTCATCTACCTCCCTCTCCAACTCTACTCAACTATCTTCCTTCTGTTCAATTCGTCGGCCTTATATTACCTTCAAACTCCCACGCGGTGATATAGACACGCCTCGGCAATTTCTTCCGATATCTGGCGATTGGGATGTGTCACTTCCGCTATCTTTGGAATGGCCTGTGTGATTGTCATCGAGCAGAAATAACTGTCATGCAGTTCAGAGGTCACTCTCTTCCGGTGCGTCAGTCTATGAGAGTATAATGGGATTTTTTTTACATCGTCCCATTTCATCAGCCAGTTTCCGCCCACGCAATTTCCTCTCATAACTGCCATTAGAATGTGTCACTTCCTTCCGGTTCATCACCTTGAATGGCATTTTTGGCCGGGTCAAAAGGTCAAAACATAACAAAATGATTTTTATCATTCAGGGTTTTTGGACTGTTATGTTCATCTTTATTGTTGTATTCAAACGTTTCGGTCGATATGTCCTCTGGACTTCTTCGTGTGTTTGTCAAACTCGGGAGCCTACACGGAACTCCGAAACACGTCCTTTGTTTAATCCACAGAGGCGGGGCGCTTGTTCTGATTCCGTTAACTATAACCGGGTATAACTGTCAACAATTCCTGTGTTGTTACTCGCCTGCAGTCCGGGTTGACCCTGCGGCCTCCAGTTTTTTGTCTCTTTAGAAACTTAAGGGAACCAACGACTATAACCGTTACGCTATGTCTTGCTGTGCACAATTATCTGCAAAGATCTATTTCACTTATAGACAGAAAAGCAGGTATTACCATTTCACATCAGAGTAGACCTGGATATAATGACAATGAGGTTCTTTTCTACATTTCTCACATACCCAGAAATGGAGCCTCACCACAAAAGCCAGTCTGAATTCAAACGTAGAGCACCTTTTGGGGGAGACCTTACCACAGGCGGAGTATGTAGACTGCATACTGTAAACCACATCGACGAGGCAATATAATCGATTATAAAATTAAGGCAAAATAATAACTCATGACTCCAACTGTCACGTCTCCGATGGTCAGGTGAGCTGATGATCCACATATCTGAAGAACTGAAAATTTCAGATGTGTTGATCACAAAAAGTCATGTGTCATAACCCTGCTTTAATTTTATAAGTATCAACATATTCTGATATTTATTTACATTTTTCCGACTATTGTCCTCATCTTTGTCGCCATGTCGCAATGGAGAACTTTCAGAAAGGAAATTAACAGGAGATAACTGATATCTGACATCCATTAAACATGGCTCGTGGAACCAGAACAGTCTACCCCTGTAAGCGAAATAAAGGGTTAAGATCGACATCCCAACCACCATAAGAAAGCCGGAACGTATAACGACCAAAACGTTGTGATAAACATGGCGACAAAGATGAGGATAATAGTCCGAAAAATGTAAAAAATGTACATAATACCTCATCTCAGAAATATAGACAGATATTGTAATATTGATCTGCATTTATTTCTTGAAGCGCTTGTAACAATAAATTATAAATTGTTTGCATATTTTCTTAAAGATGATAGACAAGGATTTGGAGTTGAGATTTTTATTAACCTTATTGTGTTCAACAGTAAGACGTCAAAAATAAGGATGAAGTTTGGTTGATAATTGTCCGATATCTCATTTGTTACATGTTTAGATGTACTTTCGAACTTTGCTCTTCATTGTCACGAATAGGGTACGACAACATCGTAGATTATGAGATGTTTTATAAAGCTAATGAATAATTTTGAATGAAACCGTTCATGGCGTGCAGTTGACATCACGTTTGAACGTGTAGTCTGTTGGTACTAGTTCGAATAAAAGTCATAGATTAAGACCACTTGGCTATGGATCTCAGAGGCTGTAGAAGTATGCACCTATGTCAGATTGATTTAACTATTCCAGCTCCTAAATTGAAAAACATTTTTTTAAATGTACAAGGGGAACGATAAAATTGTCGCCCTAGAAAAGACGACATGATTCCATTTCTGTTTAATGAAAACCAGTTTTCTTTTTTTTTTTTTTTTTGTTGCAAACCATCTACTAGTTATCCAATGGTATACAAATCCCAAGAGCGATAGGAGCCTTCTGTCATATCTGAAAGTGACACAATGTTCAACGAGCGAGATCGGATATGCGCCGCTGTACAACTCATGCACTCTACCGATCCAAGTTATGACAACAGGACCATTGCCAGCACCCTCAAAATGCAAATCCGGACGGTTCAACGCTTGAGGACACAGCCCAACGCATCGGATGACCCTTTGGAGTTGGTGGAGCGGAGGGACACCGCCAGGAAAACCTGGACCAAGGAGTTCATTGACAAGGTCCAGGCAATCATTGATGAAACTCCCAAGTGGCCTATTAGGCAGATTGCCAGAGATTTATGCGTCTCACACACAACTGTAAATGCAAGTGTGAAGAAGGACTTGAAGTGTAGGTCCTACAGGCGCCAGACAAGCCAGATCTTGACTGAGAAGACAAAGAACCTCAAGCTAATGAAGTCCGTCAGGCCCCCTCCTCCCCCAACCTAAACCTGCTGGACTACTTTGTTTGGTCATACGTCGAGAACATCACCAACATGACCTCCCACAACACCAAAGCCAGCCTGATCGCCGCCATCTGCCAAGCTCTCGCCAGTACTTGTGGAAAAGGCATGCTACCAGTTCCGGATCCGTATCGATGCAGTGATTGAGGCTGAAGGCGGCTACATTGAATAGATGTCAGCTCTACTACATGATCAAGTTACCTGAATTGATTTTTTCAATAAAAGTTTTAAAATAAAGCTGTAGTGGTGTTTTCTTTAGGACGACAATTTTATCGTTTCACCCTGTATAGCGCCTGTTTTATTTTTATAAGAACAGCGCCTAGTATTTGGAGTCATTTTTTACGGTTAGGTTTATATAGGATTTTTAAGTTATCAAAATTTTTCTGTTTGCGGGTGTTGTACTCATGGACGTTGTCATAACCACTTCCGAGAAAATGACCTACCAATTTAAGCTCTGTATAGACGTTAATAAAAGAATAAGATAAAGAACAAAAAACGTGTGCAAGCACTTAAAACTTATCGAAGAGAATTTCTGGTAATGTTTGTAGCATAGGAATGAGTACTTCTAATCAATCAGATGAGCGCCAATCCCAAAACCTTTGAGATAATTAGTAAAAATTATGAATACTTAAAAGTATTTAAAACTGAGCGAAAACAACGTATTTATAGATGCTAATTAAAATTAGAAAAAATAAATTTATGAAAGCATTTAATTAAGAAGATTGCATCCAAAGTTGCAACAATCCCCTCCTTAACAGGAAAAAGGCAAAAAACTCAACTTGATATCCTTGTTTGTCATGTATAATAGAATATAGCCACAAGAATATCACCAGGTTTAATACAATATATATATATATATATATATATATATATATATATATATGTGTGTGTGTGTGTGAGTGTGTAGCTGTATGTAGTTATGTATTTTAAGTTAGCTTCAAGCTTGTCTGCATACACACACACACACATATATATATATATATATATATAATAAGAAAAGTGGTACTTAGGGTACGTCGGGTGTGTTGTGGGGTTATTCCTTAAGGGGGTGTGGAGGATTTTTAGTAATGGAGTTGGTATCGGAATGGTGGATGAGTTATGTGTATGGGTCGAAATGTGAGAGTAGGTGTTTGTTCTCATGACGGCATTTGGATAGAATTTCTGATTTTTTGTTTAGCAGGGTGTTTTGTGATGGGTGAGTAATGATTGCTAATTTCTCATGGAGACAACGAAGGCATTTTTCTGATGCCTTGCTATAGGCGAGTGGTAGTTTTAGTATTTCCAGGGGGGTGGTAGGTGAGATGTTTATGTCCTTTAAGTGCCTGATGTGTGTTGATGAAGGAGTGTTTGTTGAGTAATTTTTTTTTAAAGGAAAGATTGTGGTTATATATTCTTTATTTTATGGTACCCCCCGTTGCACCTATGCACTGCTTGACTGAGGTTGTAACGTTCGTAAGTTTACCCTGTAAACTAACTTTTTGTAGGCAGTTACCTTGTTGGGGTGTGTTTCTTTATCCCTACAGTTGCATTATTTGTTGGGGGTGTTGCTGTGGAGGGTTTTACTTTTTTGTTTGGCCTTTCAGGATTTGAGATATGTTACTTTGTGCAACTGTTGCTAGCCTTTATAGAATTTCTGTTGAAACTTTTTGCTACGGGGCTATTATTGGGGAAGTGTTTGCATATTAAATTTAGAAAATCCCTACAGATATTTGATGCTACGCATTTGTTGAAGGGTGGGTTGGACCAAGTTATATTTCTATTTCTGTGTTTTGGTTTGCTTTTTGGAGGTGTGTATTTTAATATTTGTTTATAACTGGTATTTTTTAGTGTGTTGTCATATATGTTTTGGCTATTGTAGAAAATGTCAGTGTTGGAAGAATTATCAGATACTCTATGGCTAATTGATGTTGGTATTTATTTATTGATTGAGGGTCGATAGGTTTAAAGAAGTTTGAATGAAAGTAGGTGTATCGTTCTCTTTTTTATAATATATATATATATATATATATATATTGTCATCCATGGAGAGACTGTTTCGTTGTATCACAACTCTTCAGTGTAGCTAGACACGTCGGATGCTTGAAGCTGGGATCGAAACCCGCCCAACTTTACGTTAGACTTAATATCTCACTGCTTAGCCAATAAGCGTACCACGTCAGCTAGGTAATAATACGGTATTAAGCAGCAACAGCAGCAGCAGCAGCGTTCATTTTGTTCATATTTTAAACATTACCGGATACCAGAGTGCTCAATTCATTCGAAGAGCTTTGCATTATGCGAGCGGCAGCCGTAAATTCCTTCGCCAGAGTGCTCAACCCCCATGGGGGAGCGCGTGTGTGTGTCTGTCTGTTTATATATATATATAAACTTGAAGGGAATTTAAGAACTAACCATATATACTTGTATTTATCCCCTTGAACACAGTCAATTTAATCTAATATTTATCTTCCTTATCTAAATTCCTTAGGAAAATATGATTATGATATAAAAGTCGTTAATTATACATTTACAAAATATCTATATATTGATAATTTCATATTAAAATGCACCACTTTTAAAATAAAGTAAATATAAGCATCAAAATTATATCAAATAAGAAAAGTGGAAATACTTCCAACCGTTCACTGCAGTTGTTTAAATCACTATATTAATATGCAATCAGTTTCAATCGGTAAGTTGGAAATTTTTTCTCATTAAACGAAACTTGTAATTTCTCTACAGCGTTTGGCGCCAAAATATCTTACAGCTATTTTTTTTTTTTTTTTTTTTTTGAATATCCGTAACTAAATTCTCGGCGCCATATCACCGATTCTGAAACTCTGAAAATTGTTAATCATCTTCCTTTTCCAAACTCATTTATTCATTTTACAATTCTATTTATAAATTTTGTTGAAAGAATTAATTAAAGAAAGAGTAAAAGAAAAATGAATAAATAAGGACAAAAAGAAAGAAAGAAAGAAAGAAAGAAAGAAAGAAAGAAAGAAAGAAAGAGGAAAAAACGATTGAGCAAAGCAAAAGAGCAAAAGATAAAAAGAATTAATTAAAGAAAGAAAGAAAGAAAGAAAGAAAGAAAGAAAGAAAGAAAGAAAGAAAAAGGAAAAACTATTGAGCGAAGCAAAAGAGCAAAAGATAAAAAGAATTAATTAATTAAAGAAAGAAAGAAAGAAAGAAAGAAAGAAAGAGGAAAAACTATTGAGCAAAGCAAAAGAGCAAAAGACAAAAATAATTAATTAATTAACGTAAGAAAGAAAGAAAGAAAGAAAGAAAGAAAGAAAAACTGACTAACTACTGAATGAATAGCTAAGTGTCTTAATAGAAAACTCTGAGTTAGATGAGAACGTGACAAAAATAAGAGTCAAAGATTGAGTGCTATTCTGTTAGTACACATACTATAAAATTGTTGAATGCATGGATTTATTAATGAAAATGCACTTTTACGATAAAGTAATCATACAAATATTTTTGCAATTCATTCAGCTCTCCCATTTTGTTTAAGTTTACAGAATATATATAAAATATTTGTTGGGTGCTAAAATTGTGCTCTCATAGGTGCTCGTGGTGTAATGGTTATCGTAATAAGTGAGTTCGATTTGAACTAGCTCTATAATGTTCACTTTCGGAGGTGCCCGTGGTGTAATGGTTAACGTCGTAGGAAATGGACATGGCGACACGAGTTCAAATCCTGGACGGGACTGATTGCATTTCACATAGCATTAATACCCTTGGGAAAGGTATGAATCCAATTATTCTCCTTCCAGCTATGGGTAAATAGTGGGACAGACTAGGCTCTTCAGTCTTGGTGAGGCAACTAGTCTTGGAGAAGGAAAACTCTGAATTCAAACCTGTTCAACTCCGCTTAAGAAAATTGACCTTGTGTCATATCCTGCCCGAGCGGAGGGCTTGGTAAATATGTAAACCTATGCTCTTTCTTCTAAAAGAACTAGTCGTTTGTTAATATTTTGAGAAACACCTGAAAGTGAACATTATCATATTTACCAACCCCTCCGCTCGGGCAGGATATGACACAGGGTCAATTTTCAAGCGGGGTTTAACAGGTTTGAATTCAGAGTTTTCCTTCTCCTTGACTAGTTGCCTCACCAAGGCTGAAGAGCCTAGTCGGCCCTACTATTTACCCAAAGCTGGAGGGAGAATAATTGGATTCATACCTTTCCCAAGGGTATTAGTGCTATGTGAAATGCAATCATCCTCGTCCAGGGTTTGAACTTGTGTCGCCATGTCCATTTCCTACGACGTTAACCATTACACCACGGGCACTTCCGAAAGTGAACATTATAGAGCTAGTTCAAATCGAACTCACTTATTACGATATCACAACTAGAACGTGAACCACTCCACCAGAAAGATTCTACTTGTATTAATTATTTTCATACTTGCACTCAGTATGTATTGGCAGTGACTTATTCCAGCATCCAACTTTATACCTGCACAGCTTTACGCACATGATTTCTTGTCTTGTGGCAATGCTCACAAGATGTCACCCTTGTCTATGGCTTGTAAAATCAGCTCACGTTTTCTCTTTTAGTTGGGCTAAAAACAGCTCAGCAAGCCAAAAAAGTGAAGAAAGAAAATGAACTTTTAATTTAACATAGGTGCATATTTTCCATTTCAAGAAACCCGGAAGGAAATAAAAATAGAGACAAAAGCGCATTCTATGTTAAAAAAAAATAATCTTCTTTAGTAACGCTACTAATAATCCTATTTTGTTTGTTTAATCATCTCTATGTACTTAATGCCTTTTAAATTGCTTATCATTAATCATCATGTTTATTTAATTCAATGGATTCTATAATGAGTCAATTAAAAATGAATTTCTATAATAAATTAATCATAAATGAATTTTCACAATAAATCAACTTTCAATGTATTTCTATGAGAAATCAATATATTTCTATGATGAACTAATTTCCTATAAGTTTATTTAATCAATCAATTATAAATATATTTCTGCAACAAATGCATTTATTATACAATCCTGTAATGAATCAATTTTAAATGTATTTCTATAAGCAATCAATTCATGATGCATTTCTATGATAAATCACTATACAAAGTATTTCTATTAGGAGTCTCAATATACATGGGACCCATGTGATGGCCAATAACTCTACTAATAATAATTTCATGTTCCTTTTCTTCAGATTCAAAAATAATCTGCTGTAATGACTATTATTTCTCGATCACAATACCTTAGACAAGATAAGAAAAAGATTTTGCGTCACTACTTATTTAAAGACAAAATCCTTCAAAACTGTCTCAAAATAGATGCAACCCATTTATACAAAAATGATTTATTACTGAGATAAGAAACTCAAAAAAGATTTCATGTACTGGAAGCTGATATAATACTAATGATTAACAAAAACATTGATTTGATGTCTCTCGCTCGATAAAAAGGCATTTTCTTTACAAAGAAAATGAACTCTTAAGTGGGCGATTCAGAAAGCATCGCAGGCCATATACGGCCCGCGGGTCTCATTTTGTCTATGACTGATATTGATATATACTTAATTTGGACAAGTGCCAATTCTTTTTCCCCCACTGTTTCAATTCTGTATACTTTCAAAAAATATACTTTACAATATCCATTTTAGTTGTACTAAAATCTGGTTATATGGTTTTGAAAAAAAATAGTTTACGGTAGGGCTTATTTGTGGGTGATACTGCTAATATATATTTGGGTCATGGAATAAATAAGGTGAGTTTGACCAAAAAAGTTGGCAATAAAAGGAAGCCAGAACACACTATCAGGATGACCTATTTCATTAACCATTCTGCCTAGAATCATTTTTCCGGAGATTTAGTGTACTTCAACTTCATTGGCTGTCAAATTAAATCAAGATCGTAGTGGCAAACCAATTTTCACCCCATTTGTAAGTTGGTTTTTTTTTTCTGTTTTTTTTATTTTTTTTATTAAAACATGCTTCTCCTCTGACATTCCTTTTTCCTCAATGAATTCCTCACGG
>OY757934.1:50447732-50515232 GCA_963585895.1 Sepioteuthis lessoniana | reverse complement strand
CTTTTCACTACCCTGGCAAGATCCAGGTATTTGTTCAGCTTACTGTCTTTCTTTGCCTACTTTGATAATCAAGTATTGTCTTCTAACCGGGTTGGGGTGATCCAAAGAACTTAATTTTCAAAGACGGATTCTGATTTGTGCCTATACAATGTTTCAATGTGCCCAAGTTCCAGTCCCAATAGAGTACTATCCCCATCCAGTTGAACCAAGTCTTGCATTTCTTTTGCGCTAATTTGCAATATTGGTTATTGTGTGGTTGTTCCTTCGCATTCACCACATCCTGCCCAACCCAGTTGGCTAGGACAGTAGAATACACCGACTGCGTATCTGCATTGGGATAAGACCTCTTACCCAACGAATATCCAGGACATGATAATAATCAATATAATTTGAAGAACGCGGATTACCCCTTCACTGGTTGATATGCCATAAAACCAAACCAAACCAAACCAGATGCTACAATTAAAATAGATCCAGTTTTTCTTCTCAGGTTTCCCAGTCGTAGTCATGTCCATGTTATCTCATGTGCAATTTTCTTATATTTTTTGCTTGAATTATTTGTACAATTGTTTTTCTTACACTTCTTTTGGGATTTATTGCTGTTTTTTTTTTTTTTTTGTAAGTTATTTATGTTTTATTCCTGTTACTGGCTGCTGCAAACAAGTAACTTTGATCTTTTTGCATATTCTCCGATTCCTTTAATTGTTGTACTGTTACAATCCTCAATGCGGCAAACCTATTTTCTCCTTTTTTTCATAAAGTCTTTCTATGCCATCGTTTGGGTGTAAGACATTTTGTATTGTCATTATTTGCTTTGTTCTATGGTTCATAGGTCTGATTTCCTCTCGTGTTCATCTGAAGAAGTGTCCTGGCTTTCATATTAGGGAAACAGGTCAGATATTCATTCCTTTGATGAGATTTCTACAACAGAGTTTAGTTTCAAGAAGTTTTCTTCTTTTTCTGAGATACGCCTTCCATATTTATCTTCGTTTGCGTTTGGATATGTATTTATGATGTTCAAAAGTGTTTATAGGCTTCTTTTTCTCCACGTGTTCCTATGCTTCCCTAATTGTACATCTCTCTCTCTCTCTCTCTCTCTCTCGAACCAGTCAGCTGGGGGATGTAGAATACACCGACTGCTTCTCAGCATAGGGTTAGACTCCCCACAACGAGTCTCCAGGATATGACACTAAATAATCTAATGTTGAGGCTTCTGTATTGCTGGAGCTTTGGGGAAGGCAGTGTACCTCTTCATGACCATCGCTCCCTGGTCCACACTGGCTCGGATTGGTAGCAACTGATAGGGTCCTATCTATTGGTCAAACATAAATAAACAGTTTACTTATGGTAAACTTAATTGTTTGAAATAGAAATGTTTTTACATTTAACTGTATGTAAATGAAAAATATACTTATACTAAACTGAATTATTAAAATAGAAATGTTTTTGACACTTAAACTCTCTAAAATGAATAGTTTGAAATAGAACAGTATTTACATCTAACTCTGAGTAAACAAAAAAAGTGCGCTTATACTAAACTATATTTTTCGAAAGAGAATTGTTTATATGTATAAAAATGGATTTGGCATTGAATAACCAACAATGGTTGATGTGCCACATAATAGGTATCACTCATTTTTCAACAGAATTATTTTGTCCTTATTTCTTAGTAGCATAATCTAATAGTGTTTTTTTTTTTTGGTGGGAGGAGTCATCAAGGCGTAAAGACCAAAAATGCTTGACTGTGCCCTTGAAGTTAACGAGCCTGAACTCCAGTCACAATATTACTTTCACTTTTCAACTAATACCTTCATAAAAGGTATGGGACCTCTTATCCTCCCAGCTATGGGTTAAGTGGTATCACTGCTGTTCTTCTACAAGGAAACTTTGGCGTTAGATAACCCATGGATGTTGATAAGTCATAAAACAAAAAAAACTACACCAAATTTAATAGTTTTATTAGGGTTTCTACTTTTTTCATTCTTGACCAAAATCTTAATATCATACCAATAGTCTTCGTGGTGTAGTGGCTAATGAACTGTACTGTGGCATGGTAGTACGCGCGTTCAAACCGTGGTTGTGTTATTTCATTCACTTTCGGATTAATACTCTTAGGAAAAAGGATATCTTTGGTATTTATCCTATTTACCAAACCTTCCGCTCGGGCAGGATATGACACAAGGTCATTTTTAAGGGGAGTTTGAATTCAGAGTTTTCCTTCTTCGTCAAGGCTGAAGAACCTAGTCTGCCCTACTATTTAACCATAGCTGGAGGGAGAATAATCGGATGCATACCTTTCTCAAGGGTATTAGTGCTATGTGAAATGCAATCAGTCTCGTCCAGGATTTGAACTCGTGTCGCCGTGTCCATTTCCTGCGACAATAACCATTACACCACGGGCACCTCCTATATCTTTGGTACTTATAGCCCACGAAATTGGATATGCCATTGTACATAGAGACCAAACCAAAACTCTACAAGATGGTTAATCTTTATTTACGACGTCGTAAGTTTATTGACTCTTTGGTATTTTCTTCACTTTAAATAAATCATCATCGTATTTTTCTTCACACAGCAATAATTATTTTTCAACGGGCGACTGATAAGTGTCTGTCTTGAAGTAGAACACCTAAGGCAAAATCTTTCAGTTTCATTCACGTACAGCTGAAACTCTCTTAAGCTTACATGCATAGTATGAAGTCCATAACCATATTTTTCTGTCATAGATAACGAAATCCAAGAGAGTAAGCAGCCTTTTTAGAAAGTGGACAAAATAGCTCATCGTGAAGTCATTAGCTGCCTCTATATCATAGTGTTATCCCCTAAAGAAATCCCAGAGGACGTGGTGGTTACACTATAGGACAAAGCTCTTTTCTACAGCATAGGTACGAAGCTGGTAGCTGAATTCCAACAGAGTAGAAAAGGCTTGGAATATTATCTCCATAAGAGTAACATATCAGTAACCGCATATAATAATATTGACAAAGTAGCAATCAACAGTGGTTTTGGTCGTAGGAAATGAACTCGGTGAGCTGAGCTCAAGTCCTGGACAAAGCCACTTGCATTTCTCGTAGTGCAAATACTCTTCAGAAAAGTTTGTATCAATCTATTCTCCTTCGTGTTATGGGTATATAGTTAGGTAGGTTGGGCTCTTTTATCTTGGTTGGGCAACTAGTCTAGGAGAAGGAAAACTTTTAATATAAATCTGTTAAACTCCGATTAAAAATGCCCTAGTTCTACAATCTACATTTAAGTAGGGATTGGTTTATATATATATATATATATATATATATATATATATATATATATATATATATATATATATCATTATGAAAAAACAACAAACCGGTCACATTAGGATTATTTATTTCCATCCTGTAAACCGTTTTCGAAAAGTACTATATATATATATATATATATATTACCGGGCCATTGATATAATGGTTAGTGTTCGCCAATGGCCCGGGAGACCAGTATTCAATCCCAAGGTCGAGTCATGCCAAAGACTCAAAAATTGGTACTTTATGCCACCTTGCTTAACACTAGCGCCCTCCCCTACACCTTGGTGTAGTAGCTATTGAAAGGAGAGCCCTCGGATTACCCTCGACTACGGTCGCCAACTTTACTTATATGCATATGGACAATACATGACATGGTAATAACTGGTTAACGAAAAACTGAGAAATAAATTACCATAGAATTGGGTATCTCAAAGAAACGTGTTCGGGGACATTTTCTTGAAATGACAAAGGTTTCAGCTTTTTGGATCTTTAAACTGTTTCTGCCGGAAATTGACTCTGGCATAGTATGCCAAGGGAAAATATTTTGTTTTTTCATGCCGATCCAAAGAAATTTCTAAAGCGATTTGTTATCGATTGTGTGGTCCATCATATTATTTGTTAATCAATTTTCATGGTTTATTTAATGCCAGAGCTATCGTTGTAGAAAAAGCAGGGGTACTTTTTAACCCATAACTGAGGGGGTTCATACTTTTCCCAAGGCCATTAGTCAGAAAGGGATCGTAATAGTGCGGCTTCAGTACGAACATGCTTACTAAGATATCTCTGACAAGCTCATTTGCCACAACGCCACAGGATGCCTGCCTCATCCCAAGTGATTTATTTTGGATTTGTGAATATTAGAATTTGCGTTGGCTGACAAAAGATGTTGTTAGAATCTTTTTTTGACTGATGGTGCATCACTCGAATTAAATTATAACCATCAGAATGGCAGGAAAAATGCCAAGAATCATCGTTCTTTGATTGAGAGATACTGAGCTCTAGAAGCAGTTAAAATTTTGGCAACCAGTTAAGAACTGTAAAGTCAAATAGTTAAAATCCTAGAAGTTAGAAGTTAGATTTCAACTTAGAGTTAGTTAGCCAAGACGTAATATTCCATCTTTGGTCCAACGCTCCTGACCCTATAATCTAGATGAAATGGATAATGTTATGTGCACACAAGGGAAAAGAAAACTTTGCATCTGTTATCCCAGCGAAGAGAACAGATCATCAAATGAAGAAGACTGAACAACGTTAAAACCAAAGAAGAAAAATGTTTCGGCGATACGTGACGACCAGCTGAAAAGAGCAAAATGGCTAATCCAACGAGAATAAGATGTCTCAAATCTAACAGTTCGATTTGGAAACATTGTACTTTCGGTTTGACTTTTCAATATGTCGCCTTGCAAGGGAGTTGGATATAAAAGATTAGTTATTTTTCCTTTTCATCGATAATGCCAATGTTTACTTTCGTATTTATGCCCAAAGGGAGTTGTATAACCCTCCTTATCCACCCAGCTATGAGTTGAATAGAAGGACTAATATTATTTTACGAGGATGTCTTTAACACTGATTTATACACAAAGGTTGATCTGCCATTAAAAAAGAAGCCAAATCATTACACCCATAGAATTTTTTTATGTTAACGTATATATAAAAAAGGGAAAGCTAATCTTAACGAATTTAACATCATTATCATGTCGCGCTATCAGCCCGGATATCCCTACCCCTCTCTCATCACTCCTCCATATCGCCCACTGCTTCAGGCAGGTCTTCAGGGCTACATCCCGTATCGGCACAGAGCTGCTGTATGTAGGTTCGAGCAGGTTGTCCTGCCTTTGCTCGTCCATATGAAGGGGTCCACTGGAGTACATAACTTATGAGCTCGCCCCGAGGTCTCCAGCAGTGTACTGCATGTCTGGTTCGTCTAATTTTGATAGTTTTCGTGATAGGTGGTAGGCGGCATTACAGCTGCTGCTTTTTAGGGTGCATCTTCAAGGTCTTATTCAATATTGCTAGCAGCATTCGCTGTAGTTGCCATCGAGCTTTTTCTCCATACATTTAGTTAGCGTCCATGTAGTTAATCCATATAGCAGTATCGACACAACCGTTGCATGAAAGAAACTGCGTTTTATTTTATTGGTCAGGTCTGACTTAGATATGACCGATAGCCTATCGATAGCGGTCCATGCGTTTGCTATTCGCTGTTGATGTACAAGGCACATTAAATAACTTTTCAGACTTTTCTCGTATTTTTAATAGTACACACATGAAACTCTAATCCCCTTCGAAGTAATATCCCCCAGTTGCAATGAACTTGTTGTACCGTTCCAACAACTTCTGTAAGGCCCCATGGAAGTCCGCTTGTGTGAGCGTGTCAATGACCTTCGTCACAGCCTCTTTCATCTCTTCAATAGTCTCATAACGACAGCCTCTCAACTTAGAAAATAACCAAAAGTCACAGGGAGCAAGGCCTGTTCTATAGGGAGGGTGAGGAACTGTCTTGATGCCCATCTTGATCAAATAGTCAGTGACAAGGATGGTGTTGTCGATTGGTGCATTCTCCTGGTGGAAATGCTACTGACCCGATTTGAAGAGTACTGGACTCTTCTGACGGAATCTCATCCTGAACTCCCTTTAAACCTCAACATACTATTCCTGGTTAACTGTCTGTCCAGTGGGAACCCAGTGCATGTAGATCATGTCAGTGCTGTCAAAAAAAGGATCATCAAAGGTTTGGGGATGGATTTGCTCTGTCTGGCCTACTTGGGTCTGAGAGATCCATCATGGTTCCCCTGGGAACTCTGTCTCTTGGTCTCTGGGTCATAGCAGTGGATCCAGCTTTCATCGCAGGTCACCAGAGCATCAAGAACTGCGGGATCTGAATTGATCAGCTTGACCATCTTTCTGCTGTCATGACAACGTCTTTCTTTCTGATCTTCTCTGAGTACCCTTAGGACAAACTTCGCGCAAATCTTCCGCATCTTCAGTTCCACGCGAAAAATTGTGTGTACAGTTCCCACACTGACATCAAACTGTGCATTAATTGTCTCTATAGACACACGACGGTCCTTATCCATGAAATTCTTTATTTGGCCAATCACATCTGCTATTCTGATTTCCTTACTCCTCTCACACCTCTCATCATTCCTCACAGACTCCCTGCCTTCCTTTCAAATTCCTTTCGATTCATGCAAGATACTCCAAAAGCAGTCTGAAGCATTCCATACGTTTTTGTGGCATTTTTCTAAGTTTAAATTCTAAGTTTTATTGCATATCATTCTTCTAAAGTGTCGTCAAGTCCAGATTGCATTTTTGAAATTCACCAGCTGTGACAATCAGGCTGTAGCTATTCATTCGAAGGTGAACTCATAAAAATTGGTCATTCATCTCATTAGATGTATAGCAATAACATACTGAATTTTCAAGAGTCTATGACAATATTAAATACCTGTACAAAAAAAAGTCTAGAAACATATTGAAGGAACCTCGTATGTCTCGGTTAATGAGACACTGCTTCCTCGGTAGGTGAACTTGTCTACTAGTTTCAGAGAACTACCGTTTAGAATGGAGATGTCGCCTCTCTATTAAAGCACATACATAAGGTAATTTATATTCTTGGTATAGTAGGTGATAGGAATAACAATAAATGCATTGACATGTAAATATATAAGTACATACGCATATAAAAAACACTCATATATACATATATATACACACGCTCACACACGTATATATATATATATATATATATACGCACTCACACACACACACACACACAAATATATATATATATATATATATATATATATAATGACCTAATGCTATAGATATTTCCTTTAATTCCTAACTGTAACTCCTTTTCACAGAGCAGTTGTTATATTATTGATAATACAAGGGCCATCGGATTCGTACAGGTGGCATTATAAGGGGATTTTCGCTGGCACTTATTCAGTAGTTTTTTAAAGCCCTTTGTCCAACGTGAAATAACACATGTATTCCGATTGGCAAGATTTGTAATTGTTGACTGAAAATTTTTCACATCATGTCAATCCCAGAAGCCCCTCGAAGCGGTGTCAGGGTATATGAAGAGACCTGGGTTGGCAGTGACGTTAGGAGGACGCCAATCTAAAAAACATATCTAGGCCAGGTGTACTCGATATACGTTATTTAATAATACAATGTCTACAATGCATTATACATAATTAGCTCTTAATATCTAAATAAAGAGAGATTTTAATTTAAGGAAAATGGATATCAATAACCGATTTGTGGCTTATTCCCGACGTTTATGAGATTGGTATGATATATGCACATTGCATGTGTATGTCGTCAATCCGTCCATCCATCCATCTATCTATATATGTATAGAAATATATAAAAAGTGACAGAGAAACAGTGAGAGTCAAAAAGAGAAAATATGCTGGAAGTTATATTTTCAATGACATACACATAAATGAACTCGCTCTTGACGAAATGATTGTCGTCGATTTAAAACCTCGATTAAAGTTCGAACTCTAGAAGAGGCAGTTTGTCTTTTAGTTCACTCTAATGCACTTCGAAAAAGCATGATTCCATCTGTCCTATCGTATCCTTAGCTAAGGATAAAAGGCAATAGGTTGGACTAGGTCTTTTAACTGTGATTTGGAAACTTGTCAAGAAGAATGAAATTTAAACCTATAGAGTATTATTCGGATGAATCTGTAACAGAATAGTACACCCTTTTTCTGTTGTCAGTTCAGCTTCTCGTTAATACCGGTTCTACGAAACTTTTCACTACTAAAAAGAAACATCATATCCACTTCGTCCGCTAAGCATCGCCTTAGTTAATAGTTATCATCGACATATATATATATATATAAATATATATATATATATATATATATATATATATATATATATATATATATATATATATATAACCAATCTACAACTATTCTGTGCCGATACGGGATGTAGCCTTGTAGACCTACTAGGAGCAATCGACGATAGAGACGGGTGGCGAGAGAAATTTTCGGGTGATCTGTACCTGCAGCGTGCATGATGACGATGATGTATGCATTTATATATATATATATATATATATATATATATATATATATATATATTTATATATATATATATATATTATGAGAGTGTTGGTCGTCAGTAAATCACTATGTGGTTATGTGTCGAACCAAGTCCATCTTCTTAACTACCTGATGAATGTTGTTATAAACTTCATGAAACCTTAGGTTGCAGAACAATATTTTCCATGTATTAAGTATATATATATAATATATGTTTATTTATTTTCATTATATATATATATATATATATATATATATATATATATATATATATATATATATATATATATATTAGGATAGTCTTGGTTCTTTTGCTATGGTAAAGAAATCAGTCTAAAAGAAGTAAAACACTTTATTCAAACTAGCTGTTGTCTTTTTTTAATTTCTATAATAACAAAAAGATATTATTTTCGTTGTCTTCATCTTTATTGTGGTAGATTTTAACTTACCGCAATAAGTAGAGTAAGTTAGCGACCATAGTCGAGGGTGACCCGAAGGCTCCCTTTTCGATAGCTACTACACCAAGGTGTAGGGGAGGGCGCTACTCCATTCCCAGGATTGCTCCACTTTAACCCTTGAACCGTACCTTATAATGCTGAGTGTTAAGCAAGGTGGTATCAAGTTCCATTTTTAAAGTCTTTGGTATGACTCGACCTGGGATTGAACCCAGGTCTCCCGGGCCATTGGCGAACACTCTAACCGCTGGGCCAACCGCAATAAAGATGAGGATAATTGTTCTAAAAATCACAACCAAAATTTTTTTACATCAAGCCTCATCTCAAAAATTCGGGACAGATAGCAAAATGTTAGATACAAATTAGAAATGCTTACATACAAATTGCTTGGAGCTGTTATGAGCAGGTATAACACCCAAAATAATATAAGAATCATCAAGACTAGATCACATCCCTACTTCTCAACATAGTTTCTGTTTTTCTCAATAGCAATGTTTGCCTCTTAAACCTTGTTTCATGCGACTGAAGAGATTATAAACATTATGCCCGTAAAGATGAAATGAAAATTGCAGCGATGAAGTGGCTCAAAAAACAGTCAACAGAATTTTATAAAGCAAGGATACCTGATCTCATTCGAAGGTAGAACATTGCTACTGAGAGAAATTTTTCTTATAACTATATCTTCTTTTTAATGAACCAAAAATAATTAGAATAAATCGTTAAGTTTTGTTTTTCGTTTTCTTGTTCCGATTGCACAAAATCTTCCTTGTGTATTTTTCTCTTATGCTAGCTGACAGTAAAATATATCACACATTCAACACTGACAGCCACCTTTTTGAAAACTTTTAAATTAAGCGCAGAAATTTATCTCCATTAAATTTACACATTTAGATTGCCTAAAAGTTCGTGTGGTTTTATAGGAACAAAATTTCATCTTTTTTTTATGGAGAGAGGCATTTTCAATACTATATTTAGTTAACGTATTTTCCGTTTTGCTCAATTTTTTCTTCTATTTTTCAGGTAATTTCTTATGACTCAGTCGTTCTGAATTCTTCATCTTTCTTAGAGCAGGAGTGAGTTTTCCAGAAGACCACAAAATTTTAGAGAATTTTGTAAATACTGAAAAAGAAAATGATAATCTAGAACTTATTTATACAGTAACCGACTGACATTTTTTTTCCGATCTTGTGTGCTGGGCATGACAATAAACTGCATCTGATGATGATATTCTTGTTCTGGAGATCAGGTCTACTGTAATAGGGCGTGATAGCACCTGTTAGGGTTTTATCTATGGGTTAAACAGATATGTTTTGAAATTATTCGTATTCAATAAGACCATTTGAAAAAGTTTTTAAAAACTATAAGAAACAATAACGAAAAAAATGCAAATTTGAACGTGATTCCCTAAACTCTAGGCATAAAATAACTCTCGATGGATTTATATGCCATTACCATCAAACAACTCTTTCCCTTAGCTTGTTTTTTATAGACATATCAACCTTCTAGGGTTATTTAATACCAAACCCATTCTTCGAGAAGAACAGCAGATATTTAACCCATTTCTGGTAGGATAACGGAGTCCATACATTTTCCGAGGGTATTTTGCAAAAGGGAACGTAATAGCGCGACTGGAGTTCGAACTCCGCAGTCCAACAATTTAACCATAATACTACGATGAAGTTTGTGTATTTTGCGTCTCATCAACCGAAAAAAAAAACATCGACACACGGCTAACGAAGGCATGGACAACTATCGATAGGGTTTCGATCATATGGAAATCAAACCTGACCGATAAAATGAAACGCAGTTTCTTCCAGGCAGCGGTCGTATCGATACTGCTATATGGATGCACTACTTGGACGCTAACTAAACGGGATGTAGCCCTGAAGACCTGCCAGAGGCGATGAATGATAGGGAGAAGTGGCGAGAGAGGGTCAGGGATATCCGTGCTAGCGGCACGACATGGTGATGAGGATTCTTAATTCATTCATTTTGATTAATTTCAGAGCGTTAAAAGAAAAGGATTTTTTATGAATATATTCATCCCACTCCTCCTAACGAGTTGAATGCAACTCAATGTCATTTTTGAAACGAAGCTTAACAGGTTTAAATTCAGATTTTTCCTTCTCCAAGACAGGTTGCCCCACGAAAGATAAAGAAACTAATCTGCTCTTCTAACCATAAATGAAAGGAGAATAGTTGGCTGCATACATTTCCTAAAAAAATTAACCCTATTTAAAATGTACACAGGTTCTTCTAGGATTTGAACTCCGGCCGACGTGCTAATTTCTTTTAACGATAACTTTTACATGCCTTTTAGTATAGACTCTACTAAGTTTTGTTGAGTCATCATCATCATCATCATCATCATCATTATGATGTCGTGCCGCTGGCATGGATATCCCTGACCCTCTCTTGCCACTTCTCCCTGTCGTTCATCGCCTCTGGCAGGTCTTCAGGGCTACATCCCGTATCGGCACAGAGCTGCTGTATGTATGTTCGAGCTGGTCGTCCTGCTTTTGCTCGGCCATATGTGGGTGTCAATAAGAGTACATCACTTATGAGCTCATCCTTGCTTCTCCAGCAGTGTCCTACATGTCTGGTTCATCTAACTTGGATAGTTTTCGTGATGGGAGGAAGGTGGCCGTATAGTTGGTGACTTGTGGGGTGTGGCCGCCAGGACTTGTTCAATATTGCTCGCAGCATTCTGGTGTAAATACCGTCTAGCTTCTTCTCCAGTCGTTTAGTTAGCGTCCATGTAGTGCAGCCATACAGCAGTATCGATACGACCGCTGCCTGGAAGAAACTGCTTTTCATTTTATCGGTCAGGTCTGATTTCCGTATGATGGATAGCCTATCGATAGCTGTCCATGCCTTCGTTAACCGCGTGTCGATGTCTTTTTCGGTTGATGAGATACTGCTTCCTAGGTAGGTGAATTTATCAACCAGTTTCAGAGAGGTTCCGTCTCGTGTGGAAATGTCACCTGTTTGATTTCAAGCATACAAACCCTTGGTGTTTTCGTTATCTGATGTTCCAAAGTAGTCACCCATCAAAGGAGTGGGCAGGTTCATCGCTAGCTTAACTTCAGTTATCTAAGAGGAACCGGTGCTTATAATTTGACTTGACCGTAAATCAGCCTCTTATACTTTTGGAACTTCCTGTATACAAGAAATCGGCTGACGATAATCTAAGTGCTAATCTTTATCGCATCACGGTTCCTAAAGAACTTAGATATATCTTCTAAATAAAGCTCTTCTTTCAAGGTTGTTCAAATCTCATGTGGTGTATTTCCTGTCTCAACATTGGGATCCTTCTTAAGCAACTGAAAACCCAGAGAAGAATGAAAGCTGAACGCCAAAATAAATGGACAAAATATCTGATATCTGCCTCAAATTCGTTATCTCCAACTCCACTTCATTGTAATCGATACAGCTTGCATTGCCGACAAAGTGTTTCTTGCCAAAGTTAAACCGACATTGAACAAGCAACGTACATTCAATCCACAGCTGAAACATCAACGTATAAGCAAATAGTATAGTTCAAAATTATTTCATTCTACATTTTTGAAAATCATTGTTTAACTACTTGCAAGAGTTTTATGCTAGCTCTAATTTATGGTTTTTCTATGGGGAGGTAGCAAATCTTTTCAGATCTTTAGGACTCTTCTCAGCATTCAAGCCCATAAAATTGGAATCACTGCGACCTTCATGTTCCTCAAAATCTTTAAATTCCTGTTGGGATCTAAGTATTTGTTGATTCCTTTTCTTTCATTTTCACTCAGTATTAACATTGAGAATTTTTCACATCCGCATCAGCTGATGGTCTTTCACTGGAGTTTGAGTAATAATAAGTCTCCTTAAGTCTCAAGGACTCTTCTCAGTATTCTGGCCGATCTTAGTAATGCAGTAGTTTGGATTGTCTCCACTCGTCCTTTTATTTCCAAGTTCTCTAGTCTTTTTACCAAACATTTGCTGATTGTAATAAGAGCATCAACGACAATTGGTATAACCGTTACTTTCATGTACGACAGTTTTTGCAATTCCCTAGAAAGGTCGAAGTACTTATCCTTCTTTTCGCTTTCTTTCAATTTTACTCTGTGGTCAGCCTGGACAGCAAAGTACACAATTCATCAAGTTCTGTTTTTTTGTTGATCATAATAAGGGAGGGTTAGTAAGGTTAATAAGGTCTGGTCGTCTGGCCGAGATTAGTTGATCAGTGTGAATCTCAAAATACCAGAAGGGTTTACGTGTGTCATTCTCCAGGACAGCTTTTGGGTTGTGCATATACCATTTATTCGTATAGTCAAATTTGAATTTCTTGCACAGTTACCAGTGGATAACCTATCCCACCCAGTTGTGATTAGTCTTATACTCTTTCTCTGCTAGTTTGCTGCATTCGCTTAATATGCTATTTTATTGCATCTTATCTTTTCTTGCTTTGATATGGTTGGTCCTTATGATGTTTTTTTCAGCTAAAATGAGAAAAGATTCAGTTTCTCTCAATGGTTTTTCCTTTCTTGCCTGCGTCAATGTTTTCTCGTGAGAGTTGTCGCTTGTTAGTCGTTTAAAACACCCATAGAGTTGCTTTTCTTCCTATTTTTGTTTCCTAGTTATTTTCCGTTGTGCTGATCTTCGTGTCGTCAGTATTGCTTTTGGTGGCTATGATCAGTCTTCCTACATACTTTTTTATGTATTCCTCGAGTCATCATATCAATGTGTCAAAGCTGTATTCTATGCAGGTAAGTCACGTTTCCTCCTTCTTATCTTGACTCGTATAGTCTGTCAACGTCATCTCTAGGATGCAAAGCCTAATGCATGCTCATTAGTTTTCTTGTTCTCTGATCCCTTTGTTTGAGGTCTTCTCTGGTCCATTTCAATTTAGCATAAGTCACAGTTTAAATGTCAAACAATTCTATTTAACACACAGATGGGACCCTATCTGGTGCAACCACTCCGGATCAGAGTGGACCTGGGAGTGATAGCAATGAAGAATGCCCCTCATTCGTCAATCTCTAAGACTGGAACATCACCATCAGATTGCTTAATGTCATATTCAAGACACTTGTTACAGGGGTCTGACTCCTCTGCACAGATGCTGTCGAGGTATTTTACAGTCCCAGCCGACTGGGCTCTGTGGATAAATAGACAGTTTGATGTTGTGATAGCAAATTTAGTATGTATAATTATTAGTATAGTTTCTTTTATTTAACGGTATATTAACTCCACATGGGTTATTCAATGTTGAAATTTGGTTTATTTGTAAATGCTTGAGTGAAATAATAACTATATTTTCAGTATTTAATTGCATTCTTTTTAATTACAATTTTTTACTTATATATAGTAATATGATTAGTACATGAAATTAAAAATAGCAATGTGTCAAAATAATGGTCCTCGTTAAACATTATTATCCGAAAAACCCTTTAGAGCGTGTTCGTGCTAGGCAGCTAGGTAACCATCATAAATCCTCAAAGAGATCAGTTGAGCCGTTAAATATTCAAAACAAGCGGGAACGTTTTGCGGAAAGGATTGAAAATGATTATTTATAAAGTGCAGTTATAGTAAAGCCTATGAGATCAGAAAAGAATTGAATCCACGATTGCTGGACTGAAAATGCTGCAACAGAGCGAAGATGAAGATGTTTTAATAAATGTGAAATTTTCCTCTCTGAGTTGTGAGTAACGTTCAGAAATAAACTTCAAACATTTCTCTAAAGAAAAAAGCTGTCTTCGTTAGTAACTGTTGGGTATCACCTACCTTTTCTGCATAATGAGCTGTTCCATCTGCCATATATGGCAGTAGCGGAGATCAGTATGGGAAGGATAAGCCTCCTCGTCTTCAGTGTCTTTTCTTTACATTTAGTGTCTTTTCTTTACAAATGTTTTTGTATTGATTGTTTTCACTGTATTATTTGGCTTCTCGACTTAAAGTAGAACCCCACCTCCATTCTTACAACAGGTGGAGGCTTAATTTTACCCTCCAGGCTGCGAATTTTTCTTCCACGACTTCTGCTACCCCCAAAAAAGATTCGACAACACAAGAAAGCCTTATAGGGGCAAATTGGCCTTCGTTGCCGGTCCCCGCTGAGACACAAGAAACTATCAACAGCCAAGACAGCCCGATACAGCCGGCCCAAAAGAGCTCCACAGCTTGGAAGGGCCAGCGGAGAGGATCTGACGACTTTGAAAGAGACAGGGTGGGCAATTAAGCCAAGTACTTTAAAGGAAATGAGATATTGCCCATCCCTGAGATAGTCGAAGAATTAACACCCAGGATCCTCTCGCTGGTCATTTCTGACCTAAAAACGAAAGAGCTTGTGGGGCTCAACAAAGAAACCTTTGAAGAGCTATTGAGAAAGGCAGGCATCCCATGCCAATACTTTTGTCGTAAAAGTTTTGCGACATGGGATGTCCTGCTTCCTACTGAAGAGCAGGCAGCGAAAGCGGCAGCAAACAATATTGTCACCAAACACTTCAGGTTACAGCCGGAGTACAAGGGGACCCGTAGGCTCCGCGTCACGGTATCTAACGTCCCGGCCTACATCACTGGGGAGGTTTTGGCCGCGTACCTAAGCACCTTTGGCCAAGTAGAGGACTTTAACCTCCTCCAATCCCCGGCCGGGACAGCCTACGGGGAATACGCCTTCCGGCTGTGCCTGACAAGAGATGGCTTTAAAGCCATCCTCGAGACTTTGATCAGCGGGGACAAGTAAATGATGGTGATGGTGGAAGGACGTCGACCAAGATGCTGGGCATGCAAACAAATCGGCCACATTGCCAAATTTTCCCCACAGAAAAATGAAAACGCAGTACCCACAACAACAACAGATTCGGCAGCCAACACCACCACCACCATCAGCAAGCAAACGGAAGCCCAGGGCCCGAGTCAGGACCTGCCCAAAACAAACGACCAAGAGGGCTGGACCGAGGTAAACCGGAAGAAAAAGGGGTCCCCTAAACAAGGGGAAAAAACCCAGATGCATCCCCTCCTCAGAAACAAAACAAGGCCCCACCATCAGCAGCACCAGAATCACCAAAAACACCGGCACCAACTTCACCAAAAGTACCAACAACACCGAAACCCAAAACCACACCAAAGACATCAGCAACACCAGTAACTCCAACGACATCAGCAGCACCAGTACCATCAGCAACCGCAGCATCACCAACATCCAAAAAGATGAAAAAGAAAAAACCTGCAAACCAAACAGAAGAAATGGAGACCACCACCAATTTGAAGAGGAGAAGAGACAGTGGTGGAGGGACCGCAAAAGAAATGTGCCCTGAAAAATCCCAGCCCGAGGTAGGCTCTTCCCCCAAACACAACTACAACCACAGCAACCGACTCCATCTCTACCATCACCTTCAACACTACCTCCACCACCTTTCCCCCCTCCAAAAATATCACTATAACCTCCACCCTAACAAATGGACCCTCTTTCACCTCATTCACCCCAACAGGAACATTACCAAAAAAGATACCACCGACCATATAAAAAAACCCTCCCTAGATCTCTATCGGCAGAAAGGGCACAACCCTCGAGCCTAGCTGGAACCCCATCCATTCCCTCACTCAACCCCTCAGACATATCATCCCAGGAACTATTCCCTGCGATTCCCTCACCAAAAAGAAAACCTGACCCTCCTGCCGGAAAAAAGAAACCAAATCGGCAAGATGATGCACTTTCAATTGGACAAATGCAGCGGGCAGCGGCTTTGTGCTCGGTGGAGCTGGAAGCAGTTGGGGACTTTCAGCTCCGGAAGGCACTAAAGCCGCTGCTGAGCCTTGAAAAGATTAATAATCTGAACATTGCAAATCCTTCAAACTTCCGGAGTGCAGCCATGGTGACCACTTTTGTCCGGTCAGCTGGCGACCGTACCAAGGGTGTGTGGAAGTTCTTGAGTACGGTCTGTCAGACTGACACGGGCATGAAGTTAGCGGAGTTGGAGCACTCCTCCTTGAAAAAATATATACCTTTCTGTTCGGGTAGGGTCCCTATTTTGGTTCACCCGTCTCTTTATAGGTCCCTAAAGTTGCGGTTTCCAATAGATGTCGGTGGAATCACCAGGGACAACCGGGTTACAACTGAACTCGGCACCGGTTCCCTGCGTCAGGCCGTCGGCATCCTTACCCCGAAGGATTTCCGGCCTGTAGTCGACACTGAGTAAGGTAAGTGGGACTGATGACTCTAAACCTTGCCAGTTTGAATTAAAGGGGACTGAGGGATTCAAGCAAATGTGCGCGTTTGCTTGCTGAACTCAAGAACCTCGGATAGATGTTGCTGCAGTGTAAGAGACCCAGTTCACTTGTGGTGCTGACTGTCGGGTGCTGGAAAGCGACTTTAACGTTTTCTCAGCATACGGCAGCTGCACCAGCGCTGGGGTCACCTTGCTAGTTGGACGCAGCCTTGATGCTGATGTTGACGTTGTTTTTGCAGGTGACGGGGGCCGGCTGGTTGTGGTCAATGTTGCCGTGAAAAGTTTCAAGTTCCGTCTGGTTGCGGTTTATGCGTCCAATATCGCTGCGGAGAGGGTTTCCTTTTTTCGTCGGTTGGCGCCGTTCCTGGACAATGCGAAGCGGCTAGTCTTAATGGGTGATTGGAATGCGATCCTTGATCCCAAGATAGATAAGGTCGGGCGGTGAGCTAACAGATTGGGAAGGTGTGAAAGCAGCCTTGGCGGCTTCATGACTCGTCATGATTTGGTCGACAGGTTTCGTCTAGATCAACCAGGACGGGAGATGTGGACGTGGCTAGATAGTTGGCCCTCTGCCAAAGTAGGCTCCTACTTGGACAGAGTATTAGTTAGACGAGCTGACACTGATTTCGTTAGTTGTCCCACGTTCCACTTGGTAGCGTGGACTGACCGTAAACTTGTTAGGGTCAGTCTGTGGTTAGCTAATAGGCATGGTCTAGCCGGCAACTGGAAGTTCAATACCTCCTTACTGGAGATACGGGACATCCGGGACCGGCTAGAATCCCTAATTAAGCGGGCGTTAGTGGAAGATGTACCGGGAATAGGTGGTGGGTTTCTCTTAAACATAGGATTAGAGATTTCGCCACCAAGTACGGTCGACAGCTAAATCTAGATTGGACCGGGGAGGCGAAATCTATAGAAGATAGACTTTCCCGGGCGGTGGCTGGGGGGAATTCCCTAGGTGTACAGCTAGCAAGGAGGGACCTTGAGCGTGAGAGTAGCGAGCGCTACAAGGGATCAGTAGTTAGATCTAGGCTAAAAAGAGCTCTTAACGAAGCTGTGAAATCGAACGCAACTGCACGTGAAGAAGTGCAAAGGTTTCCCGATCGGTACATCGCTTCTGTCAAGACCCCGGACGGGCGACAGCTGCGATCGACTCGTGAGATACGTGATGCCTTTCGGGCGCACTTTCGGGATCGCTTTGCCCACTGCACTGATATCCCGCTCTGGGAGTTTCTCAGCTATCTCGCCGACTTCCCTCACCTTGGGGCGGCTGAAGCGGCTAGTTGCGAGGGTGTGGTTACTGAATGCGAAGTGCCTGATGCGTTGAAGCAGGTCGGCCTGAACAAGTCGCTGGGACTAGATGGTTTGCCATACGAAGTGTACTGGAGGATGTCGTACATTTTTGTACCTATTCTGACGGATATGTTCAACCATTGGTTTGCCCAATGAACCATCCCTGGTAGCGTTACCAAGGTCGTGATCACACTACTGAAGAAAGGTGGCAGGCATGTTTGGGAGGGTTTAGACGATTACAGGCCCATAACTCTGCTTAACACAGAGTTAAAGATTTTGGCTCGGGTCTTAGCGAATCGTTTACAGCTTGTCATTAGCGATCTGATCGGCCCCGAACAGACCTTTACTGTGAAGGGAAGATCGATCCAGGACAACCTGCACTTGATTCGCGAGTTCCTAGAGGGGATAAAAGACGACACTGAAGCTGCGCTGATCAGTTTAGATCAGTCCAAGGCCTTTGATAGGGCTGACCATCGGTTTTTGGTCATTGTTTTGGAGACTGCCGAATTCGAACCGGAGTCCCGCAGATGGATTAGCATGATGTACCACAACCGTCAGACAGTGTTGTAGGTGAACGGAAGGCGTTCGGGGGCGTTCGCGATCGAACGTTCGGTCCGGCAGGGCTGCCCTCTGTCTCCTCTTCTTTATGTCCTCGCGTTGGAGCCCCTCCTGCGCAGGCTTAGGGATGAGGGGACAAGTCCGGCGCTGCGCGGTATCCCTTTTGCTGGTCGCCTTGCGGCAAGGGTTTCCGCGTTCGTCGATGACATCACAGCCTTTGTATCCCGCCGGCTGGATATAGAGGCTGTGAAAGAGGCAGTTGTCGAATAGGAGCGGATTGCAGGGGCCAAGGTCAATTTTGACAAAAGCGAAGGTTTGCGGCTCGGTGCTTGGAGGGGCAGCAATACTCTTCCAGGGCCCTTCCTGCTGGAGTGACGGACCCATCGGCATCCTTGGGGTGTGGTTTGGGCCCGACCTCCAACTGGAGCGAAATTAGTCGGAAGTACATGCTAAGGTGAATGCTCAGGTGGGAATCTGGCTTTCAAGGAGGTTGTCCTTAAAGGGCATGGCGAATGGCGTGCGCCGCTTACGTCTTCCCCTTGATCCTTTACCGATTGGCTGTACTTCCTCTGCCTAAGGCACATCGGTTGGCGCTTCAACGATCCCTCTCCAGATTGCTCTGGGGAGGTGCAAGGCCGATGGTCCGTAGGCAGGTCGGTATCCAACGTACACGCAACGGGGATCTGGGTATGCCTGATCTGGAGAGCCACTGGCTTGCTGAAAGACTTGCATATCTGGGCCGAGTTTTGACGGGGGATGCAGTGTGGAGACGAAAGGCGAGTCGGATTTTTCCTCGCCTCAACTCAGACCCAAAGGCTGAAGGTCGACGTAGGCCTTTGGGCGAAGCACTGTTTGCCCGCGAGTGCCGAAAGGCCCTTCGTAACCTTCTTGGGTCCAGTGACCTTTCATGGCCACGGAAAGAACCGTATCAGGAATTAGTGGTGGGTTCCGCTTCAGATCCTCTCAGCGAGCGGCATGGCTGGACGGCGGAGGAGATCCGCTCTCACTGGAATTGGGCGCCAGGATCGAGCTTCTTGAACAACTCCGAGTTCTCGCTCACCTGGTGACTTGTTCGAAATGCGTTATCCCTTCCTGGCATGAAGTTCAAGGCGGGCCTGACAGACATACCCGATTGCCCTTGCTGCGGCAGTCGGTTGGAAGAAACGGCTGAGCAGGCCTTCTACTGCTGCGAGCGAGTCCGCCCGTTTTGGGATCACGTCGGGGAGTGGACGGCTCGCATCAAACCCAAACAACTCGTGCTGCCCGTCGTAGACAGCGTTCTTCCTCCGTTTCATGGTGAGAAGCGTAGGGTGTTTCTCGCGATCCTAGATGTAGCCCGAATGGTGATTTGGACGACGCGAAACAAGGGATTGTATGACGATGCAAACTTTTCTCATCGTGATCTGGTTTTGTATTTTCGGCATCAGCTGAGGGTCAAAATCAGATGCGATAGAAAACGCTTGGATCGCATAACATTCAGCAAAAGGTGGGTGACTGCAGCGAGCCTGGTCGTAAGAAAGGGGACAATGTTGGAGTCATCCTTCCCTCCTCTGCCGGCCCATGGCGTCTACGGTACGGGTCCTTAGGGACCCCATCCCTGGTAAGTAGAATTATTTTTTCCCCTTGAAACCTAGTTAGCAGTACGCTGTGAGTCATTGTCGCCGTCATCTAGTCGTTAGTTTCCCAAGATCTCCCCCTCCCAATTACTTTTGTACCTCAACCCGTATTCCAGTCTGCTTTTAGTGAAGATCTTGGACATTCATATGTATAAAATCATATTACCGGCTTCTATCGACCCATACCACGTCCGACCCTTTATTTTCTTTTACCCCTGTAGATTAGGATTACCATCCCACCTAGGGTTGGTCCGGCTTGTTTCCGGTTCTTTCGGCCCGGAAAACAGTCGGCCTCCAATTTTATAGACGGGGAGATGGGAGGGCAACCAAACGGGGAATTTTTCCTTGTTTTTCGTGTATATATTTTTTTCTGGTTTTTTTCTCCCATTTCCATCATATCCATTGTAAATACACCATATATTGTAAATAAAATCATACACCACTTTCGGGTTTTAAGTAGGCCTTCTTCATAGAGTAAATGTGGTATTTTGGTAACTGCTGCGCGAATGGCGATGGATAAATGCTTATATATTGTACTGTTGAATGGGTCGGCGAATGTGGCTAGCTAGGTCCCCTTAGAATATACAGAAAAGCATGACAACTCCCTTCCCCTCCCCCAAAACCTTTAGGCCTTGTGCCTACATTGTATTCGTACAATGAAATAAAAGAATAAGCCTACAAGTCAGACCAGAAGAGCCGTTCCTATTGTTGAAGTATATCATTACTCTATCACTAATCCTATGTTCTTATTACTAACAGTCTCTCTCTTGTAAATACTCTTTCCTGTAAATATAACTATTTCCTCACATATCGTGGTTTGTCTTATTATTACTACTACTTGTGTTCACTAACCAGAACACAACAGTAACAATATCTTGAATAATTTTTAAACACATTTTCTGTCTGCCTATTTTGTAGTATTTTTACAAGAATGGAAACAACACCCTACGAAACAACAGCTGCATAGCCACTTGCCTCCCATCTCAAAAACTACCCAAGTAAGACGTACAAGACATGCTGCCCGCTGCTAGAGGAGCAAGGACAAATTCATAAGTGACTTTCTTCTATGGACGTGCCAGCTTTGACTAACCAGCTTGAACATATCTATGTGCGAAGACAGGATGTAGTTTGGAAAACCTGCTAGGATCGATGAATGATCTGGACGGATGGTTAACAGTACGACTTGATGATGATTGATTGATTGATTGATTTTAACGCATCTGTGCTTATTTCTTGCCTAGAGGTGAGGGAATCGCAGTAATTGTATGTTCATATTTATATATTTTGCCGTAACTTACGAAGAGGTTATTTCTTATTTAACACAATCCAATTGAATAGGAATAACTTCAAACGGATATACATTAGTCATAAATGGATTGGTTTGATTTGGTTTCTTTGTTTAATGCCATATCAACCTTTGTAGGTTATTTAATGCCAAAGCTATTCTCCGAGAAGTAGTGGTACTATTTAACCCATAGCTGGGAGGATATGAGGGTTCATACCTTTCCCAACGGTATTTGCCCGAAAGTGAACGTAATAGCGCGAGTGGAGTACGAACTCGCTAACTACGATTCTGCAGTCAATCGCTTTAACCATTACACTAAGAGGACAGCCCCCATAAATGGAACCCTAACAGATACTAACTCTAAGATTTCTTGCCAACTTACAATCTTACAGTGTAAAATAATTAATTATCACCCTAATCATATTACAGGATGGTGCTATCCCTTTTCCTGAGATTGATCCACTTACTCTTGATCCACACCTTATAATGCTGAGTATGAAGCAAGGAAGCATCAAGTACCATTTTTTGAGTCTTTGATATGATATGGCCTGGGATTGAATTCCAGTCTCCTGAGCCAGTAGCGGACATTCTAGCCATTATGCCAATGAGCCGGTATTTAGGAATATTCTATAACTCTGGTGACTTAGAATTTTGCAATATTTTGATTCGAGCAATTTTGCAGCGTGTATATCACGGGACCAAAAGGTTCACACAATGAAGTTACCCACAGTCTTTGATAGTTCTGTGACAGCTGGTATGCTGACACTTTGAAAATCGCACAGATGAACGTGCTCCATAGTCTTATTCGGAATCGAGTTTGAACTGGACTATAAAGACGTGTGAGCAACCAATAATATTTGTCGTGCGAAAAGTGAGGACACATTTAATCACAGTATAGTAAGCAGACGGTTCCAAAAAATTCACTTGAGTTGAAAGAACATCAATGAGCTGACAAGGCCGGCTAAGATTAAACCTCCGAATTCTGTGGCCATACTGCAGGTCATGGAGGTAAATCTGGTGAGTAGCACTCAGAGAGTATCAGGTGAGCACGGCCTCTCATTGTCTGTTTTCGTTTGTTATATTTACGTACTGGAGTACGCTTGCTATTTCTATAACTCTCGGCTTTCATTTCCTCACGTTACCAAAATATCCAAAAACTTTGAGTTACCATAATATAATTACTTAGAGGGTGCCATCAACATTCATTCAGCTCGATAAAATGATTTTCAACAAAACATGCTTCTTATATATATATATATATAGCTTGTTATGCTTTTTGAGTATAACTGAAATACAAAAATGACGTGCTACTTCCTCTGAAAATGCTAAAAAAAGATTTGAAAGGTAGATTTATTCTCTTTCGAGTGGTCACTTGATTATCATGGCTGCTATTGCATCTGATGTCTTTCTCTCCAAACAACAAGACCGGCAGTTGCTTCTGTTGGAATCCAAGAAATATAATAGAGATGTCGGCATTGAGTCTTAAGAAGCATGCGAACACACAAACACAATGTCAATCCGCTCTGATAGAATAATTTTTTCCATCTGCTCTTCAAGAGAAATTCTTCGATGATAACCCACTGCTCATATGTGAATGGTTTTGTACTGCGGTTAATACTTTTGTAAATTGCCTGTCGTAAGTTCGATTCCTCAAGGAACAAAACTCTTACAATCTTCATAAATTCAGGAGTATACCTAAGAGCTATCATATAGGAGTAATCAGGATGCTAGTTTCTCACATTGCAATTGTATATATTTATCGAACTCTTCTGAAACGATCAGGATGAGAAACAAGGTCAATTTTATTGCAAGTACAACTGGCAAGAATTCAGAATTTTCCGTCTTCTCGACTTGTTGCTAAACCAAGGTTAAAGAATCCAGTCTATCCAATTATTTGCCAATAGGTGAAGTACGGAAGAGGGAAGCATTTCCAAGCTACATCTAAGATTCGAACTCGTGAGGCAGATTCTATTTCCCACTGCGATAACCGTTACGCTTCAGTTTTTTTATTTTTAATTGTTACTGTTTATTAAGTTAGCAGAAAAATAATTCCGATGATTAAATAACAACAAAAAATTACTCTGAAATTAGTGACAAGTGTAAAAACATGACGTGTAAGGTAGTAAGAAAACGCTAAGAAATTCATAAAAAATCAGTCTTGGCCTATTGGAGAGATTGTTCACCAATGGCCCGGGAGTCCGGGGTTCAGTCCCAGGTGGAGTCATATCAAAATTGTACCAATTACTTGAGGCCATCGTGTTTAACACTCGGCATTATATGGTACGGAAAAAAGAAGTAACTGTAATTTTTAGTGATTCATTCAATTAAATTGTTGAATTAGGAAAATTTAAAAATGAAAGCTGAGAGTGATGGAAATGATAAGCTTCCAAGTTGTTCCATTGTTTAATTACTCCTGTTTCAAATAAGTTTAATGCAAAAATTCAGTTTTAGATAAGATTAAATGCTATTTTCTATTTTTTCTATTTGTTGCGCAATATTACTATTTTTTAAAACATCGATACTCACATGACGTTATTGATTTCTTATAACGTTTTTTTTTTATTCTAATACGTTTTATAACTTATTAAAATGAACTAAATGCATATTTTTCTCGTGAAATAAATATGAACTAATTACTGTGATGGTTGATTGCATTAATTATTTCATTATCTAGTTTGGTTGGGCCGCGTTTTTTACAGTTAGCAGTTTTGTTAGGTGAAATCTTTGAGCAGAAATGTAAGTCAAATTGAAAGGTTTAAGCAAGTTTCCTCGCGACCAGGGTATGTGACCTGTCAATTATACACAGGAACACCAAATGTAAACAAAATAGATTCATAACTTGTCACAAGTTTGATTTAGTAAATGAAAAACACGGTAAAAATTTGGGGACACGTGTTAGATGACGCAATAACTTAGTGAGATGACATCACATTAACTATATTCTGAATTTAGATAGATACAAATTATTGAATTTCGAAAAAGTTGTCTGTTAGAACTTGGAAGCAGTTAGAAGAAGTTGTCAGTTGAGTTTAGACGTCAGTCGAGTCGTTGGGGGTGTCTCTTTGTGCCTCTGTTTATAGACCCTTGCAGATTTTCTCTCTCTCTCTCTCTCTCTCTCTCTCTCTCTCTCTCTCTCTCTCTCGTGCTACTGTATGTAGTCTGAACTTCGAACAGTATATATGGATAATAAAGGGACAATTTTCTATGAAAATATTGGACATACTACTTTTACACCAATACGTTTCAATAGACGTTTGTTAATTATTGATGGAGAGCTATTCTTGTCTTTGAGTTGCCAACATACAGGCAACTTTGTTCCAACGAATCATCTCGAGCGTTACAAGTTCCGTATAAATTGTGTCATTCCCTTTCTGTGGATCTTTCAAACACAACGTGGGCACAGAAAGGATTGATAAAGAGACTACTTAGAAATGCATTTGACGCTGTTGCCAGTAAAAAACCAGATTAAAAGTACCGTGACAACTATAGTATCAAATTTGGTGCGGTTACCAGAATAAGACCAATCATAATTATTACATTTGATACAGCAATTGTTGTCATGCACAACGGTATTACACTTGGCCCTGGTATAGGCGTTAGTAATCAGTGACCGTGATATTGTTACGGTGGTGCCGTGCCAAGCATATTATTGAATCAATTAAGATAAAAAATATTTTTATATGCGATCTTATTCAATTTCGTTATCTTTATACTTTGATATAATATTCAATGGCCTTAAAACTAAAATGCTTGCAGCAGTGGGGCCATATTTTTTGCAGGTATATAAAACGTTCGTCTATCGGCATCGAAAAAGTCTTTTTAACTTAGTCGAAGCTTAAGAAATAAAATACACTGTGGATTTGTTAATTGTAAAGACTTGCGTATAACCGACAACGCTTTTAGATGAGGTGAGAAATATACCTCAGACTTTGTCGTATTGATAATTATCTAGGAAGCTAGTTTCTCACTTGAAAAGGTTACGTATTTACCTAATTCTTTTGTAACTGGCAAGATGCTACTCATTTTTAAGTGGATTATAGCTCATTTGAATTCAGTTCACCATCTAAACGTTTTGCTTTGTATATTTAAAATGTAAAGACTTCTGGAAAGTTTAATGTGGTGTGGTGGTCAGTAAACACAGATCACTTAGTAGCGAGATCAGTCCTCTTTTGATACCCCATAATAGCGGTTGATACTACAAAATAATATTCATAATAGCGGTTGATCCTATTTACCAACCGCTCTACTCGGGCAGGATATGACACAAGGTCAATTTTTAAGCGGAGTTTAACAGGTTTGAATTCAGAGTTTTCCTTCTCCTAGACTAGTTGCCTAACCAAGGCTGAAGAACCTAGTCTGTCATACTATTTACCCATAGCTGGAAGGAGAATAATTGGATTCATACCTTTCCCAAGGGTATTAGTGCTATGTGAAATGCAATCAGTCTCGTCCAGGATTTGAACTCGTATCGCCGTGTCCATTTTATACGAAGATAACCATTACACCACCGGCAGCGGTTGATACTCCATTGAAGCGGCTGATGCGAAATATAACCTATGATTATCAGCCCTGGTGAAATTTTGCTCTCATAGAGGAGGTCTACCTAATTTTATTTTTATTTAACACTGAATTACGGTGAAAATCTTAAAACATGGTCCATTAGAAAGCTCTATCCATAAAAGAGCTATTAAATGTCATTTTAAAAAGTTGGAACTACTTTTATAAAGAATATTGTTCTAAATTAATGAAATCCCTGCATGAAAAGAATCAGGTCTATCATAAAAGCTTTAGAAGAGGCATGTATAATTTCTAATTTTTGTCAATTAATCTCATAATTTATTTCCCAATATTGGATTATTCCATAACATTTTTCCTCTGCATGATTGTACTGTTAATGTAAATTATTTAATCAAATTTGTTTAAGGAATATTTCATGTAGTCTGGATTTTCAGTTATTAAATTAAAACGTTTTGCGTCTTATCTTTATTAATTCATTTACTTCCAATTTTTCTTTAATTCCATGTGTTGAGCTAATTTCATTTTTTGTCGGAAAAAGTAATAATAATTTTTTAGAGGTTGGGTGTCTTCACGGAGTGAGTTCAGTTCTTCCAATGTGTCCCGTATTTCTGAAATTGAGTCAAATCCTAGCAAAGCGAAACTGCAAATGGGATAAATTAAACCTAAAATACATGCTAGATTAGAGTGACTTTCTATCAGTATTATAGCATTAAAACTTTTTTTTTTATACTTTCGAGTATCTTATTTTATTGTATTTTCTATAAAAATTTCACTGATCTTTTTTACGCTTGATTTATGTTTTAAACCATTGGAAATACATTGTGTATCGAAAAAGTTTCTTATTTTCTTTCAATCTTTCATCTTATAATCATTTAAATAATCCTTTGAGTGTCCCTAAGAGATAAAAGTAATGCATTCTTATGTGACTAAAATGAACATTAAATTTTGCTGAAGTGCATTGCTATAATTTTGGGGAGGTTTTAAAAAAGAAAACATCGATTTTTAAGGCAAGTAGGAAGACAAATATTGGGATAATGTAAGTGGTTTTCATTCATATTTCCGATTTTCCCAAAACATTCTTTGTATTTTTCTTATTTTATATTACTTTTTTCTTCTGCTTCTTTCTTATCGTGTTGCCTTCCTTTCCCTCTATCTTGACGTTCATATTTTCTTCTATTTACCAATTCATCTTTTTCATTGATTCATGTATATTTGTTACTTGCTATTTTTTGTTTTTTTGTTTGTTTTTGTTTTTTTGTTTTGTTTTTTTTTTTCCTTCCTTATGATTCCTTTCCACCCGTCCTTCCTCTTTACAATTCAAATTTCTTCTCTGTTTATCTATCCTATATTTCTATTTGAAATCGAATTCTGTGATTTACTTAATCAACTTTGCAAATTAATATCTGAATGAGAATATAGACTTCTTTATAATTAGCATTTGATATTCTCCTTGAGTAATCGTTTCTTTATATTATAGAAGTTGTAGTCGGGAGCCCGTATCCACACCTCAAGCGCATTTCAAGGGTACTTTCATTTAATATATAACCAGCATTTTCTCATTCAAAGATTTTTGATTAAATATGATAGAAACATACTGTCTTCCGATTCGATCAGTAATTCGTTCAAGTCTTCATATGAGTCGTTTGACTTTTGGATGAAATGAATTTAGGAAGGCACCGTATATTTCCCAAATACTTCTTTCTTTCTAAATTTCCTTCCCACCTATTCCTCTTTCTACTCTTTATATAAATATATTTTGCGTTTCTCATTTCATAATTCGGTCCTCTGAAATAGATCCTGTTAAGACCGAAAGTACTTGGGAAACATACGGTGGCTTCCTAAGTTAATTTTGTCAAAAAGTCAAATGACTCATAACACGACTTGAGTGAGGGAATATTGAATAAGCGCACTAGAAATACCGGTAGTATATATTCAAAGATATATATATATATATATATATATATATATATATATATATATATATATATATTGTTTTTGTTTTTGTTTTTTGAAGGAATATCAAACATTGTATAAATAAAAATAATAATAGATATATCTCAACCGTAAAATTTTTTTCTTGATTTGAAAATATTATTAAGATATATTAAAAGTATTTTAATTATAAAATTATTTTAATTAAAAATTTTTAAAAAATTCAAATCCCATTCTCGCCAGAAGCAATACAAAATCATCCAAATAAAAATATTCTTTCGTAAAACATCTGATTATCATCATCAGAACCTGAAATAAATTCACAATGACACCAAAGAAGTGAATTTTTTCTTTTGATTTTTATGTAAAAGAATTTTTGGCTCTGCACATTAATTTTCGATGTATTTTTAATCCCAAATTATTCGATAGCCTTTGACATTGAGCACCCAATTTGGATTCTCCTACCCCTTGGATTTTCTCCTCTGATTATATATATATATATATATATACCAAGACATAAAGGAGACTGCTTGAGAAGCAAGGACGAACTCAAAAGCGACGTTCTCTTATGTACTTGTATACATGAATTGACGCACCAGTGTTGGCTGAAAAACAATAATTTATTTACAACACCTCCAAGCAGACACTGGATGTAGTTTGAAGGACCCTCTAAGAGTGAACGATAACAGGGACGGTTGGCTCAAAAGAGTGTGGGAACTCCGTACTGCCAGTGCGATTTGATGATGCTGATGAAAAAAAAAATATATATATATATGTGTGTGTGTGTGTGTGTGAGAGAGAGAGAGAGAGAGAGAGAGAGAGAGAGAGAGAGATAGAGAGAGACAGAGTTTGTGCAGTAATTGTTTAGTTTCCAAAAACAGTTAAAATTCCTACCAATAATTTTTGTGTACACTTTACACGAATTCTCCATACCTTCTCCATGATGTTTTGGTTCTCTAGCCATGGTGGGCAGCCTGTCTAAGAGAAAGGTAACATCGATTTCAAAAAATTCTTCCTGCTAATTAATTTTTCACAAAAAAAAACTACACGAGCTGTAATGTAATTGATTCAATATATATATATATATATATATATATATATAATCCGAGGAAATAGTCTAAGGATTAAACTATTAAGTTTAAGTAATAATGGGAATAGGAATATCCAACTGAGATTGCATAAAACAGACTTACGTGAAGTACCGGTTCTGACAAGATCATCAAAGTGATGATATTGAAAAGATTGAGATCCAGTATAACTCGAGAACAACTGATAGTGTTAGCAATCTAAAGCATGACAACCAGAATTAACAAAGCTTAATAAATAACAAGTTATGAAATAATAAGCCTGTTTAGTTCTTAGATGGGTAACAACTTATTCACAGCAGGTACTGTAAGCCATATAAAGTATGCGAACTAGATTAAACAAAGTTTAATAAATAACAACTTAAACGGTAAAGGGACTGTTCAGAATTTAGATGGCTAACCACATATTAACAGCAGGTACTGTAAGCAATATAAGGTATGTAAGCTAGACTAAACAAAATTTAATAAATAGCAACTTAAACGGTGAAGGGTCTGTTCAGAATTTAGGAGGCTGACCACATATCAACAGCAGGAATAGTAAACAGTAAATTGAATACACTCAATAGCTAATTCTCTTTTTATGAAATTAGATAATGCTAAATGGTTATCATAACACTTAGCTTCAAAACGGAACAAAGTTTTTCATTATTTAATACATCTCTTTGATCGCTAATCACTGTTTGAGAATACTCACAGGTTTTAGCTTGCTTACCCAGCTAACGTTACCCAGCCGCCATTCAAATTGAACTAATGAATCATTTGACATACTTGACACAACTTCACTACGTGCTAAAGCGCAAATAATGCTGACTAGAATTTTTTGCGTTATAGGGTAGTACTTGAAACCATTTGGTACCCAGGGTGTGACATTAAACTGTATTTGATGGTGAGGCTCCTTTCTTGGAGTTTGAAGAATGTAGAGTACTTCTTCATAACCATTATTCTAAGGTCGACTATGGCTGGAGTGGTAGTACCCGTTAGGGGCTCAAATATGGGTCAATTAGAATGTTCAGTCTTTTATGTAGGTTTATTATTAATATCAAAAAAAATTTGCAGTTTTGAATAGCAATATTTGAAACCATTTAACTGTGAGCAAATAGAACTATTAGTGTCAAAATGCAAACTTGAAACAATTTAACTGTGTAGAAATAAATGATTAGCGTTAATTTTAATTGGAATAATAGATAAATAGAATTACAAATGTCAAATAGCATAACATGAAAACATTTAACTGTGTGTCAGCAAATGATAAATACTAAAAAAAATTATTAGTGTTAAATAGCAATACTTATAACGATTAACCATGTGCAAACAATAGATAGGAATAGTTGAAACAATTTAACTGCGGGCAAACAAAGGAGCTTTCCCTCGTTTAAAAATAAAATTACCAACAAACTATTAATTTGAAAAAAAAAAATATATATATATATATAGATGTTCTTTCCTTACGAATCCGGTGCCTTTCGGGAAGACTTTTGCCCACGTCTTAGGGCCCGACTCAACCGCCATTGGCACGGAACCCTTCTCCATTTCGGTCTTCGAAACCGGGCCATTGGCCTAATAAGTACAGTGTTCACCAATAGTCCAGGGCACCGGGGTTCAATCCCAAGTCGAGTCATACCAAAGACTCAAAAAATAGTACTTGATGCCGCCTTGCTTAACACTCAGCAATATAAGGTAAGAATCAAGGGTAAAGTGGACTAATCCAGGGAATAGAGTAGTGCCCTCCCCTACATTTCGGTATGGCAGCTATTGAAAAGAAGCCTTCGGGTCACCCTTGACTAAGGTCGCCAACTTATATATATATATATATATATATATATATATATATATATATATATATATACCGTATCATGTAAGTCAGTAAATAGACTTAAAAAGAATAATTAAAAAGTGCTCAATGGAGGGATGAGTAATATATGTAAACATATATAAAGAAACCTATGCATAGCAAATTCATTAAGAAAAAGAAAATAGATTTTTTTGTCCTTAATGATATATACGTATAATACAATAGAAGAAAACTCAAACCTGGTTAAATTCCCATTATGAATTTATTTTGGTGAAGAATATCATTATACGTTTCGCCTCATCTGATGACTTCACACTTTATAGTCAATCATCGAGCACTCCCATAGATTTATATGAAATCCCTTATATATTCTATACGCGAATAATCTACACCATAGTCTTCGGACGCAGACTTGATATTACTGATATATATATATATATATATATATATATATATATATATATATATATATAACAGGATTTTGCATTGAATAACTATCAAGGGTTTAATAAGCCATTAAGGCAAAAACTTATACAAACCGATTTTAATCCGCTCTTAAAATGCCACCCAACAACTTCCAGAATTCCGGATTTTTGAAGTAGATTTCCGTGGATTTTGATTTACTTCATAAGTTGTAAACTTAAAGCAAATCACTAAATAAACCATTCTGAGGCGGTATATCATTAAGTCAATCATCATTAATCAAACGTTTACTGTTTAGAGTCTCCTGAGATAAAGAGGTTTTTTGTGTTTTTACTTTTTTGCTTTTTGCTTTTTGTTTTTTGTTTTTTTCTTGCTTGGAAATAATGTATTTATTTGCGATTATTTTGTGCTGCTGTTAAAAAAAATTTATTTTCTATCTTCAGGTTTCCTTTTCCTCGCCGTAGCCACGTCCTCATTGCCGTAATGTCGGAAAACGAGTGTTACACATGGAAATAGAGAAATATGCCAAGAGGGCCTTCTCATCTCCTGGAATTCGGGAAATAATTCAATGCAATAGCATATTTATGTAAAAGAGTATATTAATATTCAAGGGAAAGTTCTACTACGAAGTATTGACAAGCTGTTCTCTTCGGTAAATCGAGCCGATATCATTTATCAACATTAGAATGCACCTCCTTATACTGCTGAATTGAAAAAAATAGAGGCTTACTGAAAACTCATTACGCGTAATGTTCTGGCTTGGATAAAGTCCAGATTTAAATCCATTGGAAAATATTTGAAATACAATCAAACGAAAGTCGTCCGAAAAAATGTTTTCTAATGAAGATGCGCTATAGGAAGCAATTAAGAATGTGGGAAAATATTCTGTTGAACAATATAAGAATCTAACTGACTGTATGTCTACATGAATTGCTTTGTTAAAATCTTAAAAAAGCTAGTAAAGTTATTCCATGCTGAAAACAACTTAATATATCTACATATTTAATTATTTATTTTGTATTTTTCCTGTTAACTTATCTTCAATAAAACTGCAAATATAGTCCAGGTTCATTTTTGTCCTGTAGACCTTGGACTATTACTAATAGAGTGTAGACCTTGGATTATTATAAAGAGAAGCTTTGAACTCTAATTAAAAAGTGTAGACCTTAAACTATTATATTATGTTGAAAATTAGACTGGGTATTGATTTATTCTACGATTGTAAGCAATATTTCTCGGATAAAAATCTCCCTTTGATGTGCCGTTTTTGCTGTTTTATAGGAACAGACTTACAAAAACTTTAGGTATATATTATATAAATAATTACTAAGATCTCTTCCGTGCAAAGATACACTCAAGACCATATGTTCTTACAGAAGTAGCTGTTACTAAGTGACCACCCCTCTAAATACTGCGCAGCTTCATTGCTGCTGAACTTGGGAAAATTTACCTGGAGCCATCGCTTTCATAAGAATTCAACTGTAAGTTATCTTACCTCAGATGACGATCACAAAAACGATTGTCAGATGGACTACTAAGTCGGCTTTCAATTTATAACAAACAGAGTCAATTATAAAATACATCCTATTCTAAAATGAGAATGAAAGAGAGAAAGACATAACTGAAAAATAATAATGTTTTTTGTTGACGCGTCTCTGCATATTGTATCGTATTTAGGATTATGTGTGTCTAGATCCAAACTACGGTTGCTAAGTGCTCGGCAGAACGTGTTAGACAAGTGATAGTTTTTCTCTTCTTTTTTTTTTTTTTTTTTTTTTTTTTTTTTTACAAACCGGAGCTAATCCATGTTATTCTTTAAATAGAATCAACCCCCGCTGGAGTCAAAAAAGATATTTTGCTATCTTTCTCCAATCAGGCTATTAAAGCGATAGTAGATACGCGCCAGCCAATGTTCCAATATTAACACGCCCATTTTGTCCAATGTAAACAGAACGAACAGACACACACATAAACCCACACAGATACACCCACGCTCACATACGCACTTATATACCTTAAACAGACATGTACAAATACATACACATAAGCACATACACTCTCACACAGACACACACACTCACACACATACACAAAGTATTTCTCATATGTATTTGAACAAAGATATATGCGTCTTATCACTTGGTTTTGAGAGTTAAAAACCAAAATATTTGGTAAGAATAATATTTTATGGCAACCAACATGATAAGGTAGGATTAATATTTTTTCGCTTCTGAAAGTTTAATTCTTCATTTTTTTTTTTTTTTACAGAATTGTTAAATTAAAAAAAAAGTGTGTCTATCTTTGAGAATAGATTTTAAAAGCAATCTCTCATTGCTATCTTGGCCTGTTCATTACTGTCAACATAATTACCTCTCTCTTTCACTCCCCCTTTCTCTCTCTCTCTCTCTCTCTCTCTCTCTATATATATATATATATATATATATATATATATATATATATATATATCGGGCTGTTAATATCTATCATACAATGTATTTATATAGCTATCCATGACGGTCTGTAAGTATATATTCCATATTACCATCCCCTCTGCTAAGGCAGGATATGACACAAGGTCAATTTTTAAGCGGAGTTTAAATTCAGAGTTTTCCTTCTCCTAGACTAGTTGCCTCACCAAGGATGAAGAATTCAGTCTGCCCTACTATTTACCCATAGCTGGAGAGAGAATAATTGGATTCATACGTTTCTCAAGGATATTAGAGGCATGTGAAATGCTATCATTCCCGTCCAGGATTTGAACTCGTGTCGCCGTGTCCATTTCCTACAATGATAGCCATTACACCACGGGCACCTCCTATTATCTATTTATTAAGCTATCTTGGGCAGTCCACACACACACACACACACACACACACACACACACACACACACACACACACACACACACATATATATATACATTTCATTGTATATAGGCATCTATCTATGTATGTATGCCAGTCTACTAGTGTTTACCCTCTCTCTCTCTCTATATATATATATGAATATATATATATATATATATATATGTATACATGTGTGTATGTGTGTGAATGTATGTGCGTGTGTGTACATGTGCGCATGTGTCAGTCTGTTTCTACCTATCTATCTATCTATCTATCTATCCTAGGTTTGTTCATATATATCTATCTCAATTTATGTTTTTCTATATCTATCTCAGTTTGCTCATATCTATGCATCTATCCCTACCTACCAATATCCTTACCTCTTTTTCTTTTCCACTATCCCTCCCTCTCTCTCCCTCTCTCTCTCTCTCTCTCTATATATATATATATATATATGGTCTATTTGTATACTTGTCTATTTATCCTGGCCTGTTTATATATCTCTCTATTTTCGCCTCTTTCTATCTATCAATCTCTCTCTGTCTCTCTATGTGTCTATTTCTCTCTCTCTCTCTCTCTCTCTCTCTCTCTCTCTCTCTCTCTCTCTCTCTCTCTCATACATAGGTTAATTTTCATCTTTTTCTTGCTCAAAATGGTCCTGCAATAAAAAACAGATTTTGTGTTCGTTCATGACAACTATTTGTTATATCCCTTCTAAGCAATACCTTGCAGAATGTACTGTACATAAGTATTTCAACAAGAACATCATCTTATTTTATAGATGAAACTATGAAGTGTTTTGAGCTGAGGAGGTTATATATGCCAACTTGATCGCTAAGACAAGTACCCAACACACCTACACGTTAAATTACTTTTTCTATGTCTTTCTCCGTCATTTTGACCCAGACACAATAAATTCTTTTCTGGTTTCATTTTCGCATAATGTTCCTCATTTCTCAATATTTTGTAAAATCTATCTCACAATGGACAATACCAGTCTATAATTCGAAAATAAAAAACTGGAGGAACAAATCATCAAGACGTCAACCACAAATACGATGGACAGCTAGCAGTAGAATCTCACACTTTGTATATTTCATGTATTGTTTATTGTCTTTTCTTTTTTATTCTATTTCCATAAGGTTATTCGAATTGCCAGTGTTATAACCCCAGTTAATTTAAGATCTCATTTCTCTCTCTCTCTCTCTCTCTCTCTCTCTCTCTCTCTCTCTCTCTCTCTCTCTCTCTCTCTCTATTTCTTTCTCACTCTCTATTCCTCTCTCTCTCTCCCTCTCCGTCTTGTCGGTGGGTTTAGAAAACACTGGCTGCACCCCACCAAGAAATCAGTGTCCTTTGTAGAACACTAAACCGTATCTGACGGCAAGGTTCTAATTATTGAGCTCTGGGGAGTTTGAAGTACCTATTCATTGGCATTACTTCCAGGTCCACTCTGAGGTAGAATGTTACTACGTGTTAGGGTTTCATTTGTTAGTTAAATAGATCGGTTTGAAAATTATCAATTTTGGAAAGGAATTCTTTATATCCTAAATGCGTACAATAATATCTATACATAAAATAGCTATATACAGGGGCAAAGCTTAAACATCTGCTTAAACCCATTTGTGAAGAACTAATATCAAATTAGGATGCAGTTGTTTTAGTTGATATATATATATATATGAAAAATGGAAAGGAATAGGATAAACAAATTTTCAGAGGATATACTTATTTATTTATATATGAAAATATGCCAACGTTTTCCGTTTTGTTTCTCATTGTTTTTGTTTTGTTTTGCTTTGTTTGTTTGTCTGTTTTTTGTTGTTGTTTTTTTTGCGTTAAACTAACTTCTGGGGAAATTTAGCATGTGATCTGTGATAAGAGACTATAACATCATATACTAACATCACCTAAAAGATGGTTTAACAAAAAAAAACAAGACAAACGAAACGATAAATGACGGCTTATTATAAATAAATGAATACATCCACTGAATATTTGTTTCTTTTATTTGTTTGTTTGATGTTCACACACACACACACACACACACACACACACACACACACACATATATATATATATATATATATATATATATATATATATATATATTTCTGCTATCTTATTTTATGGATTTTAGTCCTGAATATCTTTGTAAAATGTCTCAATCGAAGCATTGGTATCAACAAAGATAACAATAGGAATCAGGTTGTATGCATGATTGGATGCTTGCCATAATTTCTTAGGACGTTGGAGTATGTTGCCGAATAATTTACTCTTCGTGTATTCTCTCCGAGCAATGAACTTAACTTCGAGACGCTCCTCTTCCTTCCCTATAAGATACGACAAGTAGTAGAAAAACTAAATGGTATGATCAAGAACAAATAATCCCACAGCTGGCCAATGAATGAGTTCATTATTCAAAACATTTTTTGAATAGGAGTTGAAGTAGCAGGAGGGGGAGCTCACAAAGTACTTTTGACTAACGAGAAGAGAGTCCCTTTTGGTTTGAATTTAAAGTTTTCCTTCTCCTATACCGGTTGTCATACCAAGGTTAAAGAAATCAGTTTGTCCTACTATTTGCCCAAAGCTGGCTAGTGAATAGCTGAATTTATAGCATTTACAAGAGTATTAGCTCAACGAGAAATAAAAATAGCCATGTCGAAGGTTTGAAATCTTGTAACGTTGTTCATTTCCTTTAAGTAATGACTACTAAGGAATAGAAATGACTCATCCTGAAATGTATATACTTGAAATTATAATCTACTCTCTCGCTCACTTTTTCTTCCTTTCTGGTTGTATCATCATCATCATCATCATCATGTCATGCTGGTAGCACGGATATCCCTGACCCTCTCTCGCCACTTTTCCCTATCGTTCATCGCCTCAGGCAGGTCTTCTGGACAACATCCTGTATCCTCACATAGTTGCTGAATGTATGTTCGTGCTGGTCGTTCCGCTTTTGCACGGCCATGTGTGGGGGTCCATAAGAGTACATCACTTATAAGCTCGTCCCTGCTTCTCCAGCAGTGTCCTGCATGTCTGGTTCGTCTAACTTGGATAGTTTTCGTGATAGGAGGCAGGTGGCCGTACAGTTGGTATCTTGTGGGGTGTTGCCGCCTGGACTTGTTCAAGATTGCTCACAGAAGCAAAGTAGAGTAGCAAACATATTCAAGTGAGTTCGATTCTCATTGGTGCGCCATTCATACGGCCTTTTGCCAGCTATAAAAAAAGTAATTTACTTTTTCTTTCTCTCTTTCTTTATTTCCCCGCTATGGTTTTTTAATTTCCCCCTTTTTTTCTTTCTTTCTTTCACATTATTCATTTTTATCCACTGTTTGGGGAATACAGAAAGAACTAAGTTTTTGAAATAACCACTCATGGGTCTCGATTTGTCTGTTACTCTCCATTAAAAAATGAGAAGGCGTGGTGTGAGGTCAGTTAAATAAATCATTTCTTACTGTCTTTTTTTTCTGTTTAGCTTTTTATTTTATCTTTTTCTTTACATACATATTTTTCTCTTTCTTTCTCTCTTTCTTTCTTTCTTTCTTTCTTTCTTCAATTATTCCTTTTCCATGTCTGTGTGCTTTTTCTTTTTTCTTTCTTTGTGTCACATTCTTTTTTTTTGTTTGTTTTGTTTTGTTATCCACTCATTTTTTTTCTGTTTATTTCTTTTTGATTTATCCTATTTCTCGCCCTTCGTCGTTTTCTTTCTTTCTTTCCTTTCCTTTTTCTTTCTTTCTTTCTCATTCTTTTTCTTTCTTTCTTTCCTTTCCTTTTTCTTTCCTTCTTTCTTTCTTTCTTTCTTATTCTTTTTCTTTCTTTCTTTCCTTTCCTTTTTCTTTCCTTCTTTCTTTCTTTCTTTCTTATTCTTTATTTTTCTTTCTTTCCTTTCCTTTTTCTTTCCTTCTTTCCTTCTTTCTTTCTTTCTTTCTTTCTTATTCTTTTTCTTTCTTTCTTTCCTTTCCTTTTTCTTTCCTTCTTTCCTTTCCCTTTTCTTTCCTTTTTCTTTCTTTCTTTCCTTTCCTTTTTCTTTCCTTCTTTCCTTTTATTTTCTTTCTTTCTTTCTTTCTTTCCTTTCCTTTTTCTTTCTTTCTTTCTTATTCCTTTTCCTCATGCACTGTTTTTCTTTTCTTTTCCGCTCGTATACCTTTATATATTCATTTATCTTTTTATTTATTCATTTCCTTTTTTTTAACGTCAAACGTTTCATTTTATCTTTTTCTTTATTTATTTTCCCCGTATATTTCTTTCTTTCTTTCTTTCTTTCTGAGTTTTTCATTTTTTTTCTTTATTTCTTCTTACTCTCTCTCTCTCTCTCTCTTTCTCTCGCTATGTCTACCTACTCCCTATCTTTCCCAATTTCTCTCTTTATCTCTTTATAGTTATGCATATCTCTCCCCCTCTCTCATTCATAACTTCTCCGACTCCTATCTCGTTTTCTTACCCACTTTACCCTTTTTTCCTATCTCTCTCACTCAATCTCACTATTTTTGTCTTCCAATAAATCTCTAAGTCTCTCTCCTCGTCTCTTTTTCTCTTCCGTCTCCCTTCTCTCTTTCTCTCTACCATTCAGCTTATCTTTCTCTCTCACACACTCTATCTATATATGAATCTCAATTTCTCTCCATCAATCACTATTTTCTCTCTCTCTTTCTCTCTCTCTCTCTCTCTCTCTCTCTCTATCAATCTATCTATCTATCTATTTCCCTCTACCCTTCTGCCCATCTATGTACGTCTCTTTCTCTCATGCACACGCTTTATTCTATCCTATTATTTTATATCTTCATCATTTCATCACCCTCCATCATATGCTTTCCTCATTCTCTTTTTTATATTCATTTTATCTTCTTCCCCCTCCACATTTTCTCTCTGTCATCTTTTTATCTGAACTTTCCTATCAGTCTCATTCTTCTAGACTTCCTCACATGCAAAAGCTTAAAAAGCAATTACCACAGACTGCTCATCGAAATGCATAACATTAAATACAAATCAAATATCTATTTTTGACACAATACATCAGACAAGATATTGATTCATTTCCGTATTTTCTAGCCTGTAAAATCTACTCAGAAAAATATGTCCATCAGGTTTTTATAGAGTTTATTGTGACACGTTGCATAAAAAAACTGATCAACATTTATCACTAAAATTTATAATGCCCTGAAGATTGTGAGAAAAAACATTGAAACATGTGTAAAGTCACCGATGACCCATATTTGTTCATCAAATACTGGTCCATTAGGAATATGATTAAAAAATCTCTTAAAAATATTTTCCTTTACACCATGTTAGTGAGCTGATCACTAACCTATATATATATATATATATATATATATATATATATATATATATATATATATTACCATTCAAAAGTATTTGGCTACCCTCAAAGAATTTTATTTCTCATCCTAAAAGTTTTATTCTTAACGAAACAATTCATGTACATTCGTCTATCAAAAGGACTTCAATCTACGACTCTGTTGTCCAGTCTTTGTGTATCATTTTACATTGTTTTGCTTTCTCAACAGGGGTTTCTTGACAGCAATTCTTCCATAGAGGTCAGTTTCACAGAGCCTTCTCATTGTGGACGTTGACACATGTTTTCACTCCGAAGGTTCAGCTGTACAGTGATGTTTGAGCAGTCAACTTTCTTTCATGTCAGCTGATGATTCTAATGAAAATGTCCTCTTAATTGGTAAATCAGACAGTATCTAGCAAGTAGAAATTCAACACAATATAGTCTAACGTGAGTTCAAGTGGTGGTATAATGTAACCTTTGAAAAATGTCTTATTCTGGCTCTCTACTAAAAAAGAAAAACGCCTTCAAATCAATTTTTCAAAAGATATCTTATTACACTAAGATCAAATCTACGGGGAAAGACTTGTATTTAATAATATGAATAAAAACATTGTGATTTCTGCATTCAAAATAACACTTTTAGCAAGAGAAATAGATCTTTTTGAGGGTGGCCAAATACTTTTGATTGGTAACCTGTATATACAGGGTGTCCCAAAAATGTCTACACATTTACTTTTAAATTATTTTAAATCTGTATACACTTTTTTGGACACCCTATATATATATATATAGAGAGAGAGAGATATTGAGAGAGAGAAAGAGAGAAAGAGAGAGACGTCAATACTGGCTCACATGATGATCGGCAATATGAAATTTAGCGTCATGAGTTTCATCTTTTTTTTTTTAAATCTTTAATTCTTAATTTCTAATCTATTGAAAATGCGATATCGATCTTCTTTGTTGTGCATAGAATATCGTAAAGATTTTGCTGATTAAAAACGCTTTTTGCGTATTAATTTAAGCACCGACACACGCACACCCTTGGCGTAAAAGGGTTAGATTTCAAAGTTGTAGTAAGCGAGTTCGAATTCCAGTCGTGCTATAATGTTCGCTTTCCTGCTAAATCCCTTGGAAAATATACGAGTCCCCTTATTCACCCAGTTATGGCCTAAATAGTACCACAACTTGCCTTCTACAAGAATGACTTTGGCATGAACTAACCCATGAAGGTTGATATGCCATCATATAACAAAGCCAAAGTAATCATTTATTTGTTATAGTTTAAAATATCTTTTTGTTATATTCTCTCATCAGCCATTAAAAAATAATAATCTTTGCACAGAGCATATACGCTTTTAATATAACGTCTCTTGACAGGTCGAATTCTCTTAAGTAAATCATCCGATTGTTCCTAAAATGCCCTTTTCATCATCAGCAGCATCATGTCGTGCCGCTAGCACGGATATTCCTGACTCTTTCTCGCCACTTCTCCCGATCGTTCATCGCCTCTGGTAGGTCTTCAGGGCTCCATCCCGTATCTTCACATAGCTGCTGTATGTATGTTCAAGCTGGTCGTCCTGCTTTTGCTCGGCCATATGTGGGGGTCCATAGGAGTACATCACTTATGAGCTCGCCCTTGCTTCTCCAGCAGTGTCCTGCATGTCTGGTTCGTCTAACTTGGATAGTGTTCGTGATAGGAGGCAGGTGGTCGTATAGTTAGTGCTTTGTGGGGTGTTGCCGCCAGGACCTTATTCAATATTGCTCGCAACATTCTTGTGTAATTGCCGTCTAGCTTCTTCTCCAGCCGTTTTGTTAGCGTCCAAGTGGTGCATCCATATAGTAGTATCGAAATGCTCTCTTAAACTCCTTTTCTTTTTTTGTATTATTTTTTAAATCATCTAATTTGATTAATTTTTACGCTACTGCTATTTTCGATATGATTAGGCAGTTTGTTCCCAAAATGTATAACTCTATCAGCAAAAATACAGAAATGGTTAGTTGGCTCAGTTTTTTAAATTTGTCTTGACAGTAAATTTTCAGTCCGGGAAGAAATGTTGAAAAAAATGTCGATCATCATTAAATATTCCATTAATTATTTTGAAAGTTTCAAGTTTTTAGATTTATACTCATTCTTCTTTCTAGTAAACTAGTTATTCCCGAAGGCATTGGCACAAGGGTAAACCGTCCCTCTTAGCGTGCCTGCTGAATGTGTAAAATTTGTTGAAATTATAAGATCATTGGCGAGCACTCGCAATGCAATGAGTATCGACAGAGGAAACTGACGCGATGTCCCAAGTTCAAATCCTCGACGAAGCTATTTAGATTTCTCTTAGCACAAATAACCCGGGGAAAGATATGAATCCAACGTATCTCCCTCCAGCTCTGGGTAAATATTAGGGCTGACTGGGCTCTTTAACATTGGTATGGAATTCGGTCTGAAAAAAAGAAAACTGAATTCAAACTAATTAAACTGCGTTTAAAATTTGACCACGTGATACATACTATTGCAGAGTGGTTGGTAAAATATATATATATATATATATAGATAGTAAATTTGGCGACTGTAGTCGAGGGCGACCAGAAGGCTCCCTTTTCAATAGCTTCTACACCAAGGTGTAGGGGAGGGCGCTACTCCTTTCCCTGGATTTCTCCACTTTACCTTTGATACATACCTTATATTGCAGAGTGTTAAGCAAGGAGGTATCAAGTGCCATTTTTAAAGTCTTTGGAATGACGCGACCTGGGATTGAATCCAGGTCTCCCGAATCATTGGCGAACACTCTATCCACTAGACCATGAATAATAAGTCTCTTTCTGATTTCCACAACTGCTATCATCAGGTAAGATTGGATGTGCCCGTAGTGTAATGGTTATCGTAGCAAGATGTGGACACGGCGACACGAGTTCAAATCCTGGACCTGACTGATTGCATTTCACATAGCACTAATACCCTTGGGAAAGGTATGAATCCAATTATTCTCCCTCCAGCTATGGGTAAACAGTAGGGCAGACTAGGTTCTTCAGCCTTGGTGAGGCAACTAGTCTAGGAGAAGGAAAACTCTGAATTCAAACCTGTAAAACTCCGCTTAAAAATTGACCTTGTGTCATATCCTGCCGAGCGGAGGGGTTGGGTAAATATGATCATCAGGTAAGATTCATCGAAAAAGCACATATATAGGTAAATGAATCATAGGACTCTCCTGATATGGAAATAGCCCAAAATATACATCTCTGCAGAGGAGTAAGATTCCCCCAAAGAATGTCCTAGATATGACAGTAAATGTTGCCATCGCTCCCTTATCCACTCTGGTACCTGATAGGGTTCTATCTATGGGTCAAATAGAAGTGTTTGACATTTAAACTGTACTTATACTAAACTGAATTGTTTGAAATAGAAATGTTATTATGTCTAAAAATGGATTTGGCATTAAATAACCTATGATATTTGATATGCCATAAAACTAAACCGGAACAAAACAAAACCTACTATTGAGAATGCTAAAGCTTCGTCACTCAACTTAATCTGGTGCAAAATGGCAAAGTGTTTAGCTTCATGAAAATTTGACACCCAACCAATTTTTTAATTTCTATTTTAAAGGTAGTTAGGAAAAAGAAATTCTATGATGCTCTTCTTCAAGAAATAAATGAAATTGTTCTTGCTCCTCGTTATAATCATAAGCCTTCTTTAATGGAAACCACTTAACTTTAGACTCTTTGCCATGGTTTTCTTTATACTTTCAAATACATCAAGATAGCACGCCATCATCTCTCTAATATGATTTAATCTGTTTCACGAGGTTCGTATGATTAGAAATAATAATAGTATTAATATTAATAATGATTATATATATATATATATATATATATATATATATATATATATATATATATATATATTAGGGAAAATAGAAATGAAAACGATGGTATGTAAATATACAAACCCGAAAAAAGAAGGCATTCAGAAGATACTTTTATGTGTAGCTGAATTATTTGCTAACGTTGAAGATTTCGGTTTTTATATCAAACCTTCATCAGAGCAATGTTAATATGTGATGTTGCATCTTCTGAATTGTCAATTTTAAAATGAAACGAAAAAGTGATAAAACTCTGAGCTTTTTATTACCGTTAGTACCCTTTTGTTTCAAAACTATATAAAATAATTAGTGTTCAAAGTTTATTTTAAAGCATACCGTGTAAGCTAAAAATTCTGTCCGTCTCTCTCTCTCTCTCTCTCTCTCTCTCTCTCTCTCTCTCTCTCTCTCTCTCTCTCTCTCGTATTTTTTATCATTATGTACCTACTTTCGATTTATGAAGAATTTTGATTAGAAGTGTTATTGCAAAATGAACATTGAATTGACAACTTCAATGATGAGTCATATTCATTTATCTAAAGAGTTGCTGAAAGAATAAGTGGGAGAGTATTTTACAAAAAGAAAGAACTAATAACACAATTCAGTAGAATTCCAAATGTCTAGAGTCAACAAAATCTCTTGAAATAATTATCAGAAATTAATTTTAAAAACTCAAATCGTATTCCTCTCGTAACATCTTTTAGCTATATTAGTAAACACTCTCAAACCTTAAATTGCAAATCCTTAAATTAAAACTCGAATCGAGAAAATTATTTTTGTATCGGATATGATCATTCATTGTAAACCTTAATATGTTCGAGATAACATGGAAAAATATCAAATTTTAAAGCACAAAGTTATCTAAAACAAGTCTGCAGTGCATAGTTTTGTTTTCTGTTTTTGTTTATATGCTTACTATATAATGGTAGATATAAATCCTAGCAAATACACTTATTCAATTACTTGCTCTCTAAAAGATAAACTTCCAGAATCCACATCATATAAAACTGTAACAGAAAACTTTACTTACATCTTAAAATACAAGCAAGTAATATGTATGGAAATGTGAATGGTCTTTCATTTTACAACAATGAATGAAAAACACAGAATAAGATCTTAAATCCTAATAAATCGCACTTGATAGAATATTATAGACGCCTTTCTGATCAAGACTTTAAAAGGTATTGAATTCAATACAATAGAGATGATGAAACAAACTTATTTAATCATAATAAATGAAAAGTAAACATCCAGGAGTGTCCTCGTGGTGTAATAGTTAAAGCGATGGACTGCGGAATCCTATAAGCGAGTTCGTACTCCAGTCGCGCTATTACGTTCACTTTCAGGCTAATACCCTTGGGAAAAGTATGAAGCCCCTTATCCTCCCAGATATGGGTTATATAGTACCACTATAGTTTTCCAGCTATGGGTAAATAGTAGGACAGACTAGGTTCTTCAACCTTGGTTAGGCAACTAGTCTAGGAGAAGGAAAACTCTGAATTCAAACCTGTTAAACTCCGCTTAAAAACTGACCTTGTGTCATATCCTGCCCGAGCGGAGGGGTTGGTAAATAGTACCACTACTGTTCTTCTAGTAGAATGGCATCGGCATTAAATAACCTACAAAGGTTGATACGCCATTAAACAAAGAAACTAAACCAAACCGCTAAACATCCATGAAGGTGGATGAATATTATGTCCACACATCCTCAACCAAAAATGACTTAACAAATTTAACCACGAACAGAACTACATTTTAATCCACAATAAAAACTGATACTAGCACTGAATACACGTGGAATCCCGAAGTACAACAATGTTTTACATGAATTATGATTCCAAAATTCATATACATCTAAGATGTATTGTCTCAGCAACTGAGTAAATGTCTACAAGAAGCAAAAACATCAGAACGGATGACAAAGGAAAAACGTAATCTGAGACAAAAGTATCTCCAAAACAGAACTATACAATTACATTTACAGATCCATAACGTGTTTACATATAATGTAGAAAAATCTATCTTCACCAAAGGAGAAGTGATATATAACTCGCTTGAAAAACACGGGCTGTTTCCTAAAGAAGAGAAAGTTAGATACATTCCGCTACATATCATGGCGTTTGGTTGAAGAGAGCTTGAAAGTGAAATCATCTAGAGGTTGCAGGTTGAATCCCAACTATAGGTAAATAATAAGGAATATTTACTGTTATGTTTGGGTTAGTGAACACAAGTAGTAGTAATAATAAGACAAACCACGACATGTGAGGAAAATAGTTATATCTACAGGAAAGAGTATTTACTAGAGAGAGACTGTTAGTAATAAGAACATAGGATTAGTGATAGAGTAATGATATACTTCAACAATAGAAACGGCTTTTCTGGTCTGACTTGTAGGCTTATTCCGCAGAATGAACAGCTCATTATGCTGAAAAGGTAGGTGATACCCAACATTTACGACAGCGAAAAACTGATCCCCGGTCATGCTTAATGTTTTTAGAACAATATTGCCCCGTGGATTAAAGAAAGGGTTCAGTCCAAAGTCCTGTGTTGGCTCCTAAGTTCGACATGAAACATCGGAAGAAGACCAAAGGATGCATGGGCTGAAACGTTTTGAGTATAATAAAGATGAAGACAATAGTCCGAATATTCCAAGTGATAAGAAGAGAAAGAATGTCGCAAGGAAACAAGAGAAACAGTGGACCATTATATATAGACCTATACATTCTCAAAGGGATAGAAAAAAGGCTGAAAATACAGTCATGACATGGATAGACTATACAAAGGAATAGCACATGATTCCGCAAACTTGAATAATAATATATTTGAAAATGTCCAAAATACCGGACCAAGTAGTTAACTTTATCACAAGGCCCATGGGAAAATGAAGAGTTGAATTAGCTATAGGAGGAAGTAAAACTAGCAGAGGTAAAAATCTAAAGAAGCGTCTTCCAATGAAATTTTAATCACCCCTATTTTTGTTTTATAAATACGATCGCTAAAAACATTTATACAAAATATACACAAAAGAGATTCTTTTATTGGTTTGTGTAACATCTATAAAATTTCGATGTTGAGACATCTTAAAAGCATAAAAAATCAGCTCCCTTTGACTACAATCAAACGGAGACAGAGAATTATATATATATATATATATATATATATATATATATATATATATATATAAAGTAAGAACCAATATCGGGCTGTCAACAACCCAACAACGTCACTGTCGAGTGAATATTCAGATATTTTTCTAAGAATGAAATTGAACTAGAAGCACTGATACAAAATATTAGAATCTACAACCAACATATAAAAATGGAATTTGGGATTGAAAGATATTTATTACTTCTAATGAAAAAAGAAAAAGTGAAACAACAGAAGGAATAGAACTGCATGATCACGAAAGTCATCAGAACATTTAAAGAAAAAAATGGCAATAAATACCAAGAAATTTTATAAATGGATACCATCATGCAAATTTTTTTTAAATAAGAAAAAAGTACTTCAGAAGAACAAGAAAACTTGTAGAAATTAAACCCTGCAGCAGAAATCGCGTCAAAAGAATAGATACCTGACCAGTCCTCCTTTAAGTTTCTCTTGACTATTCTTAAAATGGACATAGGAAGGACACTGGTAGATAGTGTAAAAACTAGGAAATTTATAATGGTGCATTAGGCCTTACACTTGATAGATGATTAAGGGAGACATCATGTAACAAGAAAAAGAGGAAGAAGACTCGCTAGCTTTGAGGATTGCATGTATACAACAATTTAGTGACTCATTGAAGATATAAAAAAAGAAAGACAGCTTACAGCTGCTGGTAACAGCAATTTTAACATAAATAGTTTAAAGACAAACGGGAAATAAAATTGGAACAATAGCAACTGCATGGATACTTCAATCGACAAACTACGGAAATTACACTCGACCTTATTGGATTTACACTCCAATATTTTTTAAATGGCCGTGATACAAAAAAATCAAGAAAATAGAATCCTGATTCACTTTTTCCCGAAACAAAGACGGTAGACGTCGGTAAACTAATAAGTTTTGGGAACCTATTGGTCAGGGAAGTTACGTTATTTGTGCTCCTAACAATGTCTGTACCTTTGATTTTGTTCCGCGCAAAATAAATGGTGCGTTTGCAGCCGAGCAACTGATAAGGTTTAACTTTATATACTCTAGACTTCCGATAACTCACTCTCTTACATTCTAACTCTCGGCTAGTTACACGTAGCTCAAGAGACATACAATGGCCGCGTGTAGAGTATGAGTGTTATTTCTTGTAATGTTCTGCCAATCAGCCGAAAGTGTTCATCCTTCACGCATGCATACAACCTCAGACTCTTCAGCAAAACCAGAAAGACACAAAAGGCCTCTGTATTAGTACTTGGTGTGAAATACTTTATCAACATGCACATATAGCCTACGGGATACTGTTGATATTTAGTCTACTTGCATATACCAAGATAATAACACACAGAAACACACACACACACTCTCACTCTCTCTCTCTCTCTCTCTCTCTCACACACACACACACACACACACACACGAATATTTGAAAACCTATACTTAGAAAATTTGCAATACTTTTATATCATCATCATGTCGCACCATCAGCACAGATATCCCTGGCCCTCTCGCCACCCCTCCCTATCGTCCATTGTTTCCGACAGGTCTTCGTGGCTACATCCCGTATCGGCACAGAGCTGTTGTATGTAGGTTCGGGCTGGTCGTCCTGCTTTTGCTCGTCCATGTGAAGGGGTCCTCAGGAATATATCAGTTATGAGATCATCCCTACTTCTCCAGCAGTGTCCTGTATGTCTGGTTCGTGATGGGTAGTAGGTGGCTGTACAGCTGCTGCTTAGTGAGGTGCTGCCTCCAGGTCTTGTTCAATATTACTCGCAGCATTCTTGTGTAGTCGCCGTCAAGCTTTTTCTCCGTGCGTTCAGTTAGCGTCCATGTAGAGCATCGATATAGCAGTGTCGACAAGACCGCTTCTTGGAAAAACTGCGTTTCATTTTTTATGTATTTGTTGATACATAAATGTATATTCGTTTATATCGTTTGCCTTTCAATAACGGTAACCAAAGGTAACGGGGTGTCCTCGTGGTGTAATGGTTGAAGCGATGGACTGCGGAATCCTATAAGCGAGTTCGTACTCCAGTCGCGCTATTACGTTCACTTTCGGGCTAATACCCTTGGGAAAAGTATGAAGCCCCTTATCCTCCCAGCTATGGGTTAAATAGAACCACTACTGTTCTAGGAGAATGGCTTTGGCATTAAATAAGCTACAAAGGTTGATATGCCATTAAACAAGGAAACCAACCAAGACCAAAGGTAACCAAAGCATAACTAAGAATGCGAAACCAGAAGAGAAAAAGTAAATTTCTTTTAATAGCGGCATAAAATAGTGCCATTTTGAATTCCAACGCTCCATAAAATAAAAGTGAAAGAAAGTGAGAAGATGAAAAATAACTGGATCAAAAGGCCGAAAAGATGTGAAACATCAGGATGATGGTGATACCGGTAGTAGGAGGAGTCTTTCGAACAGTACCCCAAGGGCTTACAAATGAGACTGGCGGAAGTAGAGATCACAGAAAGAATCGAGCTCATCCAAACTAAAGCACTTGTTAAGATCAGCTAGAATACTGAGAAAAGTCATAGAAACCAGCCATTACTTGCTTGCACTCAGACTCCAGTGAAAGATAATTAAAACTGGCGTGAAAAAATTTGCATAGCCATTAACTTTTATATAATGATTTTTCAATTTAACACAACAAGTAATTAAAATTATGTTTTTTTTTTAAACTATTTTAAACAATAATCAGTTTTCTCATTACCTATAGAAATGTTAAAAACGCTTTTTTATTCATAAAAGCAAACAGTAGTGTTGATGTATAAGCAGTATTAAAATAAACACTTGCTAATGATAGCCTTAGGCCGAAACTGGTCGATATTAAAAACAAATCATTTACCAGCGTTCTATGTCAATTTTTTCGTTCAACAATCGGAGACAACGTCAAGTGCGATAAAGAATTGTTTCAAGGTGATGCCTGTGAAACTTGATCTTCCGAATTTAGCTGTTACTGAAATTGTCCATGAAAGTTTTCGTATCAGAATATGTCATATCATTAGATCTCAAAGTAATTTACAGAAAAAAAGATTTTTTATTAAGGAATATTTTAGGAAACAAGAAATAAATTTTTTTGTGCCTTAGCTTTTATTTATATATTAACTACTAAAAAGAGAGAAAAAAAAACTCTAGTGAAGATCCTCTAGGTGTACAAATTCAATCATTTTCTCAGGGATGGTCCTAAAAATCTGTTTTTTTGTTGAATAATAAATTTATTCTAATGGCACTATTCCTATAGTGAAACCTATCTTTTATTTTTACATATTCGAATTTCACTCCAGCCTCATTTTTTCTCCTCTCCTTCCAGATTCCGATTTAATAATTCAATTGTCTATTCTTACATACCGACGATTTTTTCCTTGTAAAATTGTCAATACAAATAGACCTTAGACTTTGATTTTAATCGATTTTAATCTCTTATTTATTAAAAGCCTGATTTAATTTCTTCACACACACACGCGCATATATATATATATATATATATATATATATATATATATGTATATATATATATATATATATATATATATATATAAACAAATGCCTACAGTGTCAGAAAAAACTTCATCTAGGATAACCGAAACGGATCATCAGGACGATTCTGACGGAAGAAGGATTGGATTAAAACTACATTTTATTGATTAAAAACCGCGAGAAAAAAATAAAATTAGCATAAAAGTAAGTAAATAAAGAAATTCAGCAGTCAATGAATAAGTGAATAAATCAATTAAAGAAAAATTAAAGAAAAAAATGATATGATAAATAATTAAGAAAAAATTAAATAGTAAATTCGGGCCATTCGCATAATGGTTAGAGTATTCGCCAATGTTCCGGGAGACCACGGTTCAATCCCAGGTTGAGTCATACCAAAGCCTCAAAAAATGGTACTTGATGCTGCCTTGCTTAACATTCAGTATTATAAGTTAAGGATCAAGGGTAAAGTGGAGCAATCCAGGGAAAGGAGTAGCTATTGAAAGGGAAGCCTTCGGGTCGCCCTCGACAACAGTCGTTTACTTTACTTATTATATATATATATATATATATATATATATATATGTGTGTGTGTGTGTGTGTGTGTGAGAGAGAGAGAGAGAGAGAGAGAGAGAGAGAGAGAAAGAGATGAATTCTACGTGCTTTTTCACTTATTCATCTACCAACCCAGTTGGCTGGGCCTATCATATACACCGACTACATCTCTATTGAGGGGTAAGACTCTCCATCAACGTGTGTCTAGGATAGGAAATTGAGAATTGAAGCTTTGGTAATGCTGGAGCAATAATTGAAAACATTTTACGGTGTGCAAACAAATGATTGATTCTATTCAACTGCATTTTTTAAGAAAATTTGAAACATGGTTTTCATGTTAAGTTTAAATCTACCCTAAAATTCAGAAAATGTGGAGAAAATAACATTGTTTACGGACGATAACATTACCCCACTATTTCAATTCCCGCTCGAGTCAACCCAAAAACCAACATTTCTGATTTTCGAGCTAAATAGACAGGTTATATTTTTTTATAATTCAAACACAAGAAAAGATTAAAACTTATCTTGAGTCAGACTGTGTTATATTCGATATACATCAATGGCACATTCTGCTTATGTCACAAATATCAAACTCGTTGCATACACACCGACTCACACACATATACAGTTACATAATGAACCAGTACATGAGAACAGACGTAATCTCATATATTCATAGATTTTTCAGATACTTAGGCACACATAAACACATTACACATATTTTTTAAAAAAATTAAGAATTGTTTCTTTGCAGAAATATTGAAGGAATTGAAAATCAGTGGAAGAATTGAGAACATCCAGATTACAGCGTTATTGAGATCGGTAAGAATACCGAGAAAAGTCCTGGAGACCTAAAAGGACTTACTGTCTCTCAGAGACCAGGAAAAACTACCAATTAACGCAAGGGTGAATAACTCGCAATATTGATATAATAACAATTTCAAGCTAAAAACTGGCAATATGTCTCACAAGAACACCTGGAAATGCCTAAGAAAGGGAAACTCGAAGAAAGAAACTGAATCTCTTCTTATAGCAGCGCAAAACAACGCCATAAGGACCAATTTTGTTGAAAAAAAAAGATTATACGCAACAAAAGAGCAAGTTAACGCTATGTGGCGACCGAGACAAAACCATTTATCGCATAATAAGAAAGAACAATGTAGCGTAAAAGGAACATAAGACTAGACTCAACAACGATGTTTATCATCTCTTCAGCCACATGAAAGAGAGTTTAAGAGGCAAACTTTATGCCAGTGACGTTGAAGTGAAAACTGCAATGATGACGTGGCTCAAAGAATAGTCAGTAGAATTTTACGAGGCAGGGATACATGGTCTCATTCGAAGGTGGAACATTACAATGAGAAAAACAGTTACTATGTTGAGAATTAGGGATGTGATCCACAGAAGACCTGTTTCATTTTGAGGTTTGATGCATATTCCTGTATTGTTTATTGTTCTAGTAATAAAGAAAAAGACATAACGTTTTGACTCACCCTCTTACAAGTACTTGGGCGGACATCTTAAAAAATGGAGATGAAAGAAAAAATAACGAATTAGTATTTCAGACAAATGAGAAAATTTCTCATAAACAAGCTCTGCAGTAGGAATCTCATCAAACGGATAAAAATCTGGCTTTTCTCTTATGTAAGAGAGTCAGGACCATTGAAACAAAAAAATACGACAATTCACAAAACTACAGACTCATCACATGTGTTCCTATAACGTATAAAATGATAACATCGATTCTCACGGAGAGAGTTGTCGAATTTATAGTTTGTAATGGCTTATTTCATGAAGAAAAAAAGAGATTCAAAAATGAATCCTGCGGCTGCAAATATCAGTTCCTTATAAATAAAATGATCATGGAGAAGTGTCAATTCAAACTGAAAAATATAAGTATAACTTGGATTGACGACAAAAATCTTTTTAGAGCGTATGCAATGAATGGAATCTAAAAGTAATGTTTTAAAGATATCCTCAGATATAATAACATTCCATGAAATACATTACTGAAAGGTGACATACTAAGCCTAGATTAATCCATGAAAAAATATGTTCAAAACTGATATTCTGAACATTAACAATGGAATCTTTCAAGAAGACTTACTTTCTGTAATTTTTTTTTTTTTTTTTTGTATATCTCTAACACCTCTCAACATAGAACTTAAAAACACAGCCTCTGGATATAAAACTGCATCTAAAAAAAAAAATCATTTATTCTTTATGGACGATATAAAGTTAACTGCTTGAAATGTAATTTGTTTTGGAAAAATGTGAGAAAGTCACATTTAAGAAAGGTGCACTAATAAGGTCAAATCAATTCACTCGCGGAAATTTCAGAGTTAAATCTCAATAAAACTTTTAAAATATATCGGAATTAATTAAATGAAAGGCATAGATCATTCCATAAAAATAGAAAAAAAAAGATTATTCTATCAGAGAATAAGAGCCATATTAAGAATAGAATTTAATGCAAAAAATAAAGTTATAACTATTAACACCCGCGCAATACCAGTTATAACATGAAGCTTTAAAAGAATGAATTAGACGTTTGCTGAAAAAAAAAGATGGACTCTAAAATTTCGACATTAATAACCTGCCAGGGAATGCGTCCCCTAAGAACAGATATAAAACATCTCTACATCAAGATAGAAATGGTGAAAGAGGATTAATTCAAGTAAAAACCACGTTTAAAACAATCACTCTATAATTAAAGAAATATTAGATGTTACAACTGATTGGATGCTACAGTTGGTAAATACATACTAGAGGCAAAAGAAAAAATATTCAATTAGAAAATGAAATAAATAAATTTCTTAATCAACTCAACATCACACTGAAAGATGTTGATATAAAAGATAACACAACAGAGAAAGAAACAAAAACACAAGGATTAAATCAAGTAAAAAACACCCGTGGTGCCCATGGTGTATTGGTTATCGTCGTAGGAAATGGACACGGCGAGACGAGTTCAAATCCTCGACGAGTCTGATTGCATTTCACATAGCACTAATATCCTTGGGAAAGGTATGAATCCAATTATTCTCCCTCCAGCTATGGGTAAATAGTAGAGCAGACTGGGTTCTTCAGCCCTGGTGAGGCAACTAGACTAGGAGAAGAAAAACTCTGAATTGAAACTTGTTAAACTCCGCTTAAAAATTGACTTTGTATCATATCCTGCCCGAGCGGAGGGGTTGGTAAATATGGGAATCCCCTGTATGGACGATACGCACAAAGAATTAGAAATGCTGATATAGATATAGTAAAGACTAATCGATGACTGAAAAGTGCTGGACTAAAGGCAGAGACAGAGATGTTAAAAATAGCAGCACAGGACCAGAGCATACTAACAAGAAACTATAAAAACCGGGGTAGACAAAAAACTGAATCAGTTTTTGACTTGGAGCTTAATTGTCGAATAGAATGTAAAGAAAGGCATGAAAAAATAGAATATTATATTCATTGGAATGTATGTGATTACGATGGAACATTGGATTGCAAAAATTGGTTTAAACACGAACCAGACCCAAGACAAGACGAAACCTAGTAATAATGAACAAAAAAAAAAGAGAACTTGTCATATAATGGATTTACCATCCCAGTGGACCAGAGAGTAAAAATCAAAGAAAGCGAAAAGAGATTTAAGTACATGAACTGTGCTAGAGGACAAAAAATGCTGTAGAAGATGAAGTGACAGTGATACTAATTGTAACCGGCGCGCTTGGTACTGTCCCTAAAAGCTTGAAACGGGAGCTGATCGAATTGGAAAACAAAGAACCAAACGAGAACATCCAAACTACAGCATTGTTGCGATCGATCAGAATACTCAATCCCGGAGACCTGATGAGACTTATGATCACTCAAGCTCCACTGAAAGACTATATTGCTTACGCTGGTGTGAAAAAACTCGCAAGGAGTAAAATAATAATAATTTGTTACCGCACAAATATATGATATTAATTATTTCTTTTTAATTTGGAGCTATTTATATGTTTTTAATTATTCCTACTAAATATTAATGATTTTCAAACAGATCTAGTTTATCCATATGTGGTACAGAAAAAAATACTTCCACTACGAAAAATAATTAAATAGAAATCTATTGCTGTTCTAATTTACTGAATCAAATCTTAACCTTAAGATAAAACAATGGAATTAAACAAAAACACATTTCTTATTGATTTTTAGTTTTAGAAAAATTGATTTAAAATCATTTAATTCACATTTTTTTCATTCGTAAATGAAGTTCTCTCAGTCACAGTAAAAAAAGATTATGACTCACATTATCATTTATCTTCTCAGTTCTAATTATTGTGTTATTACAAACTGCTTCCACAACAGAGAGGAACAGTGTATCTTGGAAATAAGAATAAAGAATAATCTCCCGATAACCAAGGACAAAGCGAGAGGTTACATAGAATGAGGCAGAAATTCTTTGTGAATGTGATGAAGGATAATATAAGTCCAAATTATAAATAATGATTCAAGATAAGTACTTTAATTGTTACTTTGTCCCAGTTTAGCGAGGAAAGAAGGCTCATTTTAACTTAGAGAAAGAATCACTCTTCGTTTTCACATTTATTTGAGCATCTGTCAGTGCAGTGATACCATTGCAACAGAATAATAATATCTATCATGTAGCATAGTCACTAAGAACTTCTTTGTCGTTGATGGCTGAGAAAAACAAATAGCCACGAGAGTTGGGATCTTTTTGTTTTTCTCTCTCCATTCATTTTCTGAGGCCGTGGAAGGAGGTTGAAATACAAAACGGACAAAATGTTTGGGGTAAATTATTCGTTCTGGTTGGGAGTGACTCTTCCCATATTGAAAGGTATACTCGCTCTGTCTACATGCAATCAGTCGTCTCTTCGACTCAACCCACCAAAAAAGACCTAATCAAGAAACTCTTCTCTTATTGGGATTTACAGAACACTCATCTTCAATTTTTATCTATCGTGGGCGCCATCGTCAGTCTACTCCCCGCATCTTCCGAGATGCCCGATCGAGAATAGTGAACTCAGGATAACCTGATTAACTGCAGTTTTCAAACTCGGAGTGGGATATCAAACGTATTTTGCTGTATCAAGTATCCTGGACGAGATGTTGAACTTTATCAACTCGACTTCTTGGTTCTATTTGATTACTTATCAGTTCGCATCTAAAATCAAAGGTAAAGTCTGAAAGCATTTCGTCGGTCATTAATTTTTATTCTCATCATAAAACAAAACAATTCATAGCACTCTAGTTTTGGTCAAAAGAATATTATATGGCCTATCACCATTTTCTCTCAGAGTTGATATAAAAACTCATTGGCTAAGAGAAAAAGTGTAATGTTATTTTGAGTGCACGGAATCATTCAGCCACAAGCAAAATTTCAGCTTTGGTCACACACACACACACACACACACACACATCTATATATATATATATATATATATATATATGAGGGGGATTAAATTGCTATTTGGGATAATTCCTATAATTTAATTGTATGGTTTGATTAGATCTGTTTAACGATATATCATTCCCCTAATAAATTATTTAATAGCAAAATTAGATCCATTTATAAATGTTTGCTAATAACACAAACTATATGTCGACTTTACATTTAAATATCTTGGCTTAGATTTATTGATTGGTTTTAGTGGCATGTCAACCTATTTACGTTATTCCAAGTTGTTATGGGATCGTGTACGTTGTAATTAATGTTTTTGTAAAAGTTATTTCTTAAGATGATTTTTTTTGCACACTGTCCAATCGAATGCAAATATTTTAAACAGATCGATTTGATTTAGGAACCTATCTTGTTCTATCACCTCGGCTCAGAGTAGAACTGTGTGTGAGAGTAATAACGGTATACCTCACACTCTTCCAATCTCAAGAACTGGTTATTCACCATCAGATGTAGTTTAGGGACATATTCAAGACATCACATTTGAGGACTATCATAGCCCTCTGAAGCCTTGCCAACAAAGTGATATTAGATAAGATATAACTTATCAATTCTAATGATACCAGGAGGTGCCCGTGGTGTAATGGTTATCGTCGAAGGAAATGGACACGGCGACACGAGTTCAAATCCTCGCCGAGTCTGATTGCATTTCACATAGCACTAATACCATTGAGAAAGGTATAAATCCAATTATTCTCCCTCCAGCTATGAGTAAGTAGTAGGACAGACTGAATTCTTCAGCCTTAATGAGGCAACTAGTCTAGGAGAAGGAATACTCTGAATTCAAACCTGTTAAACTCAACTTAAAAATTGACCTTGCGTCAAATCCTGTCCGAGTGGAGGGATGGTAAATATGGATGCCAAAGAGTACCTGTGGCAGAAAAATTGTCGCATCATAATTAAAATTCTATATATAAAACAAGGCGCTTTTACTGTAAGGAATATCTTCGAAGGAAAGGGACACGGCAACCCAAGTTCAAAACCTGGACTAGGCTGTTTGTATTTACTACAGCGCTAATACACTTTGGAAAGGTAAGGTTGCAATTATTCTTCCTCGTGCTATGGGTAAATAGTAGGGCAGACTGATTTCTTTAACTTTGGCATGACAACCGTTCCATGGAAGGATAACTCTCAATTCAAAGCAGTTAAACTCCGTTTAAAAATTGACCTAGTGTCGAATCCTGCCTCAAGTGGAGGGAGTGGTAAATATATATCAATAAAAAGAAAGAGCTTTAGCTAAAACACAAAATTTAAGTAAATTCTGAAAACTGGATAATTGAAAGCCAGTAATAATTTGATCGTCATTTAAATTTTAGTTGCTCAAAAAGGAAACTCTCGTACGTCTTTTCCTTCAACAGGCTGATTTCAATTCAAAGCCCCTGTATGCGAAAACATTCATCTTCAGAGAGATGGACTCATGCTGTGTTGTCACGCAAATAGCAGTCAGAGGAGTAATCAGCGTTAAGCACTCGATGTCTCTAGCAGCGACTATTTGTTGATTGGTGAGCAAAAAAGACAACTCTATTCTTTAACATTAAGACCTTTTGTTATTTTATTCTGTCTGCGTTCAATCGCTGGGAAGTGGAAACGAAAAGAAACAAATGGACATTTTGAGGTAGTTTCTTCGTTATTCGATAAACAGTGCTTCTTCATTCTGTATTCACACGCTTGCAATCAAAAGAGAAACAACTGGCGAATCACAAAATCCTGCGTTTAATATAGTGACTACAACTTCTTTGCCACAGAAGGCAATCTCCTCGATTCGCTTAGAGTATTCATGGGAGCGCGTGTGACTCCTCAGAACAAGTAAATCTTTATTAGCCCAAATGCATGTGGGACAAATGAGTTAACTAGCTTTTCCGTTGGAATTGACCTCGTGTACCAGTAAATGACATCTTAAACCTACTGCTAACCATCAGTCTTTGCTACAGAGTTGACAGGAGTTTCCAGCAGATTGCTGATGAAAGATTTTTTAATCTAAGTTTTTAAGAGTGCACAAACACACACACACACACACACGGGCCCACCCCCCACACACACGGACTGTCAAAATAGGAAATGCACCAGTGTAAATAACAGGTGCATCCGGTCGATCAGGATATTATAACCTTGACCGTGGACTGGTTGAATGAGTGCGAAATTGTGACGCCTACAAGAAGAAGGTGGACGTTGAACTATTATATAACTCAGTGAAAACAGGAAGTCCGGCAGTTGGGGATCAGACGAGCTGGAGACAAGATGCGGTAGAGAAAGCCAGCAGAGGGAGCCCTCAGGCCCCCAATTAATCAGTTTGGAGATCAGACGAGTTGGAGAGAAAATGCTGGAAGGAGAACATGTGCCAGGGATGCTGCGCCCCCAGGTCCCCGGTTGATCAGCCCAGGAGAACGGGAAAGAAACGCCGTTATGGCCAATAGAGTGGGGGTCAATATGTTGCTGTTCTGTTCGGTCTCCAACCCCCTCTCACACACAACCCTTTCAAATAAAGTGAGAGGTATATTTTTCTAAGAACTGTGTCACTCGTCTTTATTGTGTCGTCGTTATGATTCTGCATACATCTGCATATGAGTATACAACATTACTTCCACAACAAAAAGTTAATACGGGACCAGTTTGTTGCCTACTACACTGCAACTATTCATTTATCTGTATACATAAATATATGTTTCTGTGTTTATGCGAAAAAAAAAATATCGGTTTTAGTTGTCTAAATTTCTGAGACGAAGCTTGATGATTTTTATCATTAGAGGTTTTCGGACTATTGTCTTCATCTTTATTGTTATTTCCACACAAAAAAATCAATCTGCGTAACGGTTATAGGCGTTGGTTCCCTAAGCTTCTAAGTAGACAATCATCTGGAGGTTGCAGGCGAGTGACAATTCAGGAATACTTAACACTTGTACCCGGTTATGGCTAACGGAATCAGAACAGGCGACCCCTGTGGATTCAATAAATGACGTAGTTCGAAGTTCTGTGTAGGCTCCCGGGTTTGACAAACACCTGAAGAAGTCCGGAGGACATATCGGCCGAAACGTTGTGGAAATAATAATAAAGATGAAGACAATAGTGCGAAAACCCTTAATGATAAAAAAAATGGTTTCTTTATTCAATGACATATCAACCTTCATGGGTTTTGTAATGCCAAAACCATCCTACAGAAGGACAGTAGTGATGCAATTCAATTAATATCTTGGTGTATCAGGAGGTCCATACTTTAATCAAGGGTATTAGTTAAAAAGTAAACGCAATGAAACGACGATCGTTCAAACTCATGGTCGAGTACTTTAGCCATTACGCCTCAGGTAATTGTCAGATAAGAATCTCTTTTGTTATTTAATATTATTAAATTTTCCCTGCACAATTTGTACATTGTCTTACTGATATTACTGCCATTATAGTCATTTAATTTCACTGCACATAGATAGATAGATAGATCGATCTGTGTTTGCCAGAGAGTGAGAGTGGGTGGGAGAGTGAGAGAGAGATAGAGAAAGGCTGAGAAAGAAAAAGAGATAGAAAGGTGGTAAATAAGCCAAAAGTGATTGTTTTTACCTGTGGAGAGAAATAGAGACGAGTAAATTCTATCGTAGAGCCATTATTGGTAAGTTTCACTCGCAGACTATTGTTAATGTAGTAAGTTCAGATCTCACTAGGTTCTACTTGAGTGGTACTGTATCTAAGTTAATGCATCGTGAGAGATCTAGAGAGAGAAAGAGCTGGGCAGATTGAGAAAAAAAATTATTTATTACTGCAAGCTGGAGTCTTCAAATCATTTTCTTATAAATTATTGCATTCCTTATTGATTATATAGATAGAGCGATAGACAGATATATTCAGACTGACATATATAGTTCGCTTGCTAGCTAGCTAACTGTGGTTAATTGGTTGTCTTTTTACGGCATGTCAACTCTTGTAGGTTATTTGATACTAAATCCTGTCTATATATATCAAATATAAGATTTGTAAATGAATAGTTTGTCGATAATTTTTAAACGAGCCAGAGCTCATTTATTCGCACACAGTTAAATGACATCCAGCATAGAATGTTGCGAGCAATATTGAACAAGACCTGGAGACAGCATTCCACGAAGCAGCAACTGTACGGCCACCTACCACCCATCACGAAAACTATCAAAATTAGACGAACCAGACTCGCGGGACACTGCTGGAGAAGTTGGGATGAGCTCATAAGTGATGTACTCCTGTGGACCCTTTCGGATGGACGTGCAAAGGCAGGACGACCAGCACGAATTAACATACAGCAGCTCTGTGCCGATACGGGATGTAGTCCTGAGGACCTGCCGGAAGCAATGGACGATAGGGAGGGGTGGCGAGAGAGGCTCAGGGATATCCGAGCTACTAGTCTGACATGATGATGATGATTCCTAACTAATACATTAATTCTATTCAGCCTTAATTATTTGCACAGTGGTAAATGGTTCCAAGTATTTCTATGTAATACAAATGATTCAATTTAAAAGTCAATCATTTGCACACAGTTAAATTGTTTCAGGTATAGTAAATGATTTAACTGTTCTATTTGACCCATAAATGGAGCCGTAACAGATGCTGCCATTCCGGGTTAGGATTGCCCTGGGAGTAATGGCAACGAAGGGGTAGTCCACGTTCCCCAAATCATGAAGACAGGTGTCCCACAATAAAATGTTTTACTGTCATATAGTGGAAAATCGTTGGGGTGGGGATACATATCCCTCTACAGAGATGCAACGAAGGGGTAGTCCACGTTCCCCAAATCATGAAGACAGGTGTCCCACAATAAAATGTTTTACTGTCATATAGTGGAAAATCGTTGGGGTGGGGATACATATCCCTCTACAGAGATGCAGACAGCGTAATCTACAGACCTAACCGACTGTATTAAGAAAGGAAATAGTCTGAAATAGATAGATAGATAGATAGATTTGTACGCATATATTTCTTTTCAATTATTGTATTCTCTATTGATTATACTCTATGCATCTTAACCGGTTGTCTAATTGAAGTACATGCTAATGCGTAATTTTACGCACTTAAACCGTGCTACGTGTGTTTCTCGCTTGTGTTCAGTTTGCTCCGACGCTGAATGAAGAAAGCAAACATAAATCAAAAATAGGCAAACGTTCACATGACTCCGGTCAGCATTATTTTATTTATTCATTTATTTATTTATAATATTTTCTCTTTATCTTTTATTTTTTAATTTTTAAAAAATTTTTTACGTTACAGCTCCGCAAGGAAACGTTTCTCGATTTCTTTTTTTTTTTCTTTTTTATTCGAACAAAGATTCATGGCGTCGATTTTCATTCAAATTTTTTAATGGCTAAATATAAGAAAAAAAAAAACTTTACTAATCACGTAATATAGATGTACCTTTCTATCACCTGCTATAGACGAGCTGCTTAAACCGTTGATGTCCAATGAGATTTGATTGATTAGATGCAAGCTGGCTTATAAATTGGAAATTTATTGCGAAATGATGCAAAAAAAGCATTTAATCAGCAGTTAAACGAAAGCAGATATCTTATTATACTACTTCTTGATTTATTCGTTTATTTATTTATTTATTTTTCCCAGGAGTCTGAAAGACAATAAGTCTCCTCTCTTCTAAGTATCCCAGCTGATCTTTAAAATGCTCTGGTTTGGAGGGTCCATATGCTTCCTATAATCTTCAGTTCCTCCTGTATCTTTTTCAGGTATATAATATCTTTTCACAGTGAACCAACTACAATTAGTATGATAGTCACTCTCATATTCCACACCTTTTTTCAGATCTCTGGTAAGATATAAGTTTTTTATCTATCTTTTCAGTTTGACCCACTTTCCTCCTTGTTAACAATAGGTCGTGATGTGGATTGGATTATCAATTTGTATCCCAAAATCCCAGCATCTTATACCTCTTTTCTGCGACAGATTCTGGTTTATGCATGCAATATTTGCCACCATGGTTAGATTACAAGCGGGTTGCCATTCCAATTCAAACATGCCTACTCACGTATAACTTTAAAACTAGTTTGCTTCATTCGCTAAATATCCGATAACCAGTTTCATCCTTAATACCGTATTGCCTGCTCTTGCTTTTCTTCATTGGCCTAATCAGTAGAGTGTTTGCCAATGGTCCTAGAGACCGAGGTTCAATACCAGGTCGAGTAATATCAAAGACTCTAAAAATGTTACTTGACACCGCTTTGCTTAGCACTCAGCATTATAAGGTTAGGATCAAGAGTAAAGTGGAGCAATCCAGGGAAAGGAGTAGCGCCCTCCCCTACACCTTGGTGTAGTAGTATCACCGTCACTCTCATATTGCATACCATTTTTAGGATCTCTGGAAAGATATTAGTTTTGGTTCATATTTTCAGTGTTTGGTCCACTTTCCTTCTTGCTAACAATAGGTCTTGATCTGGATTTGATAATCAATTTGTATCACAAAATCCCAGCATCTTATACCTCTTTTCTGCGACAGATTCTGGTTTATGCATGCAATATTTGCCACCATGGTTAGATTACAAGCGGGTTGCCATTTCAACCCAAACATGCCTACTCACGTATTACTTTAAAACTAGTTTGCTGCATTCGCTAAATATCCGATAACCAGTTTCATCCTTAATACCGTATTACCTACGCTTGCTTTCACCAATACATTATCAATTTTTACTTTGATATAACTTGTCCTAACGTCATTACTTTGTGCTTCTATTAATAGAGAAATGGTTTCTCTTTTTAAGTCCCTCCTTCGTAGCTTTGTCCTGGTTAACTTATATACAACTTCCTTATTTTGAAGCTTGAAGTATTCATATGGTTTTGTTTTTTATCTTCCCATTTTTTGTTTTCTAGATTTTATCATTACTTTTTTCCTGTTATTCTTGCTGTCAGTTGCTGTTGAAATCTACCTTTCTATACTCTTGTTCATATATTCATCGAGTGCCTGGATTTTTGCATCCACGCAATCCTCAGTGCTGGTGGGTCTTCTTTTCCTGTTATGTGTGGTCTGTGAATGTTATCTCTCGGGTGTAATTTTCTTGTTCTAAGGCTGATAATTTTTAAATTTGCTTTTTTTCCAGATTAAGGAAGCTTCAGTGTATCTTAAAAGGCAGGCTGTCCATATTTCTTTCCTTTGCTTTGATTTTTGCACCAGAGTGTGGTTTTAAGGAGTTTCTTGTGCGCTCACGTGTGTGTGTATGTGTGTGTGTGTGCGCGCGCGCGGGGACGTACATGTTTATATATGTGTGTTTTATTTTTCTTTTCTTTTTTTTATTTATTTCTCTATTGTTTTTTGTTTTTTTTAATTTTTGGTTGGGTGGAAATTTCTTGTTTGCTTATCAGATTAATATGAATTAATTTGAATTGTTAGTCAAGTCGATTCTCATTAGGCAACATAAGTCTGGACAAACCAGACTATTGGCCTAATGAAACCGGGTGATTGGCCTAATGAGTTGAGTGTTCGCCAATGGTCCGGGAGACCGGGGTTCAATTCCAGGCCGAGTCATACCAAAGTCTCAAAAAATGGTATTTGATGCCGCCTTGCTTAGCCCTCAGCATTATAAGGTTAGGATCAAGAGTAAAGTGGAGCTATCCAGGAAAAGGAGTAGCGCCCCCTTCCCTACACCTCTGTGTAGTAGCTATTGCAAAGGGAGCCTTCGGGTCGCCCTCGACTGCGATCGCCAACTTTACTTTACTTATTAATAACATCAAAATAAAATCGGGTAATTTTAGCCGTATTAAAATGTATGCGACAGATGTCATAATTTAAGAAATCAACATTTTAATGTACGTAAGATAAAATGAAATTTCTGATTATATTCATGTTTGTAAAAAAAGTTTGCATATAGTAAATTGCTCGTGCTGCAATGGTCATCGTCATAAGAATTGGACTACGTGACCCGTGGAAAACGTGGACCCGTTCAAATCGTGGACGAGGCTGATTGATTGCATTTCACATCGGGTTAATAGCCTTGGAAAAAGTACATCTTCAATCTCCCTCCAGCTATGGGTAAGTATTAGGGAAAACTGGGTTATCTAACCTTGGTATGACGACCAGTTTAGGAGAAGGAAAATTCTGAATTCAAAGCAGTTAAACACCGCTTAAAAATGACTTTCAATCACAATCTGCTTATGTGGCGAAGTTGATAAACATATATGCGTAAATTTGGGATCTAGAGTCGAGGATGATCCGAAGGCTCCCTTTTAAAGACTTACTATATCGAGTTGTAAGGGGTACTACTCCTTTCCTTGGATTGCTCCATTTTACCCTTGTTCTGAGTGTTAAGCAAGGCAGCATCAAGTACCATTTTCGATTATTTAGCATTACTCGACATTGGATTGAACCCCGGTCTCACGAGGCACGGGTAAACATTCTACCCACTAGGCTAATATATATTCATATATACGAATAATTTTAGTTTTATATGTATTCTATAATTCTGACGGTTTGAAAAACCCCAGGTGATACCATTTGTAAATAAAAAAGAAATATTACGCGAACTGACATCTGGGGGAAAATTCCATAAAATATGAAAGGACTAAAAACATTCGTCATCATCATCATCATGCCGCTAGCACGGATATTCCTGATCCTCTCTCACCACTTTTCCCTATCGTTCATCGCCTCTGGCAGGGCTACATCACGTATCCTCACATAGCTGCTGTATGTATGTTCTTGTTGGTCGTCCTGCTTTTGCTCAGCCATATGTGGGGGTCCATAGGAGTACATCACTTATGAGCTCGTCTCTGCTTCTCCAGCAGTGTCCTGCGTGTCTGGTTCGTCTAATTTGAATAGTTTTAGTGATGGGAGGTAGGTGGCCGTATAGTTAGTGCTTTGTGGGATGTTGCTCGCAATATTCTTGTGTAATTGCCGTTTAGCTTCTTCTCCAGCCGTTTAGTTAGCGTCCAAGTAGTGCATTCATACAGCAATATCGATACGACCGCTGCCTGGAAAAAATTGCGTTTCATTTTATCGGTCAGGTCTGATTTCCATATGATCGATAGCATATCGATAGCTGTCCATGGCTTTGTTAGCCGCGTGTCGATGTCTTTTTCGGTTGATGAGATACTGCTTCCTAGGTAGGTGAATATGTCTACTAGTTTCAGAGAAGTTCCCTCAAGTGTGGAAATGTTGCCTGCTTGATTAAAGCACATATATTCAGTTTTGTGTGCATTGACATGGAGGCCAATGCCTGCGACGGCTCGTTCCAAACTTGTACTGCAAGAAAATAATCAAGCAATATCGCAATGCCTACTCAAAAGAAAAAAGAAAATTCTGATTTTTGAAGTTGCCAATCCTTAGGTGAGCAAATATTTGGTGTATTTTACTGTTTAAAGTGGCTTTTAACATTGAATAATAAACAAAATTAATTACTACCAACTAAAATTTAATCACTTCCTGATTTTCAGTGGATGTCCAAATAAATATGATTCTTATGCAATTTCTGTTGTTCTGTTACTTGTCTTATATATCAAGAGATGAAACAACTAGCAATATATGTTCATTATGAATGCCATAACATTGTTTCACTAATAATAGTATTAATTCCTGGACAATGACAATCTCCTTCTCTGTAATTCCCCATGTTTTCTAAAGTGGAATCCCTGCAATTGGGTTCATGTACTATATATATATATATATATATATATATATATATATATATATATTATAACAGTGTTGGTTGTCACTAAATCACTTTGTGGGTTTGTGTCGAACCAAAAACCAAGTGCAATATAAAATGGAGAGTACTCAATATCTAGGACAGGACTAGACAGGATTGGGTCGGCAAGGTGATCCACCTGGGAGATGTGCAAGAAATTTAAATTTGACCATACAAGCAAATGGTATATGCAAAACCCAGCACCTGTCCTAGAAAATGACACACATAAACTCCTATGGGACTTCGGCATACACACAGATTACCTAATCTCGGCCAAAAAAAAAAAAACAGACTTAATAATAATTAGCAAAAAAAAAGAGAACTTGCAAAATAGTCAACTTTGCTGTCCCGGCTGAGCACAGAATAAAACTGAAAGAATGTGAAAAGAAGGATAAGTACCTCGACCTTGCTTCGTAATTGAAAAAAACTGTAGAACATGCTGGTAACAATTATACCAATTGTAATTGGTGCGTTTGGAACAGTAACTAAAGGGACTGGAAGACTTGGAAGTTAGCGGTCGAGTGGACACCATCCAAACGTCAGCATTATTGAGTACGGCCGGAATACTGAGAAGAGTCCTGGAGACTTGAGGAGACTTGCTGTCACTCAGACTCCAGTGAAAAACTATCAGCTAACGCTGATGTGAAAAGCTCTAACGAGTGAATAATAGCAATAATAATAAAATAATAATAATTATAATGATAAATAAATAAATAAATAAAACTCCGTTTATATATATATATATATATATATAAACAGAGTTTGATTTATGAAGGCTCCTCTTTGGAGTGCAATAGTCAGTAGGCTAGCCTCACAGATCAAATACTACTGAGTAGTGAGTTCGAATCTCTCAGAGTGCCCCATACTTGTGGGGTTATGCTAAATATTAGGATTCATCTCGATAAGTTGCAATGATTAACAAGCCATCACGCAGGTCATTTACTACTGAGTAATGAGTTCGATCCTCACTAGGTGCTTTATATCCGCATCCTTGCTCCAAATGTAAGCAATGTTAGATCGCAAGACACATCTTTCTTGAGTAATGGTAAACAAAGTCGCTTGTAAATCAATTTCTACTGAGTAATGAGTTAGATCCTCTGTAGGTGTCTCATACTAATGGCTTTGTGCCATATGTAGGGAACTTATTTTGTTATCCTGTTATTGTTTAATGTTTATTACGCTATTCTTACAGGCTAATTATCACTGCACTTTGAGTTCGATTCTCATTAGTTGCCTTATATGTGTGATCTTACGCAATATATAAGCAACTGTTCTTACGCAAAATATAAGCAACTGTTTATCATCAGCGGGTATATAGGCAGACAAATACGTTTAAAAACCGTATTCAAAACGCTGATTTTCTAGGCAAGAAGGATGGCTCTCCCTTAACACAGTCTCTTTAACGCGACACAACTTCTCGTTGTTCGTTTTGCCGTACGAAGCAAAGCCTTATGGATATGAAGAATACAGGTAGTAGCAAGCGTACAAATACACACACACACACACACACACACACACGTACATACATAAACACACACGCATGTGCACACACACACACACACACACATAGAGTTCACGTTTGTTTTCCAGTGTGTAACACAGCCGTCCGCCTCGGAATGGAGCCAGCCACTCTGAGCGTGTACAAACGTATCTTAAACGCTGCTGGTTGGTTGACTGGTCGATAAGCCGGGACGCACAGACCCCGCCTGTAAACGCGCTGCTCACAAGAATTTTCATTCACTCGACA
>OY757934.1:50437732-50442732 GCA_963585895.1 Sepioteuthis lessoniana | reverse complement strand
AGATTGATTCATAACGCTTGAAGTGTACTAGCTCTATAAGAAATACAAATATCCCATCAAGGAATTGAACCCAAGTCCCCGTGTCCATTTCCTACGTTCCATTAATATATATATATATATATATATATATATATATATATAAGTGTGTGTGTGTGTGTGTGTATAGACGGTAGGTATCATAGATGGTGCCTCTAAAAATATAAGAGAGTTGGGTGGGGTGTATCCGTTTTAATAGAGTCCCACCAATACTTATGTATATATTCGAAATACGGGCTTCACTTTCGATACAAATTTTCAACATCCGATCGAACAACGAAAACAGCGTTTGCGTAATACATTCCTTTATCCACCTAATTAAACTGTCATATTTCTCTATATACGCAAATAGAAAGAGAGAGAGAGAGCGTGTGGGTGAGAGAGAGAGAGGGAGAGAGAGAGAGAGAGAGAGAGAACTATCTAATTCCGTCAGTAAGTTGTGTTGCGAATTATTTTTGCTTTCGAGCGGGGGTGAAAGCGTTATAGTTAATAATAGGACTTGACATTGGAAAAAAAAACCACACCCTCCCGTACCAGAAAACATTACCATCGGAGAGAAAGAGGGAAGATGTTAGGTCATTTCCTCTAGTCAGTGGTTACTGCAAACGTGCTCTCAGGCGCTTTTATCTCGGGGTGTTCTCAGCAGCTTTTGAGCAGAGTAGGCCAACGATAAGTACGTACAGTGATATATACCAACCCATTCATAAATGTTTACCAGATTCCCATTTTGAAATTTACAAGTTTAGATTAAAAGAAAAACAAAGAAGATAAACAGATTGAGGGAGAAAAATGTCAACTCTAAAATTAGAATTACTATATATATATATATATAGAGAGAGAGAGAGAGAGAGTGAGAGAGAGAGGCGGGGAGGTCTCCGTGGTGTATGGGGCTAGCGAAGAGGTCTGTAACATTGTGTATAAGCGAGTTCGAAATCCTTTCGGACTAATATCCTTGGGAAAGGCATGAACTAACTAACCCATTAGCTATAGGGTCAATAGAACCATAACTTTTATTTTACCCGAATGGGTTTGCAATTAAATAACCCAAGAAGGTTGATATGGCTTTAAACAAAAAATTCAAACCAAACATATGTAAATATATTTGCTAATCTAAGCTTAAATATGGCGAAAGATCAGAGATATGGGATCCTCGGTGAGAATCAAAATCACTACAAATGGTTTGTTAACCATTCAACAACTTGAAGTGCCTGAATTAAGTTTATATGTATGATGTTAAATCAGGTACTGTATATATATATATATATATATATATATATATATATATATATATATATATATCATTAAGAAAAAACAACAAGCCGGTCATATTAGGATTATAAATTTATTTCCATCCTGTTATGTGTTTTTGATAAATCAAAGAACACGAAAAAAATTAACAGGACTTCTTCAGATCTTATGGATAAAATAAATCCGAATAGATCAGAATAGAATATATATATATATATATATATATATATATATATATATATATATATATACTAGGGAAAGGAGTAGCGCCTTCCCCTACACCTTGGTGTAATAGCTATCGAAAAGAGAGTCTTCGGGTCACTTTCGACTAAGATCACCTATTTACTAACAATATATATATATATATATATATATATATATATGCGTGTGTGTGTAGATTTATATACATTTCTGAGTTTGTGTGTAAATATGGCCGGATAGTTCCTGATATCTCTACAAATATTAAGAAGCACTTTTCTACGGAGTATTTGTAAGTAGGCTACTCTTGAAGACCATTGATAGTGGTTTGAGTTTAGTAATCACTTGGCAAAATGTATTCGTGGCACTGAGATGTAAATAGCAAAGTGAAAGATAGGTGCTGACAGTATATTTTATATCAGATGTTTAGAACACAAAAGAATAAAAGAACTCAATCATTTTGTCTTGATATTGCAAAAATCACGCCCAGCTAGATTCGAACACAAACATAAGACCAAGATGAAGCACTAAGAGAAACAAGATAAATTATTTTAATATTTACTAAGAAATTAGGATATGTATATATATGTATATTTAAATGTATTTCAAGTAGAAAAAAAAAGAAACGGAGGAAAAAAACGCATAACTAGAAATATCTTTAATCGATAGAAACGCGTGCACATATATATATATATATATATACTTTAAGAAAAAACAACGAAACCGGTCACATAGAATTATAATAATATCCTGATGGAATTACTCCCAACTCCGGTTTAACTGGACCAAGAATACTATATATATATATATATATATATATATATATATATATATATATATATATATATATATATATATATATAGTGCTTTATGGTTATTATGAGCTTACCTGGTGAGTTAATGGTGGACCAAATTTTGCGGTATTATTATATTGTGTTCAATATCAACGATAGTGCTTTTATACACAGGACAATATATATGTATATATATATATATATATATATATATATATATATATATATATATATATAATTTTAGATAGATAGATAGATATGGTATGTGCAGGTGTACGTATATTTGTGTGCGCAAGCGACATCAAATACACAAAAACTAACATCCAAACGCACACAATCTTAGACACACATACATATTAAAAACAACCTTCGAACATCGTCAAAACAAAATTAACCCTAATTATCATTTTTAAAAAAAAAACAAACCTTTCACTCTGTTTGATGAATACGTAAAGCATGAAAACCAGGGTCATATACACTACCATTTGATATATATATATATATATATAGTGAACAAAAAGAATACTATTCTAAACTTCTTTAATACATTCCAGTACTTGTAGTTTCAGGTATTTTCTTTCGGAAATTAAGAGAAGAAACACAAATCTCACATGAAGGAGGATTGTGTTCTTCTTTTTGATTTAAATATAAATAAACAAAACACATGCGATTAATAGTAAGAGAAGAAACAATGAGGATAATGATTTAATTCACTGGGTTTTAAACTGCTCTGCTGACTGATACACGAGCACTATATCTAACGTTTTAACTGAACAGTTTTTGCTGTTTTTTCCTTCTCATCCCATATGGTATGCGTCTACAGTTGTGTATGAAATGATGGGATGGTGATCTAGTTTGTGTACATTCTGAGAATGGTGGTCTACTAGTAAAGTTGTTAATTTAACGACCGTAGTCGAGGACGACCCGAAGACTCACTTTTCAATAGCTATTACAAGGATATGTAGGGGAAAGTGCAACTCCTTTCCCTTGATTGATCCACTTTACTCTTGATACGTACCTTATTATGCTGAGTGTTAAGCAAGGAGGTATCAAGTACCATTGTTTGAGTCTTGGGTATGATTCGACCGAGGATTGAGCCCCGATCACCCGGGCCATTGGCGAAATTCTTTATTCATTTACACTGCTGCGTTTAATTTTTTTTTTTTTATCTTATTCATTATCATAATTTAGGTCCCAGAAAGCTGGTGATCTTTCACTGGAGTTTGACAGCAAGTGTCTTTAAGCCTCCAGGACTCTTCTGACTTTACTAGATGATCTTTAATAGTGTAGTGTTGATTCTGCCACTGATTTCCAATTCTTGCAGTCTATTTTCCAAGTCTTACAGACCGTTCCTAATGTACCAGATACCACCGTCACCCTGATGGCCCACAGTTTCTTTTTAGTTCACAGTCAAGATCCAAGTATTTGTTAATCTTTTGCTTTGTTTATTCTTTACTCTATTGTCCGCTAGATTACAAGTTTTTCTTTGTTTATAAACTGTTACTCCGTGTATATGTCAAAATCCCAGAGAATGTTATGCATCTCATAATGAGGTACACATTCTGGTTCATATAAACGCTATTTGGTATTATTATTGTTTTAATTCTCGTAAGTTTTTCACGCCACGCGGGTGGTTTTTCACTGATATCTGATTGACAGCAAGTCACCTCGGTTCTTCAGGACTCTTCTTAGTATGAATGGGCCTGGTTCTTATTCCAACATCAAACTGTTCCAATCTCCTTTCCAATCCTTTGAGGACCAACCTAAGCGTACCAACCAATTATCACAGTCAACCGCAGGTTCCACAGTCTTTTCAGTTCTCAGGTATTTATTTATCGTTGCACTTTCTTTTATTTTCACTCTGTGGTAAGTTGAAACGGCGTAATTTACTCGACAACAAATTCTCCTTTTCTTTCTTTTTTTAATTTTTTTTTTTTTTGTTATTTAACATGAGGTCTGATCTTCTAGCAGGATTTGGTGGTCCAATTGTATGTCAAATTCCAAGAGAATTTTATGCGTCTCATATTCTAAGATGGATTCTGCTTTGGGAATATTTCACTTAGGAATCATGTCAAATTCAATATTATACACTATTCGATTTTCTTTTACATGTAATATATATATACATTAAATATATATATATACATTAAATATATATATATATATATACATTAAATATATATATATATACATTAAATATATATATATATATATATATATATGTACATTAAATATATATATATACATTAAATATATATATATATATACATTATATATATATATACATTAAATATATATATATACATTAAATATATATATATATAATACATTAAATAATATATATATATATATATATATATATATATATATATATATATAATTATCGTGGGTTTTTCACAACAGCATTAGCTGATGGTTTCTAACGGGAATTTGAGACAACACAGGTCTTCTCAAGTCTCCAGGGCTCTTTTCAGCATTTCAGGCAATCTTAATTATGCGATAGTCTGCATAATCTTTACGTGTCCTCTTATTTCCAAGTTTTTCAAGCCCTTTATCATTCCTCTGGGGCTGTTCCAAGTGCACCACTTACAAATGGTATCACTGTTGCCGTCATACTCAATAGTTTTTTTTAGTTCTCTAGTAAGGTCGTGATATTTATCTATCTTTTCGTTGTCTTTTAATTTTACTCTTTCGTCTGCCGGAACGACAAAGTTTGTTATTCGG
>OY757934.1:50342732-50432732 GCA_963585895.1 Sepioteuthis lessoniana | reverse complement strand
GTTATATTTCAAGCAATCCAGTTTAGCATAAGTACGCAGTTTAAATATCAAAACAGTTCTATTTCAAGTAATTTTGTTCATCTTAAGTACGCAGATAATTCTATTTAACCCATAGATAGGGCTCTATCAGGTGCTACCACTCCGGGCCAGAGTAGACCTGGAAGCGATCGCATGGAAGGGGTATTCCACATTCTTCAAAGCTCCAGCAATACTGGAACCTCACCATCAGATTGATTAGTGTCATATCTAGGACACTCGTTGAGGGATCTTACTCATCTGCAGAGATACAGTCGGTGTATTCTACAGGCCTAGCCGACTGGGCCACGGGACATTCATTCGAGGAGTCTTACCCCTCTGCAGAGATGCAGTCGGTGTATTTTATAGCCCTAGCCGACTAGGCAATGTAAAAATTTTGTTGGTAACACTATTCATTTATTTGCACTCCGTTAAAGTGTCACACGAATTGCTATGTAATAAAATAATTTAATTTAGGAACTCCGTTGAAGAGTTTCAGATATTGCAATTTAGCTCTAAAAATTCTATTCGGTATTATTCATTTGTTTGTATACAGTTAAATAGTTCCAATTATTCGTATTTGTCATTACTAATTCAGTTACATAGTCATATGTTTACATAGAGGTTAATGGTCAAGAAGGTCTATTTCTAACAATTAATTTTAATGCAAGTCATTTGGTAGCACTCAGTTTAAATGTCAAATAGTTCTATTCGATCCATAGATAGGACACAATCAGGTGCTACCACTCCTCGGAGCAATGGCAATGAAGAGGTACTCCACATTCCCCAAATCTCCAAGGCTAGAGTGTCACCATAAGATAGTTAAATATCATAACTAGATCACTCGTTGGGGGAATCTCATCCCCCTACAGAGATGCAGTCGGTGTATTCTGAAGTTTCAACCGACTTAGTTCAATAAATAAGAAGAATGCTTTCGAGTGAGGAGAGACTTAGTATATAGACTAGAATCATTCAATAAATAAGAAGAAACCTTTGACTAAGGATATATGATATGTGCCTCATCAGTCAAAATAATTTTTCCTATATATTGATAGATATTGGCATGTACAATAGAATCTACTCTACATACGAATGTCATTCAATAAATTAGAAAAATCTTTTGACTAATGAGACACCTATTATATATTCGAGGATCGTTCAATAAATAAAAAGCAAATATTTTGACTGATGAGAGACCAATTTTTTATACGAGGATCATTCAATAAATGGGATGAAATTTTTCCAAAAGTTTGACTATGAAAAGCACTTTTATAGTCCCATTTTTCCCAAAAAAGAAAAGAAAAAATATACATATATATATATGTGTGTGTGTGTGTGTGAGTGGAAGGAACGGGTGTGCGTGTTTAAATCCGTTGTTTTATTTTTGTTCTTATTAAATTCAGATCATATCTCTTTCTTTCTCTCTCTCTCTCACACACTCTCTCTCTCTCTTTCTATATATATATATATATATATATATATATATATATATATGTATGTATATATATATATATAAGCACACTGATATATATAATTATAGATAGAGAGAGAAAGAGAGACAGAGAGAGGGACAGAGAGAGAGACAGAGAGATCAGTCGGACCATGTCTATCACTTTTTTGTCGTTCTATTTATATTTAATATCAGTCTATGTCAATTTTTCAATATTTATCTCATTTGCATTGAATTCTTTTCTCTCCCTCTTTCCATTATATATATTTCTCACTTTCTCCATGTATATATATATATATATATATATATATATATATATATATATATATATATATGTGTGTGTGTGTGTGTGTGTGTGTGCATCTGATACCCTCCCTATATATATATATATATATATATATGCCTGAGGTTTATGATATATGTAAAAAATATTTACAGATTTTCAGTGTAGTTACCCAACTATTTTCGCAAAAATACATGTAAGATTAAATTCTTCAAGAACGTGTTTTTTTTTGCTTTTTTTTTTTTTTTTTTGCTTTTTGCTTTATTAACGTTTAGATTAGCTTGGCCAGTGGATGTGCTACCTATTTTTCTCTGTGTGTGTGCGTGTGGTGTGTGTGTGTGTGTGTGTCTTTCTCTTTCTCTTCCTCCTCCTCCTACCCTCTCTACTCTCTCTCTCTCTCACTTCTTCTTCTTCTTCTTCTTCTTCTTCTTCTTCTTCTCTCTCCCTCTCTCTCTCTCTCTCTCTCTCTCTCTCTCTTTCATTCTTTTTTTCTGGTTCCACCGATCATTTGAATGTTTCAAAGATTTTTTTTTCTATGCCCATATATATATATATATATATATATATATATATATATATATATAATATCTTTCTGCCTTTTTATATGGTTCTGTTTTTATGTATCTATCACCATGCATTTGTACTTCAGTCCGTTTTTTATGTAGTTCAGGCAAACTTTTTATTTGTCCATCAATCGAATAGCTTTTTAAATTATTCCATTTCATTTTATATTTATATATCTAAATGTTCGGTATAATCATGTCTTGCCCGAACTGTCTAATCTTGTTGCTAAAGAAAATGGTTTCACACTAAAAAAGAAAAAAGAAAAACGGCAAGATAGGGATGATGTCATGCAGTAACTATCAGGGATGCTGGTAATGCTTATGATCTTGCACTCTTCCAAAATACACCTGCCCAAACCTGGAGTATAGCCCGGAAAATACTCTTTCTGCATAGACTGGAACAAAAGGCATAGTCTCTTGAACTCAGACCAATACTGAGTTAATGTGTTTTAAGCAAAGAGATCCGTCTCCACATTAAATGGCAAGCTTCTGAAATTAGTACAGCAGTTAAATACTTCGGTAGTAAGATCTCATCAACTGAAGGTGATGCCAGTATTCGCATAGAATAAATCGGAAATTTTCCTTCCTGTGGCTGTGTCAGTACTATTGTATAGTCGCATGACATTGGGGACTACGCAAGGATTAGTTGTCTGAATTTCTGAGACAAAGCTTGATGATTTTTATCATTAAGGGTTTTCAGACTAATGCCTTCATCTTTATTATTTTTTTCCATAACGTTTCGGCCGATATGTCCTCCGGACTTCTTCAGGATTCTACTTGCATTTTTGAACAAATCATGAAAGCAGCACCCTTCATACCAGCAACTGTACGACCACTTATCTTCCATCACACAAACCCTCCAAGTAAGGGGAGAAGACATGCAGGGAACTACAAGAGAAAGAAGGGCGAACTCATAAGTGACATTCTCCAATGGGCTCCAAGACATGGACATACCAGCGCTTGGCATATCAGAAAAAAACTTATATCAACTATATGGATGTTGTGTAGGGAATTTACTAAGGGCGATGGCAGATAGGGAAGGATGGCGAAAGAGTGTCAAGGGAATGCGTGCTATCAGTACAACAGAATGATGATGATGATGATATATACTAACCAGCTCATTGGCCTAGAGGGGAGAGTTTTTGCCAATGGTCCGGGAGACCGGGGTTCAATCCCAGCTCGAGTCATGCTAAAGACTTTAAAAACGGTAGTTGATACCTCCCAGTAATATAAGGTACGTATCAAGGATAAAGAGGAACAATTCTAGGAAAGGAGTAGCGCCATCCCCTACAACTCGGTGTAATAGCTATTGAAAAGGGAGCCTTCTGGTCGCCGTCGACTACGGTCACCACCTTTACTTTATATATATATATATATATATATAGTCATCCACCGACAGATCTGTTTCGTTCTATCAGAACTCATCAATGCGGCTAGATATAAGCTTCCCGTAGCTGGGATCGAAACCTGGTTGATTCAAACGCCAAGCCAAGCTTCTAACCATTAGCTGCGAAGTAAATTTTAAACGGTTATGAATCACAATTACAATTGTTTACATACATCTGTTCAATGGCTACCGAGACCTCAATTCATAAGAAGAGGCTTGCAATATACGCTAATGGCAACACGATTACTTCTTCGCCAGAGAACTAAACCATAAGGGGTAGGGGAGTATATATATATATATATATATATATATACGAATATCATTCAAAAACTTCCAAGCCTCTCTCTGAAAGAAGATTAATAACTGAATATTTTTCTGCGATAACACATTACAAATTATCATCAAACTAGAAAAGCTTATTCAGATTTAAATCTTAATTTGTGTACACGTGAGGTCATAAGATAATAAGTGGTTTACGTCAAATTTAAAATCTGGTTGAAGCTTAGAACTTTCTGAACGATCCTCGGATATATATATATATATATATATATATATATATATATATATATATATATATTCGTAATGTTATTTGATGAATTTTACGTTTACATTCAACTGTATGTCATTTCGCTTTGTCGGCTGACACTATCGACAACCGATCGACTGAATTTCTGCTGAAGGGTAACATCCTCCAACATCCCATGCCCTGAAGTATGGTATAAGACTGCATCTGATGATGAGGTTTCAGTTCAGGAGCTTTGGGGAAAGTGGAGTATCCTTTCGTTGCCATTACTCCCAGGTCCACTCTGACCCAGCTTAATAGTACGTCTTTTTGCCTTGTCTATGGGTCAAAGAGAACTGTTCAATAACTTACGAAGGATTTCTATTAATTATTTAAAAACAAAACGGCTTCGTGTAAATTATTTATATAACATAGGAATATTGGATTGATAGAATTATTAATGTTTAATATCAATACTTGAAACCATTTAACTGTGTGCAAACAAATGATCTCTACCACTTCTTTAAAAATAAAGTTACTAACAAACAATTCGTTAAAAAATCATACTGATAAAAAAGGATTTGGTATAATCTAACCTTCAAAGGTTGATATGCCGTAAAACATTAACTAATAAATCTGTACGCCCCTGAGGAGTCCCAATGGCGCAAAAGTTAAAGGGCAAGACTGCGGGCTTCGAAGTTAATGCGTTCGAACTTCAGTCAGCCCATTACGTTCTCTTTTGGTTTAATACATTTTGGAAAGATATGAACTCTCTTATCTCTTCAGCTATGGCTTAAATAGTTCCGCTAGAGTCATATGAACCTTCGTGCGTTATTCAGTACAAAAGTCATCCTTGTAGAAGAACAGCAGTGGTATTATTTAATATATAAATAGGAAAATAAAGGGTTTCATACCATTCCTAAGGGTATTTGTTTAAAAGTGAGCGTCATAGCCCGACTAGAGTTTGAACTCGTTGTCGCAGTACAGCACGTTTGTCACAATGATACGGATACTTCCCCAGAAAAATGGATTATTTTTAAAGTTGAAGTATTTTAAAAGAGTTGCTCTTACTTCATATAAGTGTTGTTTTTTATTCGGGATTATGATATAGGATCTATGATTAGGATAGGTATCTGTGGTTCAATGACAATTATCAATAACTGTTGACTTTGTGTCTACGCTACCCTAACTTAAATATATATGCTTTATTACTGGTATTGTAGTCTCTTTATTCAATATATATATCAATAAATATATCAAACGATATTCTCTCTCTCTCTCTCTCTCTCTCTCTCTCGCTCTCTCTGTATATATATATATATATATATAATCCCTGAAGAAAATCCAAGGAGCAGGAGTATCTAATTTGAGTGCTCAATGTGAATGTCTATTGATGTATAATTAATTTGGGATTAAGAATACATCAACACTCAACATGCAGAGCTAATATATATATATATATATATATATATATATATATATATATATATATATATATTATTTTATTGTATTGTATTGTATTAATTTAGAGAGCTATTGCAATGCGAAATAAAAATTATTTGAGTCTAATTAATTTCAAAGTAAAAACGTCATTTTAAAATGAACTAGTTGTTGTATGTTCAAATTTTTGTGGGGGGCTGGGGCTTTTGGCATTGTGTCATGTAGGCCATTAAAACGCCATGTTGGGTGTTGTAACCATATAACCAAGTAGGGTGTTTAAACGACACGTGATTTCAGTTGTCCTCATCATTTTTTTTTATCTTATCTTATTTTTATTTTATTTTATTTTATTTTATTATTTATTCATTCATACTAATATTCTCGTTTCCTTTTTTTTATCTTGTCCTTTAAACTGCCATAATAAAAAAAAAAAGAATTATCCGTCAGTTCTTTGTTTTGTTTTTTTTTTGTTTCTTCTGAATACGCTGTTGAGGTGATTTGAACTCATTGACGTTGGCCACAAGAAAATTTTCCAAAGATTCTGTTTAGCTAACAGTTGTGATCGAAATATCTTTAAGAATGTATTCGGTAGTATATAAAGACCAGTTTCTTGTACTTTGTGTCAATAAGTTTTGTGGCGCCAGAGTTACGTATAAAGCAACGATCAATAATAACGGAAACCTTGAAGCTCTGATTTGTTGTCTGCTCTCCATGCTGACCCAATGGGACTTCTGGTGGCTCTCAATAAGAGGCGATAAAAGGTCAAGATTTTTCATTCTGTTCTTAAGTTGCTGTGTGCAACTGAATCAAAAGTAAACCAGGAAGTCTTTTCACGAATGGAATAAAAATTAGATAAAAACTTTGGAAAAATATGTAGCACTAAATAATGACTATTTTTTAAAAAGAATGTAGCAGGTACCACAACAGTTATCGGCAAGGAAAGTGGAACTGAGAAGCCGAATTCAAAATCTACCTGTGGCTATTTGCGTTCCCTTGTTGTATAGCCGTGATACAACTATACGTATACATATATATGCGGAAACATAATCAACAATAATGACGAATGAACACACTTCTTTAGGAAAATATACCTCTCACACTTTATTCGAAAGGGTTGCGAAAGGGTTGTGTGAGAGGTGAGTTGGAATCTGAACAGACTGCAACATATTGACCCCAAGCTCCTCTGACTATTGCAGCACTTCTTTCTCATTCTGCTGGGCTGCTCAACCGGGGGTCCCGAGGGTCCAAGCCCTCTGCTGGCAGCTGGTTCTCACTGCCTCGAACTGCAACTCGAACTTCAACTGCATCTGATTCCAACTATGGCACCGGGTTAGATAATTGTTTGACAACCACCTGCTTCTTGTGGGCGTCGCATTTGCACCGAATTCAACCCGTGAACGGTCAAGGTTATATCTTGATATCTTCGACCGGATTCACCTGTTTCCTGATTGACGGTTGGGTCGAAGGTCAATATGTTAAACACTTAGCACAGATGGGAAAGACATATATTCATCACTTCTCCAGTGGATAAAATAGAAAATTCAGGCAGTATCCTTTACCTTTGGTAGGGCAACCTGTGTAGGAGAAGGGCAATAGAGGATTCAAACCTCAGCCAACGTTTCAAATTAAAGCGCTCAATATTCTAGAAACCTTGGTGAAAACATGAGATGTACAGGAGACTAAGAAGAATTCATATGGGGATCACTAAACATAAACTGGTAATTTTGAAGAAAAAACCCTTTGGTAGAACAACCTGGATAAAAGAAAGAAAGAAAGAAAAGCAACTCCAAATTTAATCTCCTGCTAATACTTAAAGATGGTATTTATCAATCAAACTGCGTAATTTTAAAGAGAAATAAAATTGATTCATATAGATACCAAATTCATTCTGATATCTGGTGTAAAACTTGTTTTATAAGATTAAAGACTTTGTTTATCCATCCATACACGTAATTTTCAGTATAATAATAAAATTACTTCCTTTGGATACCAGATTCGTTCGTCTATCTGCTCTAAAACTAGTTTTATAGGATTAGAGACTTTATTTATCAATCCACCTACGCAAGTTTTTGTAGAGATATAAAATTACTTCCTTTTGATATCAGATTCGTTCGTCTATCTGCTGTAAAACATGTTTTATAGGATTAGAGACTTTATTTATCAATCTACCAACGTACCTTTTTGTAGAGAAATAAAATTACTTGCTTTTGATATCAGATTCGTTCGTCTATCTGCTGTAAAACATGTTTTATAGGATTAGAGACTTTATTTATCAATCTACCAACGTACCTTTTTGTAGAGAAATAAAATTACTTGCTTTTGATATCAGATTCGTTCGTCTATCTGCTGTAAAACATGTTTTATAGGATTAAAGACTTTATTTAACAATCTGCCCACGTAAGTTTTTGTAGAGAAAAAAGATCGCTTCCTTTTGATTCCAGATTTCTTTGTCTATCTGTTCTAAAACTTGTTTCATAGAATTAGAGACTTTATTTATAAATAAACTCGGAGATATCTCATTTCTCTTCATCTGATTACACGGACGCAACATTTATTGCTTTATATTCTGTATTTGTCTTCAAATACACTTGTTTGTTCACTTATTACTAATCATTTGGTTTCTATTTTCAATTGCTTTTTGTTTTTATTTCTATTTAATATCGACTATTCTTTTTTTCTAATGATAAATAGGGAAGTGATGGGTGTCTTATTCAATGGCTGTGCATTTGAGAATTCAAAAGGAAATTCGTCTTCTCATTTGACTCGGTGATGATTTTTGTTCATCCAAGTCAAGTGTCATCTCTCTTCACTTCGTCCTCTCATTATAAGTCTTGAAATTGGAGTTCCATTTCACTCATGGTACATTAGCAGAGAAGACTAACCTTATTCAGACTTACTAATGATTAGCCGAATTGATGTATTTATATTAAATCGTGCCCTTTACACAGATTGTTTTACATTATCAACACGCACACGCACACGCATATACGAATAAACGCAAAAGCAAAACATACACACACAAAATCAAACTCAAATACACACACACACACACACACACATACATATATATGTTTGTCTTTTTCGTGTGTGTGATATAAGTGGATTTTAACTACAGACTTTCCTATAGGTATTCTACATGTATGCGCGCACACAAATACGCGTGCGTAAACGTCTCTGTCTTTCTCTCTAAATATATACATATATATATATATATACAGAGAGAGAGAGAGAGAGAGAACGAGAGAGAGTGAGAGAGATCTAAGATAAGATAGCGTAGATACAAGGTCAACGGCGCTTGGTAACTGTCAATTTCTCGCCAATGTGATCATATGACTTTTGATGTACATATGCTTTATCACTGATCTTGAGCGCTCTTTAGTTATGAATATAGAATATAAGATTATTCATCGCTACATACATACATACATACATACTAGCATCGTGGGTATTTTCATATTTACTCAGAGGAAAATAAAATCAGTGCTTTTACATTATGTCGTTTATATTGTAAATTTACCGGGTTATTGGCCTAGTGAGTAGAGTGTTCGCCAATGGTCCCGGAGACCTGGGTTCAATCCCAGGTCGAGTCATACCAAAGACTTTAAAATGGTACTTGATACCTCCTTGCTTAACACTCAGCATAATAAGGTACGTATCAAGAGTAAAGTGGAGCAATCCAGGGAAAGAAGTAACGTCCTCCCCTACACCTTGGTGTAGTAGCTATTGAAAAGGGAGCCTTCTGGTCGCCCTCGACTATGGTTGCCAGCTTACATATGGTAAGCTTGAAGTGTAATAGATAGATAGATAGATAGATTCTTAAAATGATATATTATTTCAAAGTTTACGAAATATTTTAGCATACTCAATCAACTTTTTCTTCCCCAACCATCTATGTATGTATGCCTGCATGTAAGGAGTTATCGCTCATGTTCTCTCTCTCTCTCTCTCTCTCTCTCTCTCTCTCTCTCTCTCTCTCTGTAAATTGTGATGGTTTTGGAATTCTTTATCGTCAGATGTGTATAACTGAACATCACCCACTCCTCAGCTTTGATGATAATTCATCGATTGATTGTACTGATCCCACTATAATTTTAATTATCTCATTCATCCACGATAACAGTAGATAGATAGATAGATCTGCCCGGAAAGAATCAAGCTATGAAATATAAACAGAAATAGCGTCCTATGGAAGATGATGTCCAGTCCTTTAAAATGCAATCATTTCGCTATAACAACATTCCTTTGTTTCAAACCTCCCTTTTCAGAATCGCTATCTGCCGCATCCGCACGTTCTTGTTAATCTCGTCCATAGTCTTTCTTTTTGAATGGCGATTTTATCTTTGAGAAATGCTAAAACTGGCAAGAAGCCCAATCAGAACCGTTAAAGGTCGCTCACGGACATTGTTGATATGAACTTTTGCCAAAACCACTTCATGAAACGGAATTAATTGGCAGTGAAGACATTGGAATTGGCTGGTTATTTTCCGGGCAGTCTCTAGAATTCCCAGATCTTCTGAGTCTCCACACTGTCAATCGCTAACTTCCTTTGTTTGCAGCCTTCAGGCGTCAAATACTTTTCAGTGAAACTATCCGTTCTGTCATGCTACTCGGTTGAGCCGATGACCTTAGCTTGAGGGTATTTACATACAAAATTTGAAGACTTTAGAAATTCTTTTTAATATAAGCATCTTTGTTTATCTAGTGTCACCTGTCAATAGATGATTTTAGTAGTCTTCTATAAGTGATACTATCCAGGTCTTTATGCCATTTAAGTCTTCAGCGTCAGTACCAAGATTTGAACGGAAATATCCATCTCAAATCATCGAAATAATTCTTAATCATCTTAATAATTTTCACCTACAAAATTTCAAGTTTCAAGCAAATCTCGAGCCATATTATTGGGAATATGACGGCCACTCTGTTCATATGCTCTCTCAACTGAACAGCACTATCAGAATTCTTTGTGACGCATGCGTAGAAAGATCCTCTATGATAGGACGAAAGTAGTTTTCGTATATTCCAAATGGGTGAACAGTTTTGGTTGGTTGGTTGGGTTTTATGGCATCTCAATCCATTGGGTTATTTTATGCCAAAAACGTTTTTGTTTATTACTTTTGTTAGGTATATAATTGTCAAAAACATTTCTATTTCAAACTATTCAAGCAGTTATATGTAACAATTCAGTTAAGTGTAAATACAGTTTTAATGTCGAAAAACAGTTCTGTTTCAAATAATTCATTTAAGCATAAGTACGCAGTTTAAATGTACATACGGTTTAATTGTCAAAAACGTTTTTATTTCAAGCTATTCAGTTTACTCAAACAATTCAGTTTAGCATAAGTATGCTGTTAGTTCTATTTAACCCATAGATAGCGCCCGATCAGGTGCTACCACTCCGGGCCAGAGTGGACCTAGGAGTGATGGCAATGAGGGGGTACTCCGAAAAGCTCCAGGACTGCTGGAACCACACCATCAGATTGTTTGGTGTCATATCCAGGACACTCGTTAGGGGGTCTTACCCCTCTGCTGAGGTGCAGTCAGTGTATTCTACAGCCCCAGCCGACTGGGCAATACACAGAGTTAAATGTCCAACAGTTTTATTTCAGATAATTCTGTTCAGCATAAGTACACAACTTAGACGTCAAAACAGTTCTATTTTGAGCACTTCAGTTCAGCACTAGTACGCAGTTCCCATGTGAAAACTGTTCTCTTTTAAACAATTCAGTTTAACATAAATACGCAGTTTAAATGCAAAAATCAGTATAGTGAAAGAAGCACGGTTTAGTTCTACTTAACCCATTGATAAAACCCTTATCAGGTGCCACCACTCCGGACCAGTGTGGACCTGGAAGCGATGGTAATGAAGAGGTACTCTGCATTCCCCAAAGCTCCAGCATTGCTGGAACCTCTCCATCAGATTGCTTAGTGTCATATCTAGGATACTCGTTGGGGGTGGGGTCTTACCCCTCTGCAGAGAAGCAGTCGGTGTATTCTACAGCCTCAGCCGACAGGGCAAGTGAACAGTTTTGCACGTACCTTTTAGATATGAACATAGATAGATTTATCAGGGATTGCTTGGATTTAGCAAGGCTGGAATTATGGAGAAATTACTGTGGATCGAACTTACTGTTCAGTATTAACTTATCCCCTAGACGAGCTTACTAGTAAATCACACTGCAGCGAGCTGACATGGATTGATTGATTGATTATAACCTTATGTCTGGGGTTATTTTATACCTAGAGGTTAGGGAATCGAGTACATTATCTGTTTATATACACTTTTTTGAGTTGTTTCTTTAAAGCTATTTTGTATAGGCTTTTAATATGTAGCATTCCTATCTCATACAAATAATTTGAAAATACTGTTTAACCTATGGAGAGGACTATAATTGCTGCTACCACCCAGTGTCAAAGTGGCCTTGGAAGTAATGACTTTGAAGGGGTATTGAACACTCTGTAGAGCTCTAGAACTGGAGCCTCACCACCAGAGGCAGTTTTATGAAGGGGGCGTTAACCGTCTTTAGGGAATACTCTTAGCATATTTTAAGCCCTGCAAAGATACACAGATATGAACAAACTGAGACACAAATAATTTGGTCACAATTACATGGTTTCAAGTATTCTTACCTAATACTAATAATCTTTAAACATGTTTTGGAATCATAAATGTCATCCAAGTAGGTATTTTCACCCCGAGAAAGAGAAAAAAAAGGAGTAATAATTACGAAGTACTCCAGAAGTGGAGCCTCACCACTAGATGTAGTTAATTGTCATATCCAGGACACATTCTTTGACGGGGTAAAGGAGGAAAAACACGGCACGTATTGTGTCCACAAACGAATTTAGATAGATAGATAGATAGATAGATAGATAATTTTTGTCATTCAATGAATAAAGGGACTTTGTTTGAAAGAAGCAAAATGATTTTTTTTCAGATTTTTCTTCTTTCATTGTCGTAAACTCTGCATTAAATTTACTGTGAAAGTTATTTTAATCTCACAAAATATTTCTTTCGAAGCTGGGTGTATCTCCATGCGTCGTCTCCATATTGTTCTCATTTCCTGTTGTTTTAAGCTCTTATTTGCAGAGATCATGAATAAAAACGAAATGACATATCTTTGTTCACAAGTTTATTCACAGACGAACTTTCATCTTACCGACTGGCCGAAGGTCAGGAGTCAAAGATGAAACAATCAAGCGGTTTTCGCTGCTGACAAAAAATCAAGTTACTCTAAACTTTCCAGAATCATTTGATAACTTTCTATAAAAGAGTACGTTCATCTTAACTATACACTATCTATCTATCTATATATCTATCTAGGTCTCTCTCTCTCTCTATATATATATATATATATATATATATATTGTGTAATGGTTACCGTCGTAGGAAATGATGGAGACAACGATACGAGTTCAAATCCAAGCTCGGACTCTTTGAAGTTCACATAACGCTAATACTCGAGGGAAAATAAGGTTCCAGTTATTCTCCTACCACCTATGGGTAAATGGTTGGTTAGACGAGGCTCTTTAACCTTGTAACGGCAATTAGTCTAGGAGACGGAAAACTCTGAATTCAAACCTATTTAATTTCGCTTTAAAAAGACCTGGTGTCGTAACCTGATCGTGCAGAGAGGTAGCTATATATATATACATATATATATCATATTTAACAACCCCTCTGCGCAGGCAGGATATGACACAAGGTCAATTTTTAAGCAGAGTTTAACAGGTTTGAATTCAGAGTTTTCATTCTCCTAGACTAGTTGCCTCACCAAGGCTGAAGAACTCAATCTGTCCTACTATTTACCCAAAGCTGGAGGGATAATAATTGGATTCATACCTTTCTCCAAGGGTATTAGTGCTATGTGAAATGCAATTAGCCTGGTCCAGGATTTGAACTCGTGTTGCCGTGTCCATTTCCTCCGACGATAACCATTACACCATGGGCACCTTCATTATATATATATATATATATGTGTGTGTGTGTGTGTGTGTGTGTGTGTGTGTGTGTCTATTACATCCGCGGATGTATGTTTATGGATAGCTTGCTTATAATTTTCCCGAGGGTATTAGTCCGAAAGTGAATGCAATACCCCGACTGCAGTTCGAATAAGTTTAATTCGATGTTGCAATCCAGTCTTTCAGTCACTACAATACGGTAACTCTCACCGTGATAGAAAGAGAAAGGGCATAAAAAATGTCGAAACACACACATGAATAAAAATTTAAAAATTCATGAGTGCAAATATACATGCTCTGATGTATACATGTTTCTTTTGCCTATATCTATGCAAATGTGTGTACAGAGGGAGTCCTACAACGTAGGAAGCGAATTCGATCTCCAGTCACTTTATTACGTTTACTTTAGGAGTGATACGTTGTGCTTTCAATAAGTTTCCAGACTTTTTTTGTACAAGCATTTGAATCTGTCGTAGACTCATGAACATTCGGTATGTTATTGCTATACATCTTATGAGTTGACTAACCAATTTTTATGATTTCACGTTCAAAGGAACAGCTACAGCAGCAATTGGAATACACCCTACTAAAGCCTGATTGTCACAGCTAGAGAATTTCAAAAATGCAATCTGGATATGAGGAGACTTTAGAAGAATGATATGCAATAAAATTCTGTTTCAAACTTGGAAAAATGCCACAGAAACGTATGGAATGCTTCAGACTGCTTTTCGACCATCTTGCATGAATCGAGCATCTGTTTTTGAGTGGCATAAGAGATTCAAGGAAGGCAGGGAGTCTGTGAGGGATAATGAGAGGTGTGGGAGGAGTAAGGAAGTCAATACACCACAGTTGCTTGGCCAAACGGTTAGGGTTAGGGTTAGTATGTTGAGGTTTTAAGGGAGTTCAGGAAGAGATTCCGTCGGAAGAGGCCAGCACTCTTCAAATCGAGGCAGTGGCATTTCCACCAGGACAATGCATCAATCCACAGCTCCATCCTTGTCACAGACTATTTGACCAAGATGGGCATCAAGACAGTTCCTCACCGTCCCTATAGTCCAGACCTTACTCCCTGTGACCTTTGGTTGCTCCCTAAGCTCAGAGGCTGTCGTTATGAGACAATTGAGGAGATGAAAGAGGCTGTAACGAAGGTTATTGACACGCTCACCTAAGAGGACTTTCATGGGGCCTTCCAGAAGATATTGGAACGGTACAAGAAGTGCATTGCAGCCGGAGGAGATTACTTCGAAGAGGACTAGAGTTTCATGTGTGTACTATCAATAAAAGTGCCCATACGAAAAAAAGTCTGGAAACTTATTTAATGAGCCTTGTATCGTTGGGAAAGCTATAAACCCCCTTATTCCCCTCAGTTCACAACTGTACTTCAACAAAGATTACTTTAGCATAAATAACCCATAAAGGTTGATATACCTTTAAACAAAATAAATGTTTAATCATCTTGGAAAGGTGACCGTGTCCTCTCTAAGAGTACGGATGTAACTTACAAGACGCAGCAGATTAATTAAACGCACAATTACCATGACTAGGGGGTGTCCTCGTGGTGTAATGGTTAAAGCGATGAACTGCGGAATCGTAGTACGCGAGTTCGTACTCCAGTCGCGCTACTACGTTCACTTTCGGGCAAATACCCTTGGGAAAGGTATGAACCCCCTTATTCTCCCTCCAGCTATGGATAAATAGTAGGACGAACTAGGTTCTTCAGCCTTGGTGAGGCAACTAGTCTAGGAGAAGGAAAACTCTGAATTCAAACCTGTTAAACTCCGCTTAAAAATTGACCTTGTGTCATATCCTGCCCGAGCGGAGGGGTTGGTAAATAGTACCATGACTAGTTGATTTGGGATCATTTGTGTGCTATGTGGAGCAATAGCACAGTGGTAGAGATTCGAGTCTGCATTTTGAAGTCGCTAGTTCAATCGCCAGTGGAAGCGATCACGGTATGCACTGCTGATGAGACTTAATAAGGTCGAAACAGCTTTCGAGCGGTTCCATATGTCACGCATAAGTGTTTTCCGGATTTTCTGGTCATGGTAATTCAATTTACAAGATTATTAATTCTAATCTGTATGTGCTAGTTTGCATATCCATTCCTTCAATGTATACACAATGCGCCTATATAGGTATATATATATGGAGTGTCCGGCAGATAGGAGTTCAATCCCCGGTTGAGTCATACCAAAGACTCAAAAAATCGTACTTGATGCTGCCCTGCTTAACACAGCAATATAAGGTAAGGATGAAGGGTAAAGTGGAGCAATCTAGGGAATGGAGTGTCACCCTCCTCTACACCTCGGTGTAGTTTCTCTTAAAAAAGGAGACTTCAGTTCCTCCTCGACTAAGGTTGCCAACTTTATTTTTATGCGATATATGATGATCTCTCTCTCTCTCTGTATATATATATATATATATCATACTGCAGAGACAGAATATTATGTTGTCAACCCCTTTTAAAGTTTTAGTTTTTATTTGCATGAATGTGTATGTGTGTATATACATGTCTGTGTGCACGTGCGTCTGTGTGTGAAAGGACAGAATAAAATGCGGTCATAAAATACAAAATTTGGTACATTTCAAAAACTAGGTTGGATATATATATCTAGTCTAATAGATAACGACCAAACGAATCGCATTCTTCTCTTGGTTTCTTTGTTTAATGGTATATGAATTTTCGTGGGTTATTTTATGCCGAAATTTTATTTCATGTAGAATAGTAGTAATGGTATTATCTAACCCAAAGCCGAGGGAAAAGGGAGTTCATACCTTTTGTTAGGATATGAGTCAGAAATTAAATTCTATAGTGAAAGTATAGTTCAAACTCGCTTACTACGATGTCATAGTCTAGCAATTTAGAGATTAGGCGACGTAGACTATTCATCCTCTGGTATATCTCCTTAATATATATATATATATATATAGAGAGAGAGAGAGAGGGGGGGACGGAGAGAGAGTTGGAGAAAGGGAGGGAGGTGGCAGTGAGAGAAAACTCGAGGGATTTAAAGCCGAGAAAGAGAACAGCGTGTTTCTAAACATGATCATTTTCAATCACGAACAATATTTCCTCTTCAAAATTTCTCGATTCCAAGTTATCATATTTGGGGGCTGGCTCAATAAAAAATGTAATCGGTCTACTTATTGCCTAATTTGCTAATACACACACACACACACACACACGCACATATATACGCATATATATATATATATATATATATATATATATATATATATATGTAAGAATTGTTAGAAGATAGATTATTTTCAATGTCTAATGTAGTTCCATGATTAGATAGTACATTGATTTTAAGTATATCCCTGAAAATCTTGAAATAATAGAATACGTACATGCTGTCCGAGAGGGAAAATCTGCATTCTGATTGGATCGAAAATGAGAAAATATTTTTGCTTGTCATTATTTTATGTAGGCACCAATCTTGCAGATCATTGCTTATTAGCGGTCAAAGAAAAATACAAGTTGCGCACGAATGCAGAATCCACTCATTATATTTTTGTAAAAGACAGGTTGATTGCGAAATATATTTTCCTTTATTGCGCATACACACACACACACACACACACACACACACACACACACACACACATATATATATATGCGTGTGTGTGTGTGTGTGTGTGTGTGTGTCTAACAGTAGATTAACTGTGTTCTTGAATTTACATACGTATATAGATAATAATAAGATAGATAATAATGAACATATTGAGAAATCTTTTAAGTTTTGCCTGTTTCCAAGGTTACGTCGAGGTGAATTTTACTTTTATTTCATTGGTTAATTTCTTAATTTGGGTAAAACCACAAATTTAGTACGCTGATTAGTTTCCCCATTACCTTTAACGAAACCCCCTTCAAAACACACACCTGCAAACATATATATGTATTGACTAACCAAACGTTTTTAAATGATTCATTCATCTTCACTATTTCACAGTCTCTCTCTCTCTCTATATATATATATATATATATTGTGACGAAAACCGTCCAAAATATGGCAAGTAGAAGGTTGCCAAAATGCTTCATTCTGACCTAAAAGTTTCGTAGGTCTGCTAACTTTAGTTGATTGAAATAGACTGTCTCTAGACGATAAACACAGCAGTCAGCCCATCTTCTTGGAAATCGAGTTGATATATTGGTGTCATCCAATCAAAAATTGAGAAAAATTTACATAAGTATGTCTAACAATCTATTAAAGAGATCTGTTTCAAGCAGACTAATCCCCAAACCTCGGAAGCGCAAGTAAACACTTTTCATACAGTTTTTTTTCTTTTTAAACAATATATATATAAATATATATATATATATATATATAGTTAATTTTTGAATGAAAACCGACACTCTAATAAATTGAAGAGAATACGGAAAATTAATTGATATTTTTCCCTATAAAGAAAGCTTCATTTCTCTCTAGAAAGAATTATATATATATATATATATGTAAGTATTATTCAACTTTTATACCTATTTTATAATTCTAACGGTATGAAAAAAATCCTGATGATACAATTTAAAGGAGAAAAACTATTACACAAACTGATATCTTGGAAAAATTTCATTAAAAAATAAAAGTCTAAACACGTTCATACTGTTTGAAAACGATCAACTAATAACGTATGCCACGTCAAAAGACAAAAAAAAAAAACACCGACAGAATTCCTTAAGCTACACGTGAGAGTACACAATACACGAAGTTGAGCGAAATATGAATGCCTACAGAGTCAGAAAGAATCATCCTAAGTTTCACCTGACCTGACTCAGAATCGTCCTGATGATCCGACAGTTAATTAAATAATTAAATAAAGAATGAGACGCAAAAAACTCTTTGGGATTTTGAAATATAAAGAGATCACCGACTCCTGGCTAAAACACCAGATCTAGCAGTAATTAACAACAAAAAAAGGAAAATATACCGTAAGGAACTTAAATGTCTCCACAGACTACAGAGTTAAAAATAAAAACAAAACGAAAAAGAGACAAGTACTTGGACTTTTCCAGACAACTAACAAAAGCAGTGAAACATGAGAGCTGCGGTGGTAACAATTGTAACTGGCACGTTTAGAACGATCAAATTCTTGGGAATTGTAAATCGGAGGACGAATCGAGACCATCTAAACTACAGAATTGTTAAGATCGGCCAGAATACTGAGAGGAGTCCTGCAGACATGCGAAACTTGTTGTTACTCTGACTTTAGTGAAAAACCACCGGCTAACACTGATGTGTGAAACTCGAAAATGTTGTATATCATGATGAGGGGAAAAACACAACACTTTTTAATAAAATATGTCTATTTAATTATTTCCAAAGAAGGCAAATCTCTGAAGTGTATCAGAGACGGACGGAGACAGGGACAGACTAAGACAGATTAAGAAAGATTGCTATATTGACCTATAACTTCTTCTCATGACCATAGCACAGTGTGTTATCTTCAAGACACCGCATAGGACATTTTCTACTTCTCAGCTGGGGTTACTTAACCGGAGGCAGCCGTCCCAGGCGGGGAGCTCTCAGTGACATCAAGCTGGATCAGTCTCAGGCCTTCACTGACTCAACTGCGGCGGGCAACTGCATACATCATTTCATAACGCCCACAACTTCCGTGACTGCTTCCGCTTATTTACACAGCTGCGTCTCTGATTGACGTCTCGGTTAAGGGTCAATATGCAACAGCAAGGTGCCCGTGGTGTAATGGTTATCGTCGTAGGAAATGGACACAGCAACACGAGTTCAAATCCTGGACGAGACCGATTCCATTTCACATAGCACTAATACCCTTGGGAAAGGTATGAATCCAATTATTCTCCCTCCAGCTATGGGTAAATAGTAGGGCAGACTGATTTCTCCAACCTTGGTGAGGCAACTAGTCTAGGAGAAGGAAAACTCTGAATTCGAATTGGTCAAGTGGGTAGAGTGTTCGCCAATGATCGGGGAGACCCGGGTTCAATCCCAGGTCGCGTCATACCAAAGACTTTAAAAATGGTACTTGATACATCCTTGTTTAATACTCAGCAGTATAAGGTACGTATCAAGGGTAAAGTGGAGCAATCCAGGGAAAGGAGTAGCGCCCTCCCCTACACCCCAGTGTTGTAGCGATGGAAAAGGGAGCCTTTTGGTCACCCTCGACTACGGTCGCCAACTTACGTTAAACTCCGCTTAAAAATTGACTTTGTGTCATATCCTGCCCGAGCGGAGGGTTTGGTAAATAATAATATGCAACAGCAAGAAGTAAAATAATTATAATAATAATATGCAGGAACCAGAATTCATCTCCGAAAATGAGATGCAGAAAATTCTCTGGGAATTTGTCATATGACTGGTATTTGGTGATCCCTTTGTTATCTCAATATCAAGATTTAACTAACAGGAAAAAAAAATTGCTATGTAGTGGATTTTGCCCTTTTGTCAGCTAACAGTATAAGAATAAAGGAAAGCAAAAAGACTCTTGATATCTTTCCCGTGAGTTTTTAAAAATAATTTATACAGGAAAGGGAGTGAGATAACAATTGTAATTGGTATGATCAGAACAGGACTAAATGTCTTGGAAAATGGACAGGTAGAACTGGAAATATAAGGAAGAATGGACACCATCCAAACACAATATTGTTAAGATTGACAAGAATATTTAGAAGAGTCCTGGTGACCGAATGAGACTTGCTGTTACTAAGGCCTCTGTGAAAAAAAAAATCATTAAAAATGGCGGTTAAAGACTTATAGAATAAGAACAAATGAACCAGAGAACAAAGAAAAGCATATGACAATCCATACATCTATAGAATACACATTTTCTAAGCCTTATGAGACTTGCTGTTACTAAAGCCTCGGTGAAAAAAACCTTCATTTAAAAATGGTGGTTAAAGACTTGCAATATTAATTGAAAGTGGATGAGATAAGAACTTTAACAAATGAACCAGAGAACAAAGAAAAGCATATGACCATCCATAAGGCCTTACATCTATGGAATACACATTTTTAAGCCTTAAAATAATCAACAAAATCATACATAAGAACATTCTAGAAATTTTGGATCAAACCCACATTAGCATTGTTGTTCATTTTTACTTTTTTCGACCAATTAGCTAAAAATATACAATAAGATCATTGTAGAAAAGCAGGATCAGACACTAATTAACAGAAAATCTTTAGGCTCTCAAACAAATAAGTAAAAATATGAATCTGAGTGGTCAAGAAATGTCTAAGCGCTTAAATCTTAGGACCTGCAATAAAACTATTTTTTGATCCACTACCAAAGTATAAATATCGAAGAATTAAACCAACCAGGTCAATTGTCGGTCATTCAATTCATTTCTTCAACGGCCAAAAAGTCATTCCGTCTATTACTCCAAAAAACTTTTCTCTAGAGGTCATGACAAAGCCGCAGAGAGCAGCGATATAGACTCAAAGGGAAACGCTTGCAACTTTCTTTCATCAATGCGACACGTTGTGGACTTAATGAAAGCAAAGACCCATACCTACGGCCCATCATTCATATACACACACACACATACCCACATATGTAAGTAAAGACAATTTTTTTTATCCAACTTATAATGGCCAACCATGGAACCTTTTATTTGATAGACTTTATCAACATGTCAACACACACGTGTGAACAACCCTATTTTCATTTAACTGGCCATAACTTATTTCCACAAAGGCCAATCGCACATTATGTTTCTCATTTATTTTGATTCCTGTTTTGTTATGAATAGCAAATTGTTTTTTTTTTTCTTAATTTTCGTTGTTGTCATATTCCATTTTTTTACATGCTTGTAAAAATTTGTGTTATATTTGTGGTGGAACTAATCGTGAATTAATACCCGTAAAATACAAGACGAGATCTCACTTTCACTAAACAATAACATGCACCCACTAAACATCTCTTAGATGACATAGACTATATGTGCCAAGAAAAGACGATTCGAAGACTGCATAAAAAAGAACAAGGAAAGACTAGTTATAGCGACTAGAAACAACACGAATAACTCAAGAATCAAATGAAAACAAAAATGGTAAGAAAAGCAATTCTATGGATATTTATTGCGACAAACAAGCGAAACCTCACACGAGAAGACTTGGGTGTGGTTAAAAAAGGGAAACCTTAAGAGAGAAACTGAATCTGTTCAAATAGCAGTACAAAACGTAATAAGGAATAACTACATTAAAGCAAAATTGATAAGACGCAACAAAATAGCTGGTGATAGTGACGAAAGGACCAATCATACTATTAACGAATGAAGCAAATTCGCGAAAACAGAGTATAAAACTAGAAACGACAGTGTTAGGAAGGTGATCCACCGGAATTATGCAAGAAATTGAAATCTGACTATACGAACAAATGGTATATGCACCATCCGGAATTCGTCCTAGAAAATGAGACGCACAAATTCTCTGGGATCTTTCGATAAAAAAAAAAAAACGAATCACCTAATTTTTCCCAGACGACCAGACATATTGATCATTAATAAAAGAAACAGAACGTGATGAATCGTGAACTTTGCTGTCGCGGCAGAACACCGAGCAAAATTAAACGAAAGCGAAAATGGAGATAGATATATAGACTTTACTAGGGAACTAAAAAAAAAAAATGAAATATAAAGGCGATGGCGATACCATTCTTAATTGGTGCACTTGGAACAATCCCTAAATGATTCATAAAGGGACAAGAAAGGGACAAGTAGAGACCATCCAGATTACAGCATTATCATTGCCCGTGGTGTAATGGTTATCGTCGTAGGAAATGGACACGGCAACACGAGTTCAAATCCTGGACGAGACTGATTGCATTTCACATAGCACTAATACCCTTGGGAAATGTATGAATCCATTTATTCTCCCTCCAGCTATGGGTAAATAGTACGACAGACTGAGTTCTTCAGCCTTGGTTAGGAAACTAGTCTAGGAGAAGGAAAACTCTGAATTCCAACCTGTTAAAGTCCGCTTAAAAAATTGACCTTGTGTCATATCCAGCTCGAGCGGAGGGGTTGGTAAATATGATTAAATTAAGCCAGAATACTGAGAGCATTCCTAGAAACTTGTGGAGACTTCTTGTCGCTCAAACTCCAGTGAAAAACTCTCAGTTAACTTTGGTGAGAAAAACTTTCAAAGGAATAATAATAATAATAATAATAATAATAATAGACAGAGATGAAACCATCAATCACTTAATAAGCGAATGCAGCAAATTGGCACAGAAGGAGTACAAGGCTAGACACGACTGGGTGGGCAATGTGATCCACTGGGAAATGTGCAAGAAATTTAAATTTGACCATGCCAACAAATGGTATATGCACAACCCAGCACCTGTCCTAGAAAATAACACGCACAAACTCCTGTGGGACTTTGACAAACAAACGGATCACCTAATCTCGGCCCGAAGACCAGACCTTATAATAATCAATAAAAAAAAAGAAAATCTGCAAAATTGTCGACTTTGCTGTCCCGGCAGACCACAGAATAAAACTGAAAGAATGTGAAAAGAGAGATAAGTACCTCGACCTTGCTAGAGAATTGGAAAAATTATGGAACATGAAGGTGACTATTATAACAATTGTAATAGGTGCTTTTGGCACAGTAACTAAAGGATTATTAAAAGGCCTGGAAGATTTAGAAGTTGGCAGCCGAGTGGAGACCATCCAAACAACAGCATTATTGAAAACAGCCAGAATACAGAGAAGAGTCCTGGAGACTTGAGGCGACTTGCTGTCACTTAATCTCCACTGAAAGACCATCAGCTTACGCTGATGTGAAAAACTCTAATGAGTAATGAATAATAAAACGCAAATAGATCATTAACCTCAACACATTCCGATACAACAGTATATAATTTCTCAACTCTACAATATATATATGTGTGTGTGTGTGTGTGTGTGTGTGTGCACCATGTTAAAAAAAAAACACTTGTTCTTATGAGAAATTGACAGTTACTAAAAGACTGTTCGCACATTTTCTACACTATACTGAGATTAATAACCTCTATCAACGATATTTACCTATTTATAAACATATCAAACAACATTATATATATATATATATATATATATATATATATATATATATATATATATATATATATATATAAACTAGAACGGCGTGCAGGACTCTACAGCCATGGCAAAGCAAACAATAAAAGGAGAATTACGAATTCAAATCTCTCAGCAAGCACGTCAGGAACAAGCTTAGTAAATAAGGTTTATTACTTTCCATGTTCTACAATGGAAAACATTATAGATTATGGCATGCATATATATATATATATATATATATATATATATATATATATATATATACATCGCTTCCCCGAGTTATGGGTAGATGGTAAAGGACTTGTTTCTTTAGGCAACCAGTCTAGAAGAAGAAGAATCACAATCAAAATGTTGTATACACATATGCTGATGCATAATGACACAACAATAAAGACGAGCGACACAGTTCTTACAAAAGTATACCTCTCACTTTATTTGAAATGGTTGTGTGTGAGTGGGAGTTGGAGAAACATAACTGCAACATATTGGCCATAACCGCGTTTCTTTCCCGTTCTCCTGGGCTGCTCAACCGAGGGCCTGGGGGCCCATTCTGCTGGGTGCTGGTTTTCTCTTCCGCATCTTGTCACTGACGGGTCTGGTCTCCAAAATTAACTGACTTCCTGTCTTTACTGAGTTATATAATAGTTCAACGTCCACTTCTTCTTGTGGGCGTCACAATTGCACTCATTCAACCCATCCACGGTCATTGTTATAATTCTGATATTCCTCGACCGGATGCACCTGTTATTTACACAGGTGCATTTCCTATATTGATAGCTTGGCCGGGTCGGAGGTCAATATACAACAAAACCAGATTTAATCCGCTTAAAATATTCACGTTTTTGTCGCGTCTAGCTCGTGGCGGAGGGGTTTGGTAAATAAGCTCATACACACACACATGAATACACACACACACACCTACACACAGGTGTGTGCGTGTGTTTGTGTGGATAGTTTATTAGTAAATCTATAGCTACATAAAAAGCCTAACATGAGAGTACCGTTAGCCTTCAGCCAGATCTGAGCTGATTTTAGGTAATTAATACAGATTATTTCAAAATTGTAGCTGTGAAAGCGAAGGCAAAAAACCACATTTACCTCGTCTTTTTTTTTTCTGCTGGCATTGTTTATTCCATGTCGCTTTTCCGGTGATAAATAACGTTAGCTTTATTCTAAAATAACAAGTACAAAAATAGCCAGGAGACCTTGTCATTGGGAATACGTCCCTAGACATAACAAAACCTATTGAACTAAAAGCATCATACTCGAGAAGTCACTTTGATGCTTGCGAAAAGTTCAAGTAAACAAAGTTATTTTTCTCTGATCGAAGAGTTGCAACACAACTTACCCTTGCCCTGAAAATGAACCTTATATCTCCTAATTTACTTTCATATCTTAAAATAGCTACGGGATTCTTCTCTTTAATTTCAAGGCGCCAAAACCGAAGTATTTGTTGATGATAGATAATTATAATTATTAAGGACACAAAAAACGTTTCATTTAGAAATTAAATCACCAAATAGACCTCATTCACTTTGGTCTCCTCTTCATAAAAGAATAGAAAATAACTGAAGTTTCCAATACAGGGTCAAATCTTGGACCGCAGCTGCCTGAGACAATGGCTATTTGAACCTATTTTTATTCCTCATTAAGATTATTAGTCCAAACAACGAAATAATGCTAAGTAATTATTTTACAGCTTGAAAATATACTCATTTGTCTAATTGCAAAATATAAACGCCCTGCTCCCTGGATGACATATGACCGCTACCACAGTTTTTTTTTGTTTTTTTTTGTGTTGTTATTTTTAATTTTTTTAGGTATGAGCGGGATAGAGTTATCACATCAATCCATCTCGTACTGAATTTATAGTTTTCTATATATATCAGTTACTTTATTAATATAAGGAATTGGTTTTGTCTCTTTGTTTAATGGCATATCAAACTTCGTGAGTTATTAAATGCCATCGCCATTCTTGTAGAAGAACAGTAGAAATCATCATCATCATCATCATCATTATATCGCGCTTCTTGCGCGGATTTCACTGACCCTCTCTGGCCACCCGTTTCTATCGTCCATTGCTCCCGACAGGTCCTCCTCCTGTATCGGTACAGAACAGTTATAGATAGGTTCTAGTTAGTCGTCCAACCTTTGCTTGTCCATGTGAAGGGGTCCACAGGAGTATATCGCTTATAATTTCGTCCTTTGTAGGGTGTTGCCTCCAGGACTTGTTCAATACAGCTTGCAGCATTCTTGCGTAATTGCCGTCAAGCTTTTTCTTCATACTTTTAGTTAGTGTCCATGTTGTGCATCTATATAGCAGTATTGATGCGACTGCTACTTGAAAAACCGCGTTTTATCTTATTGGTCAAGTCTGACAACTATATGACCGATAGACTATCGATAGCTGTCCATGTCTTTGTTTGTAGCGTGTTGATGTCATTCTCGGTTGATGAGACACTGCTTCCGAGGTAGTAGTACTCCTTAACCCATAACTCGGGGGATAAGGGGCTTCATAACTTTGCCAAGAGTATTTGTCCTAAAGCGAACGTATTAGCGCGACTGGAGTTCAAACTCGCAAACACGTTAACGACTAGATAAACTGGAACTCCTGTCGCCCCCAATATAAGGAATATTGTGAGTTTGGTAAGTTTATCCCTTTGTTCTTTTTTAGCTGAATTACTTTTACACACGCTCATGCACGCGAAGCGACAAGATTAGGAAAACGTGAAGAAGCGATGTGGTAGCGACTAACATCAGAAGATTGTGTTGCGTCAATTATTCAAAAGAAGATAGGACCTCCTAAAATACTAAGGTAGGCCAGAATACTGAGAATAGTCGTAGAACCTTGAGGAGACTTCCTATCACTCAATTCCCAGAAAATATTTAATCATATCACAATGTCCTGGCTATAACACTGCCTGTGGTGGTGAGGCTACTGTTCTGGTTCTCCATGAGCGTGGAGTATCTCTTCATTGCTATTAATCCCAGATCCAATCAGACCCGGAGTGGTAGTAGCTGTTACATTCTAATCAGTACATCAAATTGATCTTTGTGCAAATTATTTGTATAAGATAGAAATACTTTATATCATTTCACCTTGTGCAAAAAATTAAATTACACAAAATCGTAAACATCAACGTAGAATGTAGTCAATTCCTGTAGACTTAAAATATCCCTTGACGAGCTGACAAACCATTAAAATCCTTCAATGAATCAATCAATTTAGTCACACAAGCATATCAAATCTCTTTACATTCATTCACTAAGCTCAGGTTTGTCTGACATAAGGTGAATTAAAGAAAAATTGTCGAAAGACATTAGTGCGCCATGGTTAGTCGTGTCTGCTTGCATGGGTAAATACACCATTATCAAACTTTTCAAGATGGAAGAAAAACCAAAAGTCTAATCCCACCCAAGAAACAAGAGACCAGCCAAATAATATCAAAGCAGTAAATTTCAGTATGGAGTATATAAGTAACGAAATAATATTTTTAACATTTAAGATTAACCTACTATTAGATTTCACCAGGAGAAAAAATAAAATAGATGATAAATAAAAGAAGGTGAACTGGATTCAGAAAAAAAAAAACTCTCAAATGACACAATCCCAAACTATCCAATTATTTTGTTGACAGTTTAGTGAATAATCTTTTTCTTTTTATTTGAAGAAGTGCATAGGAATATTGTTTTTATTTATGATACTAAAAATTTCATTGAATTTCTTTCATATTCAAGTAAGTATTTCATTGTTGTGTTCTAGCAAAAGCAGGTCCTTTATGCATATTTACCAACCCCTCCGCTCGGGCAGGTTATGACTCAAGGTCAATTTTTAAGGGGAGTTTAACAGGCTCGAATTCAGAGATTTCCTTCTCCTAGACTAGTTGCCTCACCAAGGCTGAAAAACTCAGTCTGCCCTACTATTTATCCATAGCTGAAGGGAGAATAATTGGATTCATACCTTTTCCAAGGATATTAGTGCTATGTGAAATGCAATCAGCCTTGTACTGGATTTAAACTCGTGCCACCGTGTCCATTTCCTACGACGATAACCATTACACCACGGGCACCCCACTTATATAGTCTCAGAAACTAATATATATATATATATATATATATATATATATATATATATATATATATATATATATATATATATATATATATATATATATATATATATATATATATATATATATATATATATATATATATAAGCTTATTGTTTTAAAGAGGCGCTCAGGATTTAATGATTATCGTCGTAAGAAATGAACACGGCGAGCTGAGTTCAAGCCTTGAATGGAGCTGTTAGTATTTTACATAGCGGTAATATCCTTAAGAAAGGTAGGTATCAAACTATTCTTTCTGTCAGCAAATAGTAGGGATGTCAGGACTCTAACTTTCGTATGCCAACCGATCTTGGAGAAGTGAAACTTTGATTTTGAATACGTTAAAGTCCGCTTAAAAATCTAATCATGGGTCGCATCCTTCTAATGCGAAGGGGTTGGGTATATATATAATGCTGTGAGCTTTGAACTGATCCTCGAGGCAACACTCCACAAAACAGCAGCCGTACTGCCACCTACCACCCATTACGAAAACTCTCCAAGTGAGATGAACCATACATGCAGGACACTGCTGGAGAAGTAAGAACGGCCTTATAAGCGATGTACTCCCGTGGACCGCTTCACATGGACTAGCAAAGGTTGGACGACAAGCAAAAAGCTATCTACAACTGTTCTGTGCCGACACAGGATGCAGCCTGGAGGGCCTTGAGGTAGCAATGGACGATAGAGACGGGTGGCGAGAGAAGGTCAAAGAAATTCGTGCTAGCAGCGTGACGTGACGACGATGATGATGATGATATATGCACGCGTGTTCATAAGCCGAAATATATTTGACCCGATGTTGAGTCCTGGATATGACACTAAACAATCTGATGGTGAGGTTGCAGTAATACTGGAGCTTTGGGGAATGCAGTGCACCACTTCATTGACATTGTTCTCTGGTCCCGGTATGGTAGCACCTGATAGGGCCCTATCTATGGGTTAAATAGAACAAAACTGGGTACTTATGCTAAACTGAATTGTTTGACTAAACTGAATAGCTTGAAATAGAAATGTTGTTGACAATAAAACCGTACTTATATTTAAACTGCGTGCTTATTCTTAACTGAATTATTTAAAATAGAACTGTTTTTTGACATTAAAACTTTACTTACACTAGACTGATTTGTTTAATAAAGAACTGTATGTAGAAAAATCTGTACTTATACTAAACTGAATTAGCTGAAATAGAACTGCTTGAATAAACTGAATAGCTTGAAATAGAAATGTTTTTGACCATTAAACTATGTACTAATGCTAAACTGATTTGTTTCAAATAGAACTGACTACTTACATAAATATGGATTTGGCGTTAAAAAACCTACAAAGGTTGATACGCCATAGAACCCAAACCACCCAACCCTACACGGATCTCCAGAACTAGCGCCTAACCTCCAGATGAATTTAAGTGTCATACTCAGGACACACCTTTTATTTGACTTTCAACCCTCTATTGGGTATAAGGTTAGCGTATTCGACAGAGACATCAAGGATTGCTTAAACCCTCATATTACACAAGAATGCTGACATAGAACTTTCATTCCCCAGCAAAATTAATTTTCTATCAAGAACAGCATTATTCCGACTTAACATGAAATTAGCATGAAAAGCTTTCTGTATAGTAATTACAGATTCACCAGAATTTAAAAAAAAAACGTTTTGACTGCAAACGTATGGTGTACATCGCTCTAAGCCATAATCGTAACTGATCTTATATAAGAATAAAATGGTAAGATATTATTTAGATGGAATTAACAATATTTACCAACCCCTCCGCTCGAGCAGGATATGACACAAGGTCAATTTTTAAGCGGATTTTAACAGGTTCGAATTCAGAGTTTTCTTTCTCCTAGACTGAAGAACCTATTCTGCTCTACTATTTACCCATAGCTGGAATTAACAATACCACTTGCCCAGGTTCATTTGCACAACACAGATAACAATCTAAAATGTTGGAGGATTTTTTGTCGCTCCCTCTAGTATGACAAATATATCAAAAGAGAGAAAAACATATCCTCTCTGGCATAAATATTTGATTGATTTTAGCAGCTTATAAACCCATCTAGCGTTATCTTATTGCTAGATGTCAAGGAATTGTGTTCATTCTACATTTTTATTAATATTTTCGAGTTGTTTCTTAAGAGTTTGTAAACATATCTATTTGACCTATATTTAAGCTCTAACAGGTACCACCAGTCCGAGTCAATTGAAGCTGTCGGGTAATGGCAATGCACGGGTACTCAACACTCCCAGAATCAGAAGTTCGCTATCAGAAGTAGTTAACTGTAATAGAGAACACCACTTTATGGTAGGCCTTAAACCTTTGTCTAGGTTACAATCGGCGTACTCTAAGACCCAATGACATGGCTTTCTCTGGAACGAAGTTCAAATACTTTACCTTGCTTGTGTGCTTGAAAATTTAAATTTAAAAAATATATATCAACTCATGAGGAAGTCAAAAGATTTTGAATTTTTACAGTTTTGTGGTTTTCTTTATTTTGGGAGAGCTGGTGTACATTATATGTATTATCGAGAATGCACATGTGTTGAGAAATGAGATTCGCTGGTTTGTTTTGTCTTGCATAAAAGGGGACAATTCGTTTTAATTTACCAATTTTTATTTAAAAAGTAGACCCCCCAATCTTTTCCTGACAGAATTCTTGCTAGATGAAAGAGAAAGAATAAACCGTCCGAAACGTTATTTTAACATCAAAAGAAACACAAATGTTGAGTTCAATTGTCAGAAGAACTTAAAGAATGATAATGGATCATCTAAAAATAAAATAAAAATAGGTTCCTTTGATTTTGATTTTTTTTTTCTTGTTGCAGGCAATATAATCGTGAGAAAAAAATGAATGTTTTTACTTCTTGGCGTGAAATCAGTAGCAAAAATCAATCAAGGTTCGCAATTCAAGGAGATCTTCCATTTACCGTCTATGTTTACCGATTCTGAAAGTTTTATCGAAACTATTTTATTGGTCAGCTGATATTGATTTAATATTCCCTGAAGACATTTTGGTACTGCACATTTCAACTTTTCTTTTTTTTTTATTTCCTTCATTTTTCTCTTTTCTTCCTTCCTTCCTTTCTTTCATTCTTACGTTTTTTTTTTCCTTTCTTTTTTTTATATATCTATTCATTTGTTTTGCTAAGTACTTTTGGTAAATTCACTTGTATAACTCCTGGCTATACTTGTTTTTAAATCACGTTAACATGAGCACGAATTAAAAGCTGCAACAATATCTACATTAATGAGCTAGTATCTACAAAATACCACGTGACCTTACAACTTATTTTCATGGCGACTTGACAAATAATCTTTGTCTGAATTTTATTCACTTTGTTACTTTTTCAATCTTTTGACTATTCCATCGATATTTCTTTTTTCTTTTCTTTTCTTTTACTTCTCTTTTATTTATTCATTTATTTATTTATTTATTTATTGGAAGAGTGAGTTCCCTTTTATGAAAAAAAGTTCTTTTCGTTTCAGCTATTCTCCTTTTTCATTTTTTCCCAAATTATGTCTTATTCTTTTTCCTTTCCTTTATTCTGACAATTTTCTGTAATTTTATTAAAAATATTTTTGGACGTCTATGCCTTTATTTATTTCTTATATCTGTCGTCATTTCTTTCATTTTTTTTCCAGCTTGGTTATTTTTTTCTGTTTTTTCTTTCATTCTTTTTCCACTTTTTCAGCTTTTTTTTTGTTTTGTTTATGTTATTGTTGCTTTATCTTATCTTTCTTTCTGCCTTCTCTTTCTCCTTTATGTTTCCTTACTTTTTCTCTTTCTTTCTTTCTTTCTTTCTTTCTGTACATATCTCTATTTTCTTCCTTTTTTTCTTTTTCATTATTAGCCATTGGTTCCTTGTCTATTCTTTCTTTCTTTCTTTTTTCTTTCCTTCCTTCATTCTTTCTTTCTTTTTTCTTTATATATCTATATCTTCTTCCTTTTTTTTTCTTTTTCATTATTAACTGTTGGTTCCTTATCTATTCTTTCCTTTTTTCCTTCTTTCTTTCATTCTTTTTTATATTCTCTTTTCTCTTCCTTCTTTTCATAACCGTTATTTCAACTTTCTGTTTCTTCTTTCTTTCTTTTTTTTCTCTGTTTCTTTCTTTTTTCTAACCTTTCTTGTCTTTTCTTCTTTTACTGCGTTTCTTTTTTGCTTTTCTCACCTTTATTCATTTATACTTTCTTATTTCTTTTTTTCATTTATTAACTGTACGTTCGTTCCTCCTCCTTCCTGTTTCAACGTTCTTTCTTTCTTTCTTTTCATTTAATTCTTCATTTCCTCTAAGTCTTGTTTTCTTTCTTTTCTCGACTTCCTTTAACGATTTCTACATTTTTTCTTTCCTTCATCTCTTTTTCTCCGTTGTTCTTTTTCTGTCTTTATTTATTAATTAATTCATTTATTTATTCAGTAATCATTTTGCTTCTTACTTTTCTCGTCTTTCTTTTTTCTTTCTTTCTTTCTTTTCATTTAATTCTTCATTTCCTCTAAGTCTTGTTTTCTTTCTTTTCTCGACTTCCTTTAACGATTTCTACATTTTTTCTTTCCTTCATCTCTTTTTCTCCGTTGTTCTTTTTCTGTCTTTATTTATTAATTAATTCATTTATTTATTCAGTAATCATTTTGCTTCTTACTTTTCTCGTCTTTCTTTTTTCTTTCTTTCTTTCTTTTCATTTAATTCTTCATTTCCTCTAAGTCTTGTTTTCTTTCTTTTCTCGACTTCCTTTAACGATTTCTACATTTTTTCTTTCCTTCATCTCTTTTTCTCCGTTGTTCTTTTTCTGTCTTTATTTATTAATTAATTCATTTATTTATTCAGTAATCATTTTGCTTCTTACTTTTCTCGTCTTTCTTTTTTCTTTCTTTCTTTCTTTTCATTTAATTCTTCATTTCCTCTAAGTCTTGTTTTCTTTCTTTTCTCGACTTCCTTTAACGATTTCTACATTTTTTCTTTCCTTCATCTCTTTTTCTCCGTTGTTCTTTTTCTGTCTTTATTTATTAATTAATTCATTTATTTATTCAGTAATCATTTTGCTTCTTACTTTTCTCGTCTTTCTTCTTTCTTTCTTTCTTTCTTTCTTTCATATGTTACGCTCTTTGTATACGATATTCGTGATTTTCCCATCCTATTAAATATCATAATCTACTGCTGTTTCATAATATATTTATGTGTGTTTGTGTATTTATACACGTAAATATGTCTTAGCGTGTGTATGGTGTATGGTTGTGTGTGTGTGTAATTCCTGTTTAAAATCTATTCATTAAATTCAGTTTTATCTTCCTCAATAAATCCCTTTCAAATACTTTGAAGCTTCATAACACAGTCTTTTTAAGCCATTTCGTTTGTAAGAAAAAATATCCACTTGGTTATTTCAGTTAAGATTGATCTGTAAACTATTGAATAGGAGACAATCAGATGATGCCAGATCTTATACACAAGGAAGATTTTGAATTTTGTTTTCCAGTTGATATCTTCAATCTTTTCAGATATTATCTTTGTTGTGTCGACTCTTCCATTTTTTCAATGGAACACCAAACCTTTGAGAGTGATTAAAATGCTATTTCAACGTTCTTGTTTCTGATAAGAAATGTCTGGTGTAGTGGTAAAGTTGCCTAGAATAACTCAGGATATAGAGCTCTAACGAAATCTCATCGATCACTTACCAAAACTTTCCTTCGAGGGATGCCCAAGTTTATCTTTTTTAAGCCATTTCTGTACCTTTTAAGATATACAGTTAAAGACACTAATAAATAAAACGAGGAATCTTGGAAAGAAAAAGTAAGGATAGATAGATAGATAGATAGATATAAACAGACTGAATAAAAGTGGAATATATATATATATATATATATATATATATATATATATATATATATATATATATATATATATATATATATATTTCTTTGAACATAATTGACATTTTTTTGTCTACATATTTTTGTTAATCTTTTTGAATGGCCGTATTGATCTTATGATATTAAGCGGGAGTTAGTTGATAAATATTCCATAATTAGTTATTTCCCAAGTACTTTCTGTCCATCTTTGGACCATCATCAGGGTTGGATGTATTACAAAAGTCATTTAACTTCTCCACGTACATTACTACTTTGTAAGAAGGGTGCATGTTACAATGAATCAATTTTACCGTAACCAAATGCACTACAATTATAAATCAGATGAAAAAATATTTAAAAATATTTAAAAAATTGATTCATAGAAACATAAGCTCTTCTTACAATGTAGTAATGACAATACAAAAGTTAAATCACTTTTGTAATACATCCTCCCCGGGTGATGGCCCAAAGTCGGGCAGAAAGTACTCAGGAAATAACTAATTATGGAAGATTTATCAACCAATTCCCGCCGAATATCATAAGATCAATACGGCAATTCGAAAGGATTAACAAATAATAAGTAGACAAAAAATGTCTACTATGTTCAATGAAATATGTATTAATGAAGAAATGCTATCAATATATATATATATATATATATATATATATATATATATATTTCTTTTTGAAAAAGATCCTATCATTTCGTTATACGGTTTCGAATCTACTGATTCTCGTTCCAATGCAATGGTCGTAAGCTTTAGAAGCATGGGTAAAAACAAGTCAAAATCTGTGTTAAATGTTCAAATGCCATATCCTTTCCAGTGAACGGCATTTCAATGCTTAACAGGAAAAAAGCGCATGAAACATAATAAATAGAATTTTAACTTGTTTCTCTATATGCCGTTAAAATTTGAGATCATTTTAACGAGAATATGGCTAGTTATAAAATTACAAAATGATATGATTTTTTTCCCAAAAGAACCTACACATCTCAAATGAGATTAATTTTTTGAAACACCCTGTATATATTTTGTTGTCAGTCACTAATGTGTCATATATATATATATATATATATATATAATAGCTCTGTCACAGATATCGAGAACTCTCCAAATTATATCGCATCTGGCCTACCACAAAGCCACGAAGTGTGATAGTGACAACCAACACTGTTACAATATATATATATATATATATATATATATATATATATATATATATATATACATATATCGTGTTTTTGAAGAAGTCCTGTTAATTTTTTTTTTCGTGTTTTTGGAAATTTCAAAAATGCGTAACAGGATGGAAATAAATTTATAATCCTATGTGACCGGTTTTGTTGTTTTTCTTAATATATATATATATGTATATATATAGATGCTTTACCGGTGTATTCAATCAAATCATGGTGAATCAATTCGCAAAGTTTAGGTAATTTAGTTTAGGTAATATTCCAAGTTGATGGTGAAGTGCTGAATTTCTCGAATTCAGTTTTTGCTGCTAATTCTTCAATCATAGCAGGACTATTTTTATCAGATGCATAATAAGATTAGGTCTTCTGTAAACCCAGGAAGATAACCTTTTCCTGATGTATTTCTTTACTTTCACTTACCCTTCCTCCAGCTTGGAAAATGTATTCAGCAGTCTCTTTCGTTGAAACACTAGGAATATTACGAACCCCATCCGTATTACATATCTTATATATTCCTCTGACCTGGCCTCTTTTTGACACTCAAGTCAGTAATTATGTCAACTGAATCTTACTGCATCGACGTAATGTAATGGCTTATCGCCAACAAACACCTATCCTCAAGAATGGTTATGGTTTAGGCATTTTGTTATAAAGAAGATATCACTTAATCTAACCATATCAACTTTTGGATATTAATTACATGCAACAATATATATATATATATATATATATATAGTCAGTGTGTGTGTGTGTGTGTGTGCGTTACCAAATGCCACAACATGAGCTGGATCTGATTACAGGTCATATTTTTTAGGTTGAATTCAGAGTATTTCTTATCGTAGACCAGTTGCCAAACCAAGGATAAAGAGCTTAGTCTGCCCTTCTATTTACGTAGAGCTGGAGGAAGAATGATTGGATTCATATGATGCCCAAGTGTATAAGCGTTATGAGAGATGCGGTTTTGTTCAGGATTTGAACATGGGCCGTCGAAGTCATTTCCAGTGAATATAACTATTGCGCAAAAAACGCTTAATTATATTGTAACTAGGTATCATACAATAACTGATGTTTATACAACAGCATTGCTTCTAACAAAGCCTTCATCAGATGATGATTCAGGATTCAGGCATGGTTTCGGGGCCGAAGCATCATTACCACTAACCCAGAGCACACCAGCAATATCTTACGATACTACCTGACTTTGTCAGATTGTTGTCGCTCAATGGGATTGCCAGATCCACTTTGATGCAGTTAGAGCCTTGTCTTGGATCTTTTCCATGTATTTTCTCTTGTCCGATAGATGAAATCCAAGATTAGTTAAGAAAACAGAGGTTGAGTTAGAAATAAAACCTCTGCATCCAACTTCGATTGGAAATACATTCGTTATCAAGCCATTTCTGACACATTGTTCCCGCAGATGTCCATATTTTCCAGCTGATGTGCCCAGTCAAAATATATATATATATATATATATATATATATATATATATTATTAGGTCAAGTTAAACCAGAATTTGGAGTAATTCCTTCAGGACAAGAAAATCATTCAAGAGCCGAACATTTAAATTTTCCTGGTAGAGAGTATCGTGTTTTTGGTTCACACCAGAAACTGAAAAACAGGATAGAAATAAATTTATAATCCTAAATTAACCGGTCTTTGGTTTTTTCTTAAAGATATATATATATATATATATATATATATATATATATATATATATATATATATATATAATAGCTCTGTCACAGATATTGGGCACTCTCCAAATCATATCGCATCTGGCCTACCACAAACCCACGAAGTGCGATAGTGACAACCAACACTGTTACAATATATATATATATATATATATAGAGAGAGAGAGAGAGAGATATTGATATATATATATATATATAGATATATATTGATATATATATATATATATATAAGTTGAGAGTGAGAGAGATATGTCGTTCTGTGGTTTCGTCTTTATAGAATTTGGTATCTAGAAAAAGGTTCAGTTATGCAGTGTTCAAATACTGAAGTAGAGTTTTTTTTTTAGATGATAAAAGAGTAAGAATGGGAAAAAAGGAATATATTTACTTGTATAGCTTCTGGCTGTGCTTGTTTATTCACTTTTTAAAAAATTCAGTTTTAGATTTTTATAAATCCTTTACAAAAATCAACATCCTTTTATTCATGCATCTATATATATATATATATATATATATATATATATATATACAAAACCGGTCACATTAAGACTATAAATTTATTTCCATCCTGTTATATAGGGCTAGATTTTAACTATAGAAAAATTATCATAGATAATGTTTTAAAAAACATAGGGTTAAATTGAGATTAAGGTAAATGAATAGAAATACGATAAGATTTTTTAAAATGTGAAAAAAACATATCATATATCAGTACTATTCAATAAAAGGGTAACTGAATTAATAGGCTCGAAAATAAAATTGAATTTATTAAAAATTTTAAATTTAAATTTAAATCTTGAATTTAATCTAATATAATTATTAATGTATCCTTACGTAAAGTTATTAAATAATGTTATTTTATTTAAATTAGTTTTAAATCTAGAGCTTTAAGTCGAAAAGTACTTAGAATTTTAAAAACAAAAATAAAATTTAATTTATTATAATTCCAACCGGCAATAAAATAAAAAAACCGGAAGTAGGCTAAATGAGGAGAAAACTCTTCACCCCTCTTCTATCCCCTCCCACCCTTCTTTCCTGTGTCTATTCTGAATTATTTTATCGATAAGATCTGAAGAAGTCCTGTTAATTTCTTTTCGTGTTTTTTGATTTTATCAAAAACAGAACAGGATGGAAAAAATTTATAATCCTAATGTGACCGGTTTTATTTTTTCCTTAAAGAAATTATCGCTCTGTAATGTCAGTTACATTGAGCTCTTTACTATGAAAATTTAAATGTTCAATATTCAATTTTTTTTTTTTTGTCCTGATGGAATTACTCCCAACTCTGGTTTAACTAGATCGAATAATATTCATATATATATATATATATATATATATATATATATATATATATATATATATATATATATGAGGTTAAGTAATAATTTGAATATTATGATAATGTGGATGTTACAATTGTAATCTTGAGGATGTATAAATTTATGTTTTATTCGTTCATAATTTCTGATAATGTATTAACAGTAACTGGTATAATTTTTATTTTCATTTCTAATGTAACCAGTTATATTGAATAGTATTAAAAGGACAATTTTCTTAGTTTTTTTGATAAAATAGATTTGATATATAATGTATTTCATAATATAATTTTATATTTGTTAAGAGGTTATTAATTCCCATGTAATTGGTTTATAGTAGATAATTTTCTCTCCATAAATCAATTTATTCCTTTATTCTATATTTTTTTACTTGTCTCATTTATTTGATTTAAAAGTTTGTTTGCCATTACATAAAAAACGAAGTGGAAAGGAAAGAGAATTCAAAAATTGATACATCTTGATACAGGAATTGAATGTCATTTGTCAACCAGACAGCAAAAACAAAGGGTCTGGTCTTTACTTGATAATTAATGAAAGATAAAAAATAAAAAAGCAAATAAAATTTGGGTTAGGGTTATAGGGTGACCTGAATTTTGTGTTTGTTTTCTTCTAAATCTTCATTAGAAATTTCTCATTATTTCTCTGTCTAAAGATACAGATTTCACATTTTCTTAAATATAGGGTCTACTGAAATAAAAAATTGTTACAAAAAATATGAAAACCTTTAAAGGTTTTTCTTTTGTATTGTATATATATATATATATATATATATATATATATATATATATATATATATATAAGCTTTTGTATGTTTGTGAATGGCATTTTGCCATGTCCAAACTACGTTTACAAAATAACCGCGCGTGCACACACACACACACACACACACACACATATATATATATATATCAATGCGTGAGATTATATCTATACGTACAGAGTGCCACCTGAAAATATGTACTATCCTAACATTCAAATTTAATTTTATTCTGAAGGAAACTACAACGATTGGGTGAATTCTCGTGAGTTTTGTCTAAGATGTTGGTAATAGAAAGCAATGTTTACAGTTGGACAGTTTTCACAAAAAATAATTGTCATGGATCCTTCCTTGTCGCATAAAGCAGAACCTTCTTAACTCACAACATTGCTCCAATAATTTTTTTTTTGTTGTTTCAGAGTATTAGCATGCTACCACTCCATTGAATGTTTTTCGACCCAATCACGTTTTGCTAAACCCATGTTGACCATTAGTAAATATTTTTTGACTAAAACACCCATTTGTACATTTGTACATTTCGTATGGTTTGAACTTCTCATCAGCCAAACATATGACGACAGACCTCTGTTCAGGCTTGAAGCACTTCGTATGGTTTCTAACCATTTTAATTAGTCTTAAAACAAACATTTTGAAGAGATTTAGTATTTTTATTATTTTTTCTTTTTTTTGCAGCAAACCCAATCAAAACAATGCAGCGTTTATATTTATGGATGGAATTTCTGAAATTTTTTTTCCACAAATTCTCCCTTAATTTATTGAATGATCATCATATCTATCTATCAATCCATCAGTACACACACACACACACACACTCATATATATATATATATATATATATACGAAATACTTTTTGTTACTATATATATATATCGTGACAAAAAGTATTTCATGAGTCAGGAACTAACCTACTACAGTTTTGCCTAAGTGGCTTATCAGGGTACCTAATCGGGAATAATATTTGTCACTATTTTGGTCTACTTAGTATTGAGCACTTTTTGCACTTGTAGCTTAGCAGCAATTACGATGGCTTTTTTTCTTTTGACCAATCAATTGAGTATCCGTTGATTTTTTTCAGTTGGTATGACAAGGTTGGCCTTTTCTTTTTTTTTCCAATATATATATATATATTTCCCCAGACAGTGATTCGTTGTATATTTTTATCTTCTAATTATTTGCGGGTTTTTTCCTCACCGTAAGGGCTATTATTCAATAAGTTATTTAATTTTATATATATATATATATATATATATATATATAGTTTAAATTTAGAGGGATATTATTTTCCTAATTTTTGACTACACAGGAAATGTAGTCAGTTATAAACTTTTTTTTTACCTTAGATAGCGTAAACCAGCGTTAATCACCTAGTGAAATGCATATATATATATTTTTTTTTACTCTATTATTTGTGCTAATAGTCTACTCAGTCTGTAACCTTTCTTTTCGAACACGACACTGCAAAACATTTATTGCCTTGCGGACATACCCATTCATGAGAAAGACTGCAGAATTATATTCTGTGGGTGAATCCGGTACTGATGTTCCAATCATTGTGCAATGTCTTCAGATTCCATCAGGCAAAAAAGCCAGGCATCCTTCCTTTCCTGGGAAAACATCCCTATTTCCCATAGGCAGGTGAATGTATTTCACTGAAAATTTGCTCAGTCCAACGACTTTTCATTTACTCAGCTGAACCGAATTTCGCACAAAGCTAGAAGCATGCAACATCCAGAGGGAATCAGTCTTACTATCAATGAATTGCTTTTCCATGTGCAGAACTGATGCCCTACAAACACACACACACAGAGACACTTCCCTGGCCTTTTTGGCTGGGCCGTCTGGCATTCATGTCGGATGGGGTATCAAACAAAGGCAGATTCGAAGCCGAAAGGCCCCCAACTTCGGTTGGGCCACCTTCGGGTGGGAGAGCTGCAAACTTTGTCCCCTCTGTATAGCACTAGACCTTGATGTCTAGTTTAAGCTATAACCCGGCATACATGTCCGGATCCAAATTTGGATTCGTGATAATGCTTGCCTCACTAGACCCACATTACACGATGAGAAGTACAGACCAGCAGGGTTCGAGTCTCGGTTCGTTCCCGACCTTCCCCTCCTTTTTATCCCCACTTTAATCGACCTTCGGGCTTTTGACCTTGTGTTAAGTCCTGTCTGGTGAGAGACAGCGACAAATACAACACACACACACACAAACACACACACAAACTATAGAGTTGCTGGGTTTTAAACTAAGTTAATTGAGACATAGACGAGATAAAGAGATGACAACGAGTTTTCATTAGGAAAAGAAAAACCCGACACGTGGTCACCGTAGATTTATCACTCCCTTATGTTGCAATATCTCTCAGATCCATGAAGATGTTAGATGTTATTATCGAATCGATAAAGGAAGATCTACTGAATAACAAATTTTTGTCTACCATTAATGAAGGGAAAATGTTCGATGATTCCCAGATTTAAGTCGTTCCTTGACGCTAGGCAAATGACTAACCAATTGACAGACACTGTTCAAAATTTTTAACTCTTGCCTGTGACTGTTTCTTGGAGAGTTCCCGTGAATAACACTTTGCTGTCAGCCACATAGTCAAGCACAAGCTTCACGGATCATTTCAATAGTTATATAGATAGATTGATTCCAAAAGAATCTAAAGTTATTTTCACCTTTCTGCTTAAATGTATGTCCCTAACAATTTCACAGTGTACTATTTCCTTTTAGTATAATGGGAAGGCTTGCCTTCGAGCGAATTTCCGAAAAAGAAAATTCCATTAATATTGTCATTCTTTTATTCTAGCGCAGTTAATAGGTCCTTTTGCTAGGATTAATGCATTACGGTGTTTTGTATATTTTGAAGAACTGGAAGGTTGTGTGTGAGAGAGGTTGGCTTATTTTTTCATATTCCCCTACCAACTTTCACTTCTACGCTATACAGCTATTTTTTGGCATTGTACAAAGAATATTCAATATTTATTAATCTTAAATCGTCTATTACATTGGCATATTTCATTTCAAGATTGTATTTTCCCCAAATACAAGAAGCTTTTAGTTTCGGAGCTTACAGGAGGATGTGAGGAAACAATTCATTATGATTTTTACTCTGCTTTACTGGCTAGTATTTGATCAATTTTCTTGATTTTCGAAAAGAAATTATGGTTTGATCACACACACACACACACACACACACACACACACACACACACACACACACACACATACATATATATATATATATATATATATATATATATATAAAAGACTTCATTTAAAATATGTTTTGTTTAGCCATAAAATCTGATGGAGAAGAGTTATGTTTAATATGCATGAGAAACTGTATTAGAATGCCAGGTAAGATTTCTTTTATCCACCTTGATCAAATGCCTGCGAAAGGCATGAGTCTAATTCAACCACCGCAATTCTTTATCTGCCAGTTGTCTTGTTATTTTTATATCATTATTGTTGTTATCTACAAAAACATAACATATTGTAGTTAAATGAGCATTTAGACAAAAACTCTTACATAATGATCATATCAAACAAGAAATGATACAAGCCTGATGCATCCATAGTTAGCCTTGACGGGGTTCCAAGTCGTGTAATTGAAAGAAACAATTATATAATCCTGTTATTTGTCGATTATTTCAAACGAAGCAAGAAAAAAGGTTACCTAGTCTGGAAACTGTTTTAGAAGTTGTTTGTTGGATTGGTTGGGTTTTATAGCAAATCAAGGTTGTAGATTATTTAACGACAAATCTATTTTTATGCAAATAGTCAGTTCTATTTTTTAAAAATTCAGTTTAGTATGAGTACATAGTTTAATTGTCAAAAACATTTCTATTTCAAACTATTCAGTATATTCAAACAGTTCTAATTCAGCTAATTCAGTTTAGTATGAGTACGTATTTTGTTTACACACAGTTAAATGTCAAAACAACTGTTTTAGAAATCTTTAACAGACAGCGATTTCAATTGGTTCGCTGTGACCTTTGGGGAGGGTTTAACAATTTCCGAATATCAAACAGTCTAAAAATTGGTACCGGTTGAGATGACCCCCTCGTGGAGTGTTCTTACACTCTGTTAAAAATGCATATATATATATATATATATATATATATATATATATATATATATATATATATATATATATATATATTCGGGGGTGAGATTATTTTATACATGTACACACACACACAAACACACACACACATATATATATATATAAATATATATATATATGTGTGTGTGTCTGTGTGTCTGTGTGTGTGTGTGTGTGTTTGTGTGTGTGTGTGTGTGTGTTATATAAAAATTAATGAAAATATGGATAAACCAACACTGACAACGGACTTAGCAATTTTGATATTACGTGGGAGAAAAGGATATTTCGCTCGTCATTTAATTAAATTGATCATATGCTCGTAGTTTCTTTTTTCTAATTTGCGTTTTGTTTGTCACTAACTTTGTGCATCAAACGCTATGAAATGGTTTTGAATTTAACTGATTTTCAGTTTTCCACCACTAAAATGTAAACCGTCTGCCTTGGACTAAAATTTGCGTCAGGTATACACCAAAACATTACAAATACCATACTAAGCAACTGCAGGAACTGCGACACCGATTTTCCAAGGGTTTCACCTAGAGGAACATTTTTGTCTCTGTCTCTGTCTCTCAACCAGACAATTCAACCCTCCCTAAAAGATATATACAGACACAATCCAACTGAACCCAAAACCCGAACATCATCATTTCCTCTGCTGACAAAATTGGTGGCGTTGTAATCATGCACAAACATAGGTAGACAAACACAATTTCCTCCTGGAAAACACAAATACTTATGAAATATCTAGTTTAATTACCATCAACAAAGAGATTACTTCTTTCAACGAAATCTTCAAAACGTTCGTCAAAAATCAAAAACTTTGGACTCCCACCATCGAACATTACCCTACAATACCCACATTTTAAGACCGACCAAAAATACATTAACCAAACATTCTACCATGACTCATTATTTCCTGCATTGGTAGTGCTACCGACAAAATAGCTTGCGCCATAGCTTAAATATTAACACACCCTAATAGGCACAATTTATAAACTCCAGAGTCTTACCTAATAAAATTAGAGACATCGATATATAAAACTATAATATGAACAGCTTAGATATAACTTCCTTTTACACAAATATACCCATCAAAAATACCTCAACTTTCTTGCTACTCACTTAAGAAAATTTAAATTCAACTCATCAGTCCCTATAAACATTCTAGTCGACATCTACAAAAACATAACAAACGTGACTTATTTCAAACTTAATGATAAATTCTATAAACAGAAATTTTCTTTCCTATGGGAAACCCACTTAGCGTGGTACTCAGTGGGTAGAGTGTTCGCCAATGGCCGCGGAGACCCGGGTCCAATTCCAGATCGCGTCATACCAAAGACTTTTAAAATGGTACTTGATACCTCCTTGCTTAACACACAGCAATATAAGGCACCTATCAAGGGTAAAGTGGAGCAATCCAGGGAAAGGAGTACCGTCCTTCCCAACAAATCGGTGAAGTAGCTATTGAAAAGGGAGCTTTCTGGTCGCCCTCGAATAAAGGAGACAACTTTACTTACTCTACTTACACATTAACACTACATATTTTTGTTGCCCAGTCGGCTGGGGCAGTAGAATACACTGACTGCACATCTGCAGAGGGGTAAGACCCCCCCCCAACGAGTGTCCTGGATATGACACTAAACAATCTGATGGTGAGGTTCCAGCAGTGCTAGAGCTTATGAGAATGCAGAGTACCCCTTCATTGCCATCGCTCCCAAGTCCACTCTGGCCCGGAGTGGTAGCACCTGATAGGGCCCTATCTATGGGTTAAATAGAACTAACAGCATACTTATGCTAAAATGAATTGAGTAAACTGAATAGCTTGAAATAGAAACGTTTTTGACAATTAAACCGCACTTACACTTAAACTGCGAGCTTATACTTAACTGAATTATTTCAAATTGAACTGTTTTTTGACATTAAAACTGTATTTACACTTAACTGAATTATTACATATAACTGCTTAAATACTTTGAAATGGAAATGTGTTCGACAATTAAACTGTGTACTTATGCTAAACTTAACTGTTTTCAATAGAACTTATTATTTACATAAAATTCGATTTGGCGTTAAATAACCTACAAAGGTTGATATGCCATAAAACCAACCAAACCAAACCAATCTTACATATTTTTGATATATTGACGATATACTCATTTTCCAACTCCAAAACATACAAAGCTAAAAGATTGCAGAGAAATTTAAAAATATTGAACCCTCCATCAACTTTACATATGAAAAAGACTCAAATAATATCATACCTTTCCTGAAAATCCTAATCACTTAATCCGAAAATGATTTTACTTTTAAAGTGTAATGCAAACTCACCAGCTAAATTGTTTATATACATTTTTACACCGACCACAACAAAATTAAAATAGGCCTCATAATTGGCTTTTATTTACGAACACTTAAAATACGTAGGTGAAGAATTTAAATATATCGAACATTCCTTTAAATGCCTAAAATAAACTAATTTTTTTCATATTAGTTGTTAGAAAATAAAGTTAAGAAAAGCACTCCAACTATTCCGATTTTCCACAAACCTATCCATCTATCCGGTAACACACATAACAAACCTCTGAACGGTATAATTAACCTAATTAAGAATACTAATTATACAAACCCCATCACAAAGCATCCGTGCCAGACGGTCAATGTTCCATGGCAGACTTGAGGCCGAAATACACGCGGCTTCGGCTGGGCCACATTTGGGTGGGCGAACTGCATCATTGAAAACTTTGTCCCACTTGTATAGCACTGGACCTTGCTGTCCAGTTTAAGCTATAATCAGGCATACGTGCCTGGACCCATATTCGGGTCCATGACCAGCTAGACTCATCAGGCCCACATTGCACTAAGTGGGCTGATGAGCATGCTGCAGGGCTCGAACCTCGGCTCGTGTCCGACCTTCCACTCCTCTAATTCCCACTATATTCGACCTTCGGGTCATCGACCTTGTGTCAAGTCCTGTCTTGTGGGAGGCAGAGACATCACAAACAATTAAAATCTCACTTACATCTAGAACTGTACGAACAACATAATTACTTCTCATGTAGGCATATACTCCATTCCATACAAAGATTGTGATAAACGTTACATCGGTGAAATCACACGCAATTTGGAAAAAATAATCTACGAACACAAACGATCAATTAAATTAAATAACGACCGAAATGCCCTTTTCTCCCACATGTTAGATCTCAAACACACTTTGAATTTTTCCCAAGCCACTCAAACCCATACATTGCAAAAAATCTTGCAGACTGTCAGAATCTAAAGTCCTTTCCAAAATTCAACACATTAAACGATGATCTGGTTTCTTTCAGATTTTGTCCTACTTGGTAGACATTATTTTACATGAGAATAATATCCAAATAGAAAATGGGCATTTTTAAGCAAAAAAATAAGATAAAGTTCTCCCACAGTACTTCCAGACTTTTAGACGATTTTTTTCCTTTTTTCATTTAGATATTACAATATAGTCAAAGTCTCTGATGAAACCGGATATATCTGAAACCTCTGCCTCCACCACTCATATATATATATATATATATATGTGTCTCCCTTTTACTTCCCTTCTATTTCTCCTTCTCAGAGCATTCCCATCCTCATATTTTTCTCTTTCTCACTGAAATGAATCCAGCTCAGCGAATTAAATGTCAAATCTCTGATGAAACTTGATACGCTTGACGGTGCCTAGACTTGACCATCTACCCCGATGGTCACAACCAAAACAAATAGCCCCCTGTTACCATCACCTTAACCTATATCTATTTCTCTACTTTTCTTTTCTATCTCTTTTCCTTAGAACCTTAGGTCTGTTTTGAATTTATCTTTATATTATCTATTTCCTCAATTAGTGAACTTTAGAAAGAAACTATTTTCATTCTGAAGAATTTTTTTTTTAATAAAGAACGAAATATCAAAATTACTGAATTCGTCCTCAGTGTTGGTTTAACTACTTATCCACTTATTTTTATCATTTTGTCAGATTGAACAAAATCTGTAATTTCTCTCTCTCTCTCTCTATATATATATATATATGGGGGGGGAAGAGTTATTGGGCTCAGTGAAGTCAGCTCGACTTGATGATAACATATATATATATATATATATATATATATAAATTTCACGAAGACAAATTATATATATATATATATATATATATATATCAGAGACGAACTCATAAGTGATGTACTCTTACGGACCCCCACACATGGCCGTGCAAAAGCAGGACGACCAGCACGAATATACATTCAGCAACTATGAGAGGATACGGGATGTTGTCATGAGGACCTGCCTGAGGCGATGAACAATAGGGAAAAGTGGGGAGAGAGAGGGTCAGGGATATCCGTGCTACCAGCACGACATGATGATGATGATGATATATATATATATATATATATATATATATATATATATATATATTACGTAATATATTTTATATAAAATAAAATAATTTTCGCACTAACAAATTTTATATATATATATATCGTTGAGCGCTAAAATATTCAAGGATACTACCAAGGATTAATTAATATATAAACACACACACATATATATATATATATATAATTCCCACAAAAAAACACCGATACCAAAAATATCATAAAGATACATGACATGTAAGTGCACTTCGTGTAATGGTTAGATTCGAAGGAAATGGAACCGGGGACCTTGGTTCAAAATCTTGACAAGGCTGTTTGCATTTCTCTTCGCAGTAATGCTTTTAAAGGAAGGCATGACTCCCTTTGTTCTCTTATCACCTAAAGATAAATAGTAGGACAGTCTGGATTATTTAGCGTTATTAAGGTAAACGGAAGGTAAACTCTTAATTCAAAGCGGAGGAACTTCAAAATCCATCTTGTGTCAGATCCAGCTCATGGCGGAAATCTTGTGTCAGATCCAGCTCGTGGCGGAGAGGGTGAATAATTACATACCCAATTTTTATATATTCTTGTGTACATTTTAGACACAACCAGGTGATTTTTATTATTTTCTTTTGGTGTCATAGGGTTTTCTTGCAATTGGTAGAAACTTGATAATCAACCATCGTTACTTTTCAGGAATACGTGACTGAATTTTTATTCTAGGTCTACTACAATTGCAAGTTAGTTTCTCTTACATAAATAAATAGACACGTTCGGCATCCGTAAGGGGCGACTACTCATAAGGCAATGTTTAACAATATAGTCTTGAAGACAATGCATTTCTGAATTCAATCTTTACCGGGATCTTCTCTGTGGTGTCATAATGCAAGCATAGTTAAGTTAATATCTACGATTAAAGCAATTGAATTCCTTGTTAAGTACATTTTGATCAATTATTTACTACTAATAAAAGATTGCTACGACGACAAGCGTTACATTAAGTGGGCCTTTTGCGTATGTGCATAGGCACCGTTGTGAAACTAACCATATTTTTCATACTACGGCCAAATGATGCAGTCAAATACAATGTCAAGTTTGGCATCTAACTCTAATAATCTTATATTAATGATTTATTGAGAATACTTAATCCGGCCTATTAGTCTAATGGGTAATGTCTTCGCCAATGGCCGGCCAGATCAAGGTTTAATCCAATGGTCGAGTCCTATAAAACCCTCAAAAATTGGACTTGATACCTGCTGCTTTACACTCAGCATTATATGGTACGTATTAAGGGTAAAGTGAAGCAATCCAGGGAAAAGAGTAGCGTCCTCCCTATGCATCGGTGTAGTAGCTATTGAAAAGGGAGCCTTCTGATCACTTTTCTTCTACTTTATTACCGAAATTCTTATTATGTTTGCATTTAACTGTGACTCTCATTGTGTGCGTGTATTTACCCAGCCCACTCAGCCACTAGTAGTAATGTACTAACCTTTTTGCTTAGACGTGGCACAAGGCCGTATGAACGGGGCACCAATTGCTACACAAAGTCATTCATATAGGTTTTCTAGCCTAGCTTGTTAACCATTTCACCACCCAAGGTGCTCCTCGCGTCCACGATGTGACACAAGGTAAAATTTTAATCACAGTAGAACCGGTTTGAATTCATTGATTACACTTAAACTGCGTGCTTATGCTTAACTGAATTATTTCAAATAGAACTGTTTTTCGACATTAAAACTGTATTTACACTTAACTGAATTGTTACATATAACTGCTTGAATAGTTTGAAATGGAAATGTTTTTGACAATTAAACTGTGTACATATGCTAAACTGAACTGTTTTCAATAGAACAGATTATTTACATAAAAATGGATTTGGCTTTAAATAACCTACAAAGGTTGATATGCCATAAAACCAAACAAACCAAACCAATCTTCTTGACTGATTACCTTTGCAAATGTCGAGACCCCAAGCAGCTCATTATTTATCCATAACTGAATGGGGAAAACCTATTTGATTCACGTCTTTCTCAAGAGCATCTGCGAAAAGTAAAGCAAAGCAACGTCCAGGATTTAAACACGGGTTACCGATTCCATTTCTTACGACGATAACCGTTGCACAAATTCTGTAACAAGAGTTTCCGATCAGATTAAGTATCGTGTGAGTAAAATATGAGTTAGACACTTTTAAAACTTGCCGTCTAAAAGCGTCATATTCGTTCCTGTCACAGTTAATTAATCTTTTAAAAAATGAGATGGTGTGATAGCTATACTTAAATAAGTTAGTGTTAACTGCTGTTAGGAAGATATATTTAGAAAGAGTTTTGTCTTCATTTTAAATGCACGTAAATGTAAACTAAAATCGTTTGATGTATGTCAACAGACTTGGTTACTTTCCTCAAATAAAAACAGGAAATTGAAATAATCGTCCGTTGAATATTTGATGGCATAGTTAAACCTTATCTTATGAAATCTGAGAATTCGCATACAGCATCTAAATCTGTTGATATCTTAAATGTTGTATCTCCGAGAGAGGAACCGTCAACTTTTGAATAACACGAAATTCGCTCTTATTCGTGATACGATAACATAATCTAACTTTACTCTATAATAAAAATTGCCCGAGTAGCGTCTTCTACAATATGTTTATTGCACCCCCTGCGCGGTGCGAGTAAGCGTACCCCCTTAAAAAAAGAAAGATTTCTTAGATAGAACTCAAAACACCAAGAGTTTAAGATTTAATCTACCACTTTTCATGGAGTTTTGCTTCTGTATTGAGCCAGCTTTTAGTGGCGTTTTATTTTAAACTGTAATTTTGGAGAGGATTTGGCCCAGGAACATGAATTTTTGCGTAAATATTTGTCTGACCATAGAAAAGAATATTGTGAGATTGACCTCTGAGATAATTGTTTGGTCACTCTGACATTTCTAATCAGACTTGATATGAAGTACAAACAATTTTTCTTAACTCATAGATAGTGCGATGGAAGAGGCCAAACTCGACTCACAAAGTAAGTGAAATCACTGAATGAGATCAAATGCCAAAATAACTTCTGTACACATTTTTTAATATAGACATAAACTATTACTATTCTCACCTTGATATGAAATAAATTTTGAATGTCAATAAGATAAGGAAAAGTCAATTCAACCGGACATTGGCATGATGGTTAGAGTGTTCACCAATGGCTCGGGAGACCTGGGTTCAATCCCAGGTCGAGTCATACCAAAGACTCAAAAAAAGGTACTTGATGCCTCCTTGCTTAACACTCAGCAATATAAGGTAGGGATCAAGGGTAAAGTGGAACAATGCAGGGAATAGAGTAGCGCCCTCCCCTACACCATGGTGTAGTAGCTATCGAAAAGGAGCCTTCGGGAAACCCTCGTCTAAGGTCACCGACTTATTGTATTAAAGTTAAGTCTCCTGGCTTTTATCAAAAGAAACGATGGAAATATCTGCTCGTTTTATACCAGTTGTATTTTTTTTTTATTAAACCATGGAGACATTTATATCTGACAAAATGTTGTAAGATTACTTGACAAAAATGTTATTCTCGAAAGACTTTAACAAACTAGATTCAGTCACATCCAATAAAATACATTTTATTTAATGGCTTTTAATAAAAGAATAATCATCGAAGGAATAGGTGCAAAAGATGTCGAGTTCATTGATTTCTCCAAGTTATTTGATTCCATACGCGAAGGAAAGATGAAGGAAAGAGCTCCAGTGGCGTAATGGTTAAAATGCTGGACTGCTGCTTCCAAGTAAGCGAGTGAGAACTTCAGTCGAGTAATTAAGTTCCATTACGGACTAATACTCTTGGGAAAGATAAGAACTTATTTGACCCACCAGCTCCTGGTTAAATAGTGCAACTGTTGGAGGACTCCCTGTGGCGAAATGATTAAAGTGTTAGACTACGGCCTTCAAGTAAGCGAGTTCGAGCTCCAGTTGCGCTGTCACTTTTTGGGGAAAAGTATGCACCCTCTTATTCCCCGAACTATGAGTCAAATTGTATCATTGCTGTTCTACTACAAGGAAGACTTTCGCATTAAATAGCCACGATGTTAGATTGGCCATTATACACAAAAAATAACTAAACCAAGAAAGATAGAGCTAATATGTCTTGCATATGGTCTCCCCTGAGAAACTGTTACAGCTATGATACTGCTTTACAAAGACACGAATGCAATGGCTATCTTGTATGACAGTGACGCTGACTTCTTTGACATTTTCATTGGAGTCTTGCAAGGTGTTACTTTAGTACTATATTAGGTTATAATCTTCTTAGATAAATAACATCATTTAATCTAATAGGAAAGGTCTCATTTTGAAGCAAACGATATTTTACCAAAACTATGACGGTCGCTGGGTACACAGATTATCTAGAGCTTCTTTTAACAACAACCAGCCAAGCTGAACTCTTGCTGCATATACTGAATCAAGAAACAGGTGGTATTGTTTCCTATCTGTACCTAAATAAATCAGAATCCATATGTCTTAAACATGATGAAGCCATTTGTACATTAAATGGCAAGCCTCTAAAATTAATAGACTAATTCACACATTTTTGTAACAATATCATATTTACCCAACCCCTCCGTTCGGACAGGATATGACACAAGGTCAATCTTTTTTTATAAGCGGAGTTCAACAGGTTTGAATTCAGAGTTTTCCTTCTCCTAGACTAGTTGCCTCACCAAGGCTGAAGAACCTAGTTTGTCCTACTATTTACCCATAGCTTGAGGGAGAATAAGTGGATTCATACCTTCCCTAAGTGTATTAATGCCATGTGAAATGCAATCAGTCTCGTCCAAGATTTGAACTCGTGTCGCTGTGTCCATTTCCTGCGACGATAACCATAACACCACGGACATTTTTGTAACAATATCTCATCAACTGAATGTTTGGTGAAGATACGTATAGAGAACACGTGGAATGCTCTTGTTTTGTTTTAGTTTGGTTTTATGGCACATCAACCATTGCATGTTATTAACGCCAAACCCATTTTGACTCATATAAACAGTTCTATTTCAAACAATTCAGTTTAGTATAAGTATAGTTTTGGGGTTGTTTTTTTTTGCTTACTCACTGTTAAATTTCAAAACAGTTCCATTTCAAATAGTTCGGTTTAGCATAAGTATACAGTTTAATTTCATTTGACCTAAAGATAGCACCCTATCAGGTGCTGCCACTCCGGGTCAGAAGAGTCTAGGAGCGATAGCAATGAAGGGGTACTCCAAATTCCCCAAATCACAAGCATCACTGGAGTCTCACCGTGATAACATTTAGTGTCATATCAGAATACTCATTATGGCAGTCTTAACTCTCTGCAGAGAATCAGTCGGTGTATTTTGAAGCTCCAGCCAACTGGGCCACTCGTTGGGGAAGACCACCCCTCTGCAGAGATGCAGTCATTGCATTTTATAGCCCCAACCGACTGGGCAAGGAATCCTATTAACAATTTGTGGAAATCAACTACTACTGAATGGTTGCATGTCCTAGACTCTAACAAAATGCTTCGAGAAAAATATAGATTGGAACTACACAAGAATACTACGTACGCTTTTGAACAAATCCTGGAAGCAGCACCCTACAAAACAGCAGCTGTATGACCACTTACCTCCCATCTTACAAACCATCGAAACACATTGGGAACTACCGGCGAAGTAAAGTCGAACTCACAAACAACGTTCTCCCATGGATTCATGCACGTGTACGAACTAGTGGTGACCGACTAGCAAAGATTATTTACATCAGCTCTGTACAGATACCTAATGCAATTGAGCAGACCGGCAAGTTACAATATACAGTAAGGACGGATAGCCAGAGAGAAAGCAAAAGAGAGAGACTTAGAGAGAGTCAAGAGCCTCTATGCTTTCAGCACGACTTAATGAGGACACACACACACACACACACACATATATATATATATATATACCAAGTATTCCTACAATTAAGCGCATATTATTATCGATTATCTATTTGTAATTTTTTTTAATAAACCAAAATTCAAAAAAATATATGCTCCGTAATATTGTCAGTTTAGATCTACAATGCTCTACTACGCAACCACATAGAACACAAAATTGAGAAAATACTTAGGAATAATCAAAATGGCTTTCGGAGAAATTGATCCACAACGTTACAAATTTTGACTATCCATCGAATTCAAGAAGGTGTACGTGCAAAAAACCGAGAGGCAATAATATCATTTGTCGACTTCTCCTAAGCATTTCACTCCATACACAGAGGGAAGATGGACCAAATACTACTCACCAAGGGCCAACCCAAATAAACCGTCACAGCCATAATGATGGTCTGTAACAACACGAAAGGAAAAGTTCACTCCCCGGATGGTGACATAGACTACTTCGACATTGTAGCAGGTGTACTGTAAGGAGACACATTAGCTCCATACCTCTTTATCCTGTTTAGACTACGTGGTTGGAACATCTATCGATAAAATCAAAGAAAACGGTTTCAAGCTAACAAAATATAGAAGCAGAAGGTACGCCGCAAAAACAATTACCGAGGCCGACTTTGTGCCATTATTTTGCTGCTAATATCTTTACAGAAGCAGAAGGTACCCTGAAAAAACAATTACCGTCACGGACAATGCCTATGACATAGCGTTTCTGGCAAATGCACCTGCCCAAGCTACATAGTCTGGAACGAGCTGCTGCAGGTATTGGCCTCCATGTCAATGCACGCAAGACGGAATATATGGCCTTTATTCAAACAGGCGACATCTCCATATCAAACGGTAGTTCCCTTAAACAAGTTGAGAAGTTCACCTACCAAGGAAGCAGTGTCTCAACAACCGAGACAGACATCGACACTCGACTAGCAAACGCATGGACAGCTATCGATAGCCTATTGGTCATATGGAAGTCAGACCTGACCGATAAAATGAAACGCAGTTTCTTCCAAACAGCGATCGTGTCGATACTGCTATATGGATTCACTACATGGACGCTAACTAAATGTAAGGAGAAAAAGCTGGACGGCAATTACACAAGAATACTGCGAGCAATATTGACGAAGCCCTGGAGGCAGCATCCCACAAAGCAGCAGCTGCACAAAATTAGATGAACCACACATGCAGGATACTGTGGAAGAAACAGGGACGAACTCATAGGTGATGTACTCCAATGGACCCCTTCACATGGACGGGCAAAGGCAGGGCGACCAGCTAGAACCTACATACAAAAGCTCTGAAACAGGTGGCAGGGAGCTCCGTGTTGGCGGCGCGACAGGATAGTGATAATAATATTGTCAATTAACAATTGATAATATCCATTTTGATTGTATTGTACTAAAAATAGTGAAATGTTGGTTCACTCGGTTTAGGATAAAGATATTTTTATAAATAGTTGGTTGATTCAAATTATCAATGGGTGATAATTAACGTATAAACACATACACGCGCACGGCTGCAAGCAACTCACACACACTCACACTCTTAAAAACTTGCACACACACACACACACACACTTATATATATTCGTTTGTGCATTCAATAGGTTTCCAGACTTTTTTTTGTGCAGACATTTAAAACTGTATGTTATTCAGTATGTTATTGCTATACATCTTATGAGATGACTGACAAAAGTACGTAGTTTAAATGTCGATAACAATTCTATTCCAAACAATTCAATTTAGCTTAGGTATACAGTTTAATTGTATTTGACCCATAGATAGCACTCCGAGTTCCCCAAGCTCCAGCATTAATGGACCCTCACCATCAAACTGTTTAGTGTAATATCAGGACTCTCGTTTGGGGAGTCTTATCCCTCTGCAGAGATGCAGTTGGTGTATTCTACAGCTCCAGCTGACTGGGCCATCTTTATTATTTAATCAGACATATATATATATGTGTGTGTGTGTGTGTGTGTGGCACATTCAATAAGTTTCCAGTCTTTTCTTGTACAGGCATTTAAAATTGTCGTAGACAGTTGAAAATTCAGTATGTTATTGCTATACATCTTATGAGATGACTGACAAATTTTTATGATTTCAGGTTTAACTGAACCGTTACAGCAGGAATTGGAATACAACCTACTAAAGCCTGATTGTCACAGCTGGTGAATTTCAACAATGCAATCTGACACTTTAGAAGAACGATATGCAATACAATTCTGTTTTAAACTTGGAAAAAAAAGATGCCACAGAAGCCTATGGAGCGCTTCAGACTGCTTTTTGGCCATCTTGCGTGAATCGAGCATCAGTTTTTGAGTGGCAAAAGAGATTCAAGGAAGGCAGGGTATCTGTGAGGGATAATGAGAGGTGTGGGAGGAGTAAGGAAGTCAATACACCACAGTTGATTGGCTAAAGGGTTAGGGTTAGGGTTACTATGTTGAGGTTTTAAGGGAGTTCAGGAAGAGATTCCGAGGGAAGAGGCCAGCACTCTTCAAATCGGGTCTGTGGCATTTCCACCAGGACAATGCACCAGTCCACAACTCCATCCTTGTCACTGACTATTTGACCAAGATGGGCATCAAGACAGTTCCTCAGCTTCCCTATAGTCCAGAGCTTGCTCCTTGTGACTTTTAGTTATCCCCTAAGCTCAGAGGCTGTCGTTATGAGACAATTGAGGAGATGAAAGTGGCTGTGACGAAAGTCATTGACACGCTCACACAAGAGAACTTCCATGGGGCCTTCCAGAAGTTGTTGAAATGGTACAACAAGTGCTTTGCAGCCGGAGGAGATTACTTCGAAGGGGACTAGAGTTTCATGTGTGTACTATCAATAAAAGTGCCCATACGAAAAAAGTCTGGAAACCTATTTAATGATCCTTGTATAAAGAGGATTCGGCAGTAAATAGCTATCGTAGGTTGATATGTCATCCCACTGAAACAATCATACGTCTGTGAAGCAAAATTTATCTCCTAAATTGTGTTGGTGTGTACTTTGTAAGGAAGCAGTTTTGTTTTTAAACGAATTTTTACCGCACGAGACAAGGCATACATAAAAAAAGAGATTTGGCATCAATTCACCCACAAGTGTTAATATGCCAATAATTTAAAAAAAAAACACACACACACACATACACCTATATATATGTATATACTTAATTATAATTATATATATAGATTTACCAGGTCATTGGTCTAATGAGTAGAGTGTTTGCCAATGGACTGGGAGACCGGTGTTCAATCCCTAGTCGAGTAATACCAAAGACTCAAAAAAAAGGTACTTGTGCCCGCCTTGCTTAGGAATCAGCTTTATAAGGCCCCCGTATCAAGTGTAAAGGGGAGCAATAAAGGGAAAGGAGTAGTGCCATCCCCTACACCTCGGTTTGGTTTGGTTTCTTTGTTTAATGGCATATCAACTCTTTTTAGGCTATTTAATGCCAAAGCCATTCTCCTAGAAGAACAGTAGTGGTACTATTTTCATACCAAGGGTATTTGCCCGAAAGTGAACGTAATAGCGCGATTGGACTACCAACTCGCGTACTACGATTCCGCAGTCCATCGCTTTAACCATTACACCACGAGGACATCCCCTACACCTCGGTGTTGTAGCTATATAAAAAAGAGCCTTTGGGTGGCCATCGACTATAGTTGCCAACTTTACTTACTTACATATAGATTTGGAACATCTGATTTATCATTTTGTTTTATGGTGTGCTATTTAGCAGAAACTGTTCTGTTTTCGAAACTAAAGGGCTTACTAGTCCTATCCTGAACATACAATGAATATAGAGAATGTAGAATAATGTATTTATTTTGAAATGAAAAAACTGAAAATAAATTTTACAACTATCTATTGATTCGCAATGAATTTACCTGACGATCTTTCCCAGTTGATTTACTTATTGCAATAAATTTACTGCACATGTTTCCCGTCTATTTTGAAGAAAGAAAAAGAATTGTGTAAGATAAAATGAATGTCTCACAGTCTATTTTTAGGTGATATATTTCCTTGGCACTGAAAAAAAAATTCCTAAAATTTACCGATTCACTGTGAAGTTACATTGCAAAAACGTATGCGTTGATTTGATTTTTTATTCGAGTAAATTACGATAAAACTAATCGAAATTCACTCGAATCGTTAATCTACGGAAATGAGACTTTAAAACATTGATAACATCAATCATTTCTATCCAAAACAAATAATTTGCATACAATTATGATTTTAAGAAAAGATTTTTAGTGAATAATAACCATTTGTTTTCACACAGTTATATGATTTCCATAATTAACTGATTGATTTTAACAGCATGACAACATGCCTAGGGTTACTTTATGCCAAGATGTCTGGGCAATCACCCTCACTGTTCGTTTGTAGTAAAATTTTTCGGTGTTGTTGTCTCTTAAAAGGTTTTCTTGCTCTAGATTCTATTGAATGCGAATAATTTTTAAACAGATCTATTTGATCCATAAATAGGATCCTAATAGGTACGAGCACTATGGATCAGAGTGGACAAGGAAGTAATGGCAACGAAGGAATATGCCACACTACCGAATGATCCAGAACTGGAATCTCACAACTAGGGAGGTAATGAATGCCGCGCCAACAGTGTTGTAAATTACTTGTATTGAATGTATGGTATGCCAGGTAATTGAAAACTAGTTTAATTTTTTTTTAAAGAAAGCAACTATGTATTTTAAAATGTACTAGGGTTCAACTAGAGAAGCAGCAAAGGCTTATTAAACAAATCGGCCGTAAGATTCAAGGACAGTTTTAAAATGCAACAACATGCGCAGATAAGGTGATTCTTCTTCCTGTTCGCAGCAATGCTGGTGACATTCAAAGATTCCTAGATAAACTCTCAACCATGCGCTGGATCAAACGCAAAGTCAGTTCTTTTTCGTTTGAATTCAGGCTTTTATTCTTCTTATACCCATTGCTGGGCAAGACAAGTCTGCTCTCTTTATCTATAGTTGTGAGAGAATAAATGAGAGAAATTTAGGCCTTCTTCCATCAGCACAAAGGGAAAAACATACAGCCCCGTTCAGATTTTGAACTCGGATCGCTGAATCCATTGTCTACGACAGTAATTTTTGTATTTCAGGGCGGCTAGTCGATCTCTTTCTTGATGAAGACCAGGATATTCATATCAGTCGAGTTTAGATGCCAAGTACTGGAGGTGACTTAATCATGAAAATGCTCGGCTACTAAGAGGCAACGTAATCATATTGGAGGTCACAGTGTCTAGTAACTGATGTTCTATTGTACCCCTTCTTGGATCATGGAATGGGTCGACCTGAGATACTCAGTGTCTTCTTGATGGGATTGTGATTAGTCATGTCCTGAAACCTGCCCACTGGGTAAATTTAGCCTTATTGGAGACATTTGCATGAACATGGCAAAATTTCATGAATTAAGATAAAAAATATAATGAGTAAATGTTTATAGAATCCACTTATAAGATCGAAATAGTCCTACATTGGAACGGATTCAATATTTTTTAGATTTATGACACTTCTAAAATTGAATTATGTGTCTATTGATGAAACCCACTTAAGAGCAGACATTCGAGGATATTAATTAGTTGGCGACCATACTCGAGGGTGACCCGAAGGCTCCCTTTGAGATAGCTACAACGCCAAGGTGTAGAGGAGGGCTCAACTCCTTTCCATTGATTGTTCTACTTGACCCTTGATACGTACCTTATAATGCTGAGTGTTAAGTAATGAGGCATCAAGTACCATTTTTTAAATCTTTGGTATGACTCGACCTGGGATTGAACCCATGTTTCCCGGGCCACTCGGTGAACATTCTAACCATCATGCAAATGTCCGGTTGAATGTTAATAGCACATAGCAATATCAAACTAAATTCAATGAATACACAGAATTGTCTCTAATAATTGGATTGTATATGTCATGTACCAGATATTTACACGAGAAATCAATTTTGACAAAATATTAGCGATTTAAATAAAATGTTACCATTTTAAATAAGTTTTGATTATGGATTCCTTTTAGATAGCTGAGACAGAACTGAATGGAATTATTTCAAAGACTTAAATATGTTAAGGTCATTGTTTTAGAATATGTATCAATTAGTAGTTTGCTCTATTCCGATTTTTTGTGATATTTCCATATTCTTTACCCCCAAAGTAGGCAGTTTTGAGGGGTGTTACATTAAAATCAGATTGGAAAAAGTAGAATTTTACTGATATAGTTATAAAGATACATTATTAAACAGTCTAAAAATCAGAAGATTTCATGGAACAGTAGGTGTATTTTGTCTTGAATTAACATATACCTGAGCTAGAAATCTATTTTAAAGAGTGAATCACAACTTGGAGGAGAAATTTGTGTAGATAAATTTTACGTTAATTTTTCAATAAAACTGTCAACTTCAAACGCCATAAGTTCTTTAAAAACATTTAGAGACAAAAATTTTGCTGGAGAAGCAGGGACGAACTCATAAGAGATGTACTCTTATGGACCCCCACACATGTCCGCGCAAAAGCAGGATGACCAGCACGAACATACATTCAGCAGCTATGTGAGGATACGGGATGTTATCCTGAAGACCTACCTAGGGCGATGAACGATTGGGAGGAGTGGCGAGAGAGGGTCAGGGATATCCGTGCTACCAGCGCGATATTATGATGATATGATATTTGTCGAAAGATACAAGATTAAGAATATGTATTAACCTTTCAAAACCGCCCATGTCTAGCCGCTCGAGTCCACTGGTTTTAAAGTGGCGACTATTTTATTACAAATATTATGATGGGTTGTTTCTATTTACGACTTATTTATCAAGTTATGGAGCTCCCGTGGCAAAATGGCTGGAGTGCTGCCTCCAAGTAAAAGATTATGTTCAATATCGGATTAATACCTTTGGAAAAGGTATGAATCTACGTATCTCACCTGCAATGGGTTAAATAGTATCCCTGCTGTACATCTACAATGGCTTTGGGACTAAATAACCCATGAAGTCTGATATGCCATAAAACAAAGAAACAAAACCAAATCAGATATGAAGTGTACTTTTGAATAATACCGTTTGGAAGCGTTGGGTAGTTTTTGTTTGTTTTTGTTTTTGTTTTTCCCTTTTTAGTATATTGTTTATTTCAATGTCTATATAGGTTTTACAAAAAAGAAAAAAGAAGTCAATGTTTCACCGTTTATTGTGATTATATCGGTGAAACAATGTTTTGGTCAATAGCTTTTAACCTTTCGTTCGTTTGTCGTAGTTTCCTCTCGTGTTTCTAAGTCACGTAGATTTCTTCTCCGGCCTCATCCGACACGATTTTTACCAGCATCACCAGAGTGTGCTTCAAAACGACAAATTAAATCTAGTATTACAATGACTGCTTGCTAACTTAGTCACCGATTTTACGTTTCACTCGAGATTGAATTGTTTTTTCATGGTTAAAAAATGTCTGTCCTATGTGACTATCTATTTTTCTTTTAAAGACACAGATTGACCCCGTATATGTATTCCCAGACAGTCACAATCAAAACCAATGACCCTTGCCAAAATCACTTTAAACCGCATCTACCCCTTCTATGTCTTCCTTTATCTTCCTCCAGTCTTTGGAACCTTTCCTCCACCTTTTTTACCTTTATTTTCTCTGTTATTTTATCTATTTCCTCAATTGCTTAAGTGTAGAAAAACCCAAAAAATATTTAGTCTGATTAAATTCTTGAATAAAAAATGAAATATTACTACTACATCCTTTGTAAGTGTCTCATTCATCCACCTTTCCACTTATTTTCATTACACACACACACACACACACACACACACACACACACACACACATATATATATATATATATGTTTCATTAAATAATAAAGACAAATTTTGTCTGTATGATTTATTTAAGACCCTTTCAAGTTTTTTGATGAGTGCCTTAGTTTCAGGTTGGAATTGGTAGATGGATTTGCCAAAATTGTCCCGAGCGCTCATCAGAAAACTTGAAAGCATCTAAAATTAATCATACAGACAAAATTTGTCATTATTGTTTAATGAAACATGCTTAAATGAACGACTGCTGTCCCCCCCCATATATATATATATATATATATATATATATATATATATATATATATATATATATATATGAAAAATAAGTGGAAAAGTCGATAAACCGAAACACTGACAACGGATTCAAAAATAATATTTTGTCTTCATTTTAGAACGATATCGAAATATCATTTTTGAATCCGTTGTCTGTACTACTGCTCTTCTTGGAGAATAGCTTTGGCATTAAATTACCAACAAAGGTTGTTTTGCCATTAAACAACGAAACACAACCAATCCGTCGTCAAAATTTCGGTTTATTGGTTTTTTCCACTTAATTTTTCTTATCTTGTCGGATAAGCATCTCTCTCTCTCTCTCTCTCTCTCGCTCTCTCTCTCTCTCTCTCTCTCTCTCTCTCTCTCTCTCTCTCTCTCAATATACTTATATATATATATATGTATATACACTATGAGGAAGATTAAAATTATTATCGACAAGAGTATATATATATAAGGTGCCTTAATATACATGGGTCCCGTGTGACTGCTAATAACTCTATTAATAATGTTATATGATTTGTTTCAGATTTGAAAATACTATACAATAGCAAGTATTAAACCTTGAGGACAATACCTTAGACCAGAGAGGAAAAATATTTTGTGTCAAACCATTCAAAATTGTCTCAAAATAGATGCAACCCATTAATAAGAAAGAGATCTTTTACTGAGTAAAGAAAATCAAAAAAGAAGCTGGTATAATAACAGTTAAAAAAACATTACTTTGATGTCTCTGGCTCAAAGAATACATTTTTTACAGTACCTGTTCCAAATGAACGCCATTGAACTTGTCATAATGAATTATCATCATATTAGTGAGCTGCATTTCCGATTATATATATATATATATATATATATATACATACATACATATATCTTGCAAATACACCGACCAAAACCGAATCCCGGTGGTATAGTAGGCAGCAGGCAGCAGGTGTCATTGACCTCTATTTGAAACGGGGTACATGTGTTTTAATCAAAAAGGAGGCATCTCCACACTAAATGCTGGTTCTCTGAAATCAATGGACAAGTTTATGTACCGGAAGCAACGTCTCATCTACTGAAAATGACATCAATATGTGCTAGCGAAGGCATGGACTAATAACGATAGGTTATCGATCATATGGCAGTCAGATTTATCTATGAAATAAAATCAATTTATTCCAAGCAGCTGTGACAATTCTGCTTTATGGATGCACTACAAGGATTGTGTCTAAGCGCATAGAGAAAAAAGATAGACGTGAACTGCGGAAGAATGTCAGGAAGAATGCTAGGAGCAATATTAAGCAAATTTTAGAAGCAACGTCCCAGGAAACAGTAGATGTACGGTTACCTACCTCATATCTCTAAAGGTATTCAGATAAGACAAGCAAGACATTCTAGAGAGCACCTGTAAGATCACCTACCCACATCTCTAAAACCATTCAAATAAAATGAATATGTCATACTGGACAGCAGCTGTAGGACCACCTACCACCCATCTCTAAAACCACCCAAATAAGATGAACATAACATGTTGGTCACTGCTGGAGAAGAAAGGAAGAGTTTATTAGTAACGTAAGAATTTATCTACAGCAATTTTAGTCAGACACAGGTTTTAGTATAGAAAACATGACGAAAGCGTTGAAATACAGAGACTCATGGCGGGAGTGAATCAGGAAAATCTGTGCTAGCTGCACGACATGATGTTATATATATATATATATATATATATTGCCAATGAAAAAAATGAAACGTTAGGTTTGGTTGTCCGGAATTTATAGTATACCAGCCTTTGTTGTTAATGCCAAAGACCGTTTATGCATACATTAAACGTATTTTTTGTAAACGAATACTTTGTAAGAACCATTTTAAACATGCCAGAACTCATTTGTTTGCACATTGTTAAATGGTTTCAAGTATTGCTTATCTAACACTATCAATTTAATTTAACATCAGTTATTTGTTTACATACCTTTAGACGGTTATACAAATATAATTTGTAAAGGAATAGTTTGTAGGGATTTTAATTTTTGAATGAGAGAGAACTAATCTGCTTACACACAATTAAATGGTTTCAAGCACTCTTATTTAACACTAGTAAGTCTATTCTAAATTTAAAAATTTGTTTGTGGTTTTAAAAGCTGCTAACACAAATAGTTTTATTTGTCCATCTTAAATTTTTTCTTGTATTGCTCTATAATACAAATGACTCAATTGTTGGACACAGTTAAATAGTTTCAAGTATTGTTATTCAACACTAATAATTCTATTTAGTATTGATCATTTGTTTGCACACCATCAATTGGTTCCGAGTATTGTTATGTAACAGTAACAATTTAATCTAACATTAGTCATTTGTTTGCGCAGAGTTAAATGGTCAAACAGTTCTGTTGAGATGAAAAGTACCATTAGCGAGAGCTTATACCTATGTGCCAGTGTCAGCTGATATACATATATATATATATATATATATATATATATATATCATGTCACACCATCAGCACGCATCTTCCGGACCCACTCCCGCCACCCCTCTCTATCGTGCATCCCTTCGGGTAGGTATTCAAGGCTACATCCTATCTCGCTACAAAGCTGTTGTATGTATGTCCTAGCTGAACGTCCTGCCTTTTCTCGCCTATGTGAGGCGGTTTACAGGACGACGTCCCTTATGAGTTCGTTCCTACTTCTCCAGCAGTGTCCCGCATGTCTGGTTCGTCTAACTTGGATAGTTTTCATGATGGGTGGTAAGTGGCCGTACAGCTGCTGCTTTGTGGGGTGCTGCCTCCAGGACTTCTTCATTATTGCTCACAGTATTATTGTGCAGTTGCCGTCAAGCTTTTTCTCCATGCGATTAGTAAGCGCCCATGCAGTCTGCCTATACAGCAGTACCGACTCGACCGCTGCTTAAAAAAAACTGCGATAGCTGTCCATACCTTTGCTAGTCGCGTGTTGATGTCAGTCTTGGTTGTAATTATTATTATGTAATTTTGATAATTTACAAGGTTTTATAAGACTTTAAGTAGTGCGGTCAGATATGGCAGGTCTTATCAGGAGAGAAGTAGGGGAAAATAACACCTTTTCGCATAAATTCAAAATCATAGGCTTGGATACATTTGAAAAATTAGGGGCCTTCAATAAATCTAACCAATAGGCCTATGCTCAGACATTGACAAAAGGCTTAGATTATTCGCCAATTGCCCGGGACACCGAAGTTCGATCCTGGGTCAATTCATAACAAAAACTCAAAAAATGGTTCTGGATGCCTCCTTGCTTAACACTCAGCATTATAAGGTACTGATCAAGGGTAAAATAGAGAAATCAGGAGGAATGAGTAGAGCCCTCCCCGACATCTCAGTGTATTAGCCAATGAAAAGGGAGCTTTGGGTCACCCTTGACAACGGTTACCAACTTTACACACACACACACACACACATATATATATATATATATATATATATATCAGCACATTTAAGGTTTTATCCGGATATCAATTTTAGATCACGAGTAGGATGTTGCACAAGGTCATTTTTGATCAGTGTCATCATTAGTGTTAATTCAGTGTTTGCCTTCTCTAAGATTTTGTCATTACATTTCAACAGATACATTCTTCGGCCTTCAAAGTGTAGTTAAAAAAATGTTTAATTAAATTTCGGTTTTCTAATCTTCTCTTTTGACAGGGGTTAGAATATAATAACTGCATTCCCTGTGAAAGAGTAAGAACCTACGCCCCGGAAAAAGTTGGTGTCCACTAAACTACATCTAATGGTGTGGCATTAGTTCTGGGGAGCTTGGAAAGGTGGAGTAACCCTTTATGCAGGGTGAAACGATAAAATTGTCGTCCTAAAGAAAACAACATTTCAGCTTTATTTTTAAACTTTTATTGAAAAAATCAATTCAGATAACTTGATTATGTAGTAGAGCTGACATCTATTCAATGTAGCCGCCTTCAGCCTCAATCACCGCCTCGATACGGATCCGGAACTGAGAGCATGTCTTTTCCACAAGCACTGGCATGAGCTCGGCGAATACTCGGCGGATGACGGCCATCAGGCTGGCTATGGAGTTGTGGGAGGTCATGTTGGTGATGTTCTCGACGTATGACCAAACAAAGTTGTCCAGCGGGTTCAGTTCGGGGGAGGATGGTGGCCAGTGAGAGAAGGGTACAAAGTCGTAGCACTCCTTCTGAAGCCAAGCCTGGGTCTCTTTGGACTTGTGGACCGGCGCTGAGTCCTGCTGCCACACCCAGGGTCTGCCACCGGCCACCTGATTGCACCAGGGGATCACCATACTCTTCAGCACATCCAGGTACACTTTGGTGTTGACTTTCAAGTCGTCTTCGAAGATGTGAGGTGGCATGATGTGGCCCTCACTTGAAACATCCACTCCACCACCTCCAAAGGGTTGTCCGATGCGTTGAGCTGTGCCCTCAAGCGTTGAACCATCCGGATTTGCATTTTGAGGGTGCTGGCAATGGTCCTGTAGTCATAACTTGGATCGGTCGAGGGCATGAGTTGTACAGTGGCGCATCTCCGATCTCGCTCGTTGAACATTGTGTCACTTTCAGACATGATAGAAGGCTGCTATCGCTCTTGGGATTTGTACACAACAGACCAACTAGTAGATGGTCTGCAACTAAAAAAGAAAACCGGTTTTAATTAAACGGAAATGGAATTATGTCGTCTTTTCTAGGGTGACAATTTTATCGTTCCACCCTATAGCTGTTACTTCCTGGTCGGGAATGGTCGTACTTGTCAGGCTCTCATGTAAATGGCAAATAGATCAGTGTACAAAGTTTTAGTAATTGATTGTATTAGTTTATTCCATAAAACTACAAATTATCAAATTGAAGCATAGTTATTTAAAGCTGTACTTGTTAACCAATGATTATAATTAAATAGAAATAAGTTCATGAAAGTATACACTTGTTAGAATTAGATAAGAATACTTGATAGATAATCATGTGCTAAAACTCATAAGAAACGCCACAAAAGATGCAAATATAAACGTACACGACATTCACTTCTTTAGCCTCTATGCTTATGATCACTTCCCAGTTGGGTTGACATGCCGTTAAAAGCTATGACCATTATTTCACAGATTATAGGTTATCCGATTTTAGAATAAATTCTATTCCTGAATAAATAAATTGAAACATACAAACAAATTCAATCAGTCGTACAGCTAAGGCTGTTGAATAATCTGACTACATCTCTGCAGAGTGGGTAAGACCCCTTAAATATGCTCCAGTCGTCTGTGACTGTAGAATACTCCGACTGCATCTCTGTAGGGGGGTTAAGACCCACCCTCAACGTAGCCCAGTCGACTGTGGCTGTAAAATACAAAGACTGTATCTATGCAGAGGGGGTAAGACACCCTAATCAATGTAGCCCAGTCAGCTGTGGCTGTAGAATACAACGACTCCATCGCTACAGAGCGGTAAGACACCTCAAAACGAATGTCCTGTTTATGACGCCAAACAATCTGATGGTGAGGTTCCAGTAATACTAAAGCTTTGGAGAATACGAAGGACCCCTTCATTGCCATCGCTCCCAGGTCCACTCTGACCCAGTGTGGTAGCATCTGACAGGGTTCTGTCTATAGGTCAAACAGAACTAAAATTTGTATTTATGCTAAACTGAATGGCTTAAAATAGAACTGTTTTTGACATTTACCTTAACTGTTTTGATATTTATCCGTTTGTAAACAAGAACTATACTAATACTAAACTGAATTGTTTAAAATTTAATTCTGCATTTAATGACTCGATAAGGGTTGATACGCCGTAAAACAACACAGCCAACAAACTAAATTATCATCCCAGAATATCTATACAATTGTGCTTTCGATTAACAGGATTATTTATCCTTGAACGATAAAACCCTAAAAACTATTATCCAAAGAAAATTTTAAATGTTGTTTCAACTTCTCCAATGGACCGGAATGTATGTACACAGGAAATAATGTCCAGATACTTATAAAATGGTAGTTAGCGAGTGAGAGATCAGGAGAGTATGGTGGATGTCGAAAATTTTCATAACCCTCGTCAGTGAGCTTCTACGGTGTCATATTGGCTCCATGTGGCTGAGCCTTGTCATAAAACGGAATTATGACCTAGCTTTAATTCTCCTAAAATAAGTAAACACGTCATTTCTTTTTTCATGTAAAATCCTTATATAATCTTCAAAATCATGATTAGGGGCAAAAACCTTCAAGTAATGATTAGGGGCCTTTTAATGCTTCTAATCAAGATTTTGAAGGTTTTTCAAAATCATGATTACTGGCATAAAACCTTCATAATCAAATTCTGAAAGAAGAGATTAAAATCAACGAAGAAGACACCTTAATCATTAGTAAAGCGAAATTTTGTATAGCTAATATTCAAACAATATGGCAGAACACAATTCAAATAGTTTCAACAAAAATCAGATGGCCCAGTCAGTTGGGGCTGTAGAATATCCCAACTGCATCTCTGCTGATGGTTAAGACTTCCGTAATAAGAGTCCTATTTATGACACTAAACAATCTGATGGTGAGTCTTCAGTAACACTGGAGTTTTGGGAACGCAAATTACCCCTTTATAGCCATCACTCCTTGGTCTACTCCAGTCCGGAATGGTTGCAAACTGTCTACTTATGCGAAACCGATTTGTTTGAAATAGAACTGTTGTTACATTTAACAGTGTGTAAACAAAAAATTATATTTATGCTAAACTGAATTGTTTAAAATAGAACAGGTGAACAAAAACTATACTTATACTAAACTGAATTGTTTGAAATCGAACTGCTTTGACAATTATGTGGAAACAAAACTGCACTTATACTAAACTGAATTGTTTGAAATAGATCTGTTTATATGCATAAAAATGGATTAGGCATTAAATAATCTACAATGGTTGATATACCATAAAACCAAACCAAAGCTAAAAATCAGATTGCATTTTCTGAACCAAATATTTTTCAAATATTCTATCCTTGCTAGGGTGCATTATGTCCCCAGATTTACCTGCTTTACAAGGAATCAGATTTGTAATGCACCCCGGTAGGGGTCACTTTTCTGCTGTCAATATTTCTGGATGTAGACGCCATAGGTTCCTGCTTTCGGCGTCACTTTCCCTTGTCGAGTTTTACCGGAGAAAAAAAATCTAGATAAATATTCACGTGCATAGTCTTCAATATCATAGTCATCATATCTTGCATCTATTCACATAATAACAACATGATGAGTAATGAAAAGAGATGACATTTCAACTAGCCTGTGAGAAAGATGAAAAGTATTATTGGCAAAGTATATGCCTCTGAGTCAGCTGATAATAAGAAAGACTTTGATAGAGCATAGTGCTGTCAGCATCAGGTTTCATTTGCTGTCAAGGGCTTGTATCAAGAAAAAAAACTGGCAACAAAGAAGATAAAAAGCTATGAGCAATAGTATTCTCTTGCATCCATGTTGATCCTCCTTTTGCAACTACATATGTGAATACTGCAAATTTTTATACTTTAGTGACAAGAAGAACAGTAAGTTTTTCTTCTATGAATGGTGAGTAATTCTCACAAGACCGCTATCAGATTATTTTATAACTGTTATCCAAAATCTGAGAGACTGAATGATCGTTTCTCGATTCTGAAATGCTGATAAACTAACGGCTAAGATCTCGAAAAACCGAATAGGTTATCCGAGTTCAAATTCAGACTGTTTTCACTTAGACAACCTCACAGGAGAAGGATAAACGGCATGCCAACCCGTCTAGCGTTATTTTATGCCTAGATGTTGGCTAGTTGTTTCGTTTTACGGCGTATCACACTTTAACGCTGAATTAAACTATTTCGATAAAAGTTTGGTTTGATTTTATGGCACATCAACCACTGTAGGTTATTTAATGCCAAATCCATTTTATACATATAAACAGTTCTATTTCAAACAATTCAGTTTAGTATAAGTGCACTTTTGTATATACATAATTGTCAAAACAGTTCTATTTCAAACAGTTCAGTTTACTATAAGTATAGTTTTTGTTCACATGCAGTTAAATGTCAAAACAATTCTATTTAAAACAATTCAGTTTAGCAAAAGTACGCAGTTTAAATGTCAAAACAGTTCTATTTCCATCAATCCAGTTTAATATAAGTACACAGTTTAGTTCTAGTTGGTCAATAGATAGGAACTTATCAGTGGTACCACTCCTGACCAGTGTGGACCAGGGAGCGATGGTAATGAAGGAATACTTTGCATTCCCCAAAGCTCTATCATTACAGGAGCCTCACTATCAGATTGTTTAGTGTCATTTTCAGGACACTCATTGGAGTGGGGTTACCTCTCTGCAGAGATGCAGTTGGTGTATTCTACAGCCCCACCCAACTGGACCACCTGAAGTTTGGAATCGCGATTATTTTACGTTCATAATTAAATTTTTGCATATTTTCTTTATAAGATTGTTTCTTTTTTGCACAGGGTTCCGTCATATAATTTTCAAACATATCTATTTCAATTAAAACAGGTCCAACAACTCTGGTTTAAAGTATACCAAGGAGTAATGGCAGTCCCGGGGTACTACATACTCCGCAGATTTCAAGGACTAAAACCCCATCATCCGATGAAATTTAGTGTCATAGCCTGGGCACCCCTTTCATGAGCTAGCCTTTTCTCTCTGAAAGAGATACAGAGTATTCTAATCCCCGCTGACAATGTGTTTGCTTTCTATGTAGAATAATCAAGAATCTTCAGTGTAAGAGACAGGAGATTGTGACAGGTAGTAGACTTTTCTCTAAACAATTTAGGGATATTATTTGGAGATCTCAAACAAAACCCTTGATGAAAACATGATTTTTTGTTTTTTTTTAAGTTTCTTTCCAAGTGTCATTTCCAGATATTTCTATCAGCCAAATGGATAGGGTAGAGAACGTGGAGAAAAGAGAAAATTCTATGAAAAAAATAAATGACCATTTAAGCTTAAGAGGCTGTTTTTTTCTATTAGGATCAGCCTGGAAGCGGTAAAAACTAATTAAAATTACGTTTTATTTCTATAAAGATTTCAAGCAAAAACAACAGTAAATTTAATCTGAACTCTCAACTTCTCTTTTTACAGTCATTTTTTTTCTTTCAAATTAAGCAAAAATTTTACCGGCTATTTTTTTTATAATTTTAGCCAGTGGAATTTGTGACACAAAAAATGACATTTCTTGGAAAAGGCAAGAATAGATTTTATGGGTAAAATCGTAAGAGATTAAATTTTTAGCATTGCTAAGAAAAAAAGTGGATGAAAACTTGGAATTCAATCAAAGTTAACCTTGTGTCTCATCCTGCAAGCAGCGGAGGGTTTGGATAGATACACAGCTGAGTACCATACAAAATAATGGCCTCATTGATATATAAGCGTTGTTAAATATTTGAATTTACTTTGTTGTCGTAAATTCAATCCGTGGCTCAGGCAGTAAACTGACAAGAAGAATAAAATATTATTTAATATTTAATGCCCCTATTATAGGCAATACCTACATCGATTTAATTTAGGGTTCTATTTTAAATTGTGAAATCATAACTGATTACGATAGGCATCTGAAAAAGACTGGAGGATGTAACGGTCAAAACATGTGACTAAAACGATCAAGTTGTGGACAACATTTTAAGTGAAACAGTGTATATATACAACCATGTATATTTTATTATGATCTAATTTTCATCCGTCTCATACGTTTGTTTGATAATTTACGGCTTTTTTCTTCTTTTAAGAAAATGCGTCAAAAATAGCCATGCTGTTTGAACAACGAATATTGCTGAGCAAAAAAAAAAAAAATGAACTCATCGAATTTTTTCTTCTTATTTATTTACTTATTTATTTACGTATTTTAGAAGTATACTATCGGACGTAAGTAGTGCCTAAATTGTGTTTACACTTAATTTGTAGAATTGAAGTTTAAAGTGAATATACGAAGGTTATTCAATAAACAAGGGAAATTTTGCTTGGAGGACTCTGATTTGCGGCAATATGAAATTGCCTCAAACCAAACATCTTTGCGAAATTAAAACAATTTTTTATATACCCGCTCCACCAATAAAAATAGAGTCTACATATAGGGAAAAATTCCGTAAAAATTATTTTGCTTTTCGCTTATTTATGCTTATTTATTATTGTTGTAATTACTCCAGGTGAGTTTTTCGCGTCGGTGTTAGTGGGTGCTTTTTCACAGGAGCTTGACTGATAGCATGCCTCTTCAAGTTTCCAGAACTCTTCTCACTATTCTGGCCGATTTCAGTAATGCTGGAGTTCGGATGGTCTCTGCTCGTCCTCTGATTTTCAACTCTTCAAGCCCTCTTATCAAGCCATTGGGAATCGTTTCGAGTGCTTAAATTACAATTGGTATCAGCATCTTGCTCATGTTCCATAGCTTTCTAAGTTCTCTAGCAAGGTCTCAGTACTTGTCACTTTTTTGGTTTTCTTTGATTTTTACTCTGTGGTCCGCCGGGATGATAAAGTCCACTCTTCCGGTGGTTCTCTTTTTTTCTTTCTTGTTTTTTTTTTGTTTTTTTTTTTTTGTTAACAATCACAATGTCAGATACTGGTTTTTGCATAAACCATTTGACTGTATTGTCACATTTTAATATCTTGCACAATTCCCTGTGGATCACCTTCTTCACCGAGTCGTTTCTAGTCTTATAGTCTTTTCGCGATAATTTGCTGCACTCACTTTTGTGTGTAATAGTTAGGTCTCTATAAACACATGATCTACACTTGCTATTCCGTTGCGTCTTATCTATTTTTCACTTTAATATCATCATCATCATGTCGTGGTATAGCACGGATTTCCGAAACTCTCACTCTCCTTATTCGTCTCTATCTTCCATCACACCCGACAAGCCTTCTAGAAGACATCCTGTGTCCATACACATCTGTTGTAGATAAGTTCTTGCTGGTCTGCCAACGCTCACACGTCTGTGTGAAGAGGGCCATTGGAGAACGTTGTTTATGATTTCGTCCTGACTCCTCCACCAGTGTTCCACATGGCTTATTCGTCTTATTTTTATGGTTATAGTGACAGGAGGTAGGTGGCCGTACAGTTGTTGCTTTGTCGGATGTTGCTTTCAGGACTTTGCTCAATATAGCACGTAGCCTTCTTTTGCTGTTCCCGTCGAGCTTTTCTCTTTACGCTTAATCAGCGTCCATGTGGTCAACAATATAGCAGAATTGACAAAATTGCTGCTTTGATGTAATAGCTTTTTATTTTATCGGATAGGTCTGATTTCCACATGATCGATAACCTATCAATAGTAGTCCATGCTTTCGCTAGTCGAATATTGACCTTATTTTCAGTAGATGAGACGCTGCTACTGAGGTACGTGAGCTTGCCCATTAATAGTTGTGTTGTTTCCTTCATGATTAAAACAAAGTAGGTATATTTGTAAGGGTTGGGGTATTTGCCAGAAGCGCTATGTTATCTGCATTGTCTGCTTCCATACTAGTCTGCGCGGGGTATCGCCTGCTTTCTGCCTTTTTTTTTTTTTTTTTTTTTTAGTGTTAAGCCATTTTCTTTCATTATATCTATCGACATTCAAAGGATGTAGTCTAGGTAGATGATGAACGAATATGGGGCTAATGTATCCTCTTGCAGGACACCTGTGACAATGGCAAAGTAACAACGTCTGTGTCGCCATCTAGTGAGCGAACCTTTACTTCCGTGTTTTTATAGAGTATCGTTATGGCTGTGATAATTTCTTTAGGGAGACCATACACTAGAAGTATTTGCGCCATCTTCCATCTCTTATGGAGTGAAATAAGAGTGTCGCCTCGATGTTCTTTGCACGAACTTCTTCTATGATTCTACAGATTGTCAGGATCTGTGATGTGGATCATTTTCTTCGAAAAACCATTTAATTCTTTCGAAGAATTTTCTCAATTTCTAGTTCGGTACGGTTGAATAGCAGAACATAAATCATAGCCGCTATAAAACTAAGGGTAATACTTCGGTAGTTCTTGTGTACCATAGGACGAAAGTGTTGTATGTTTTAAAGAAAGGAGTCCGCAGAAAAAGAAATAATCAAACTCGAAATTTAAGGGAGAAAAATAGTAGTCGTTTTTTATTCACTTGCACTACAATAGTTGCAGCTCGTAAAGTTCGTTTCGTTATGTTCTTCCCTTCCCTTCTTCTTGGTGGCGACGCCGGCTGCTGACACACTCATGACAGTTGGGTTGTAACAGGATGGGTAGGACGGATTGGGGTCTCCTGAACCTTTGACGCACTTGTTTTGAAACCTGCCTTCAACTCTGCCAAAATCTCCTGACTTGTTTTCTTATATAGAGATTTTGAAGAACAAATCGAAGATCCCAGAATGTTCGATGCCACCAGTGAAACAGTCGTAAAGCACGTGATAATTCATGAGTGATTATATTAAAATCACGTCTTAAGCCTGTCGGTCATTCTGCCCGCACGCGCTAGGTTCGCGACATTTTCACTGATTGACGACACCCGATGCGCTCGTGTGTTCTCAACGACACCGCCCGTCCGTTATATTGCACTTTCCTAGGTCACTTTTCTTGGGGAAAGGGAGGATGCAGTCTTTTGTCCATCTCTCTTTTGTGTTCTGATTACATACGACGTTGAAGTATCAGAGTAGTAAGTCATCAAATTTCTTTGTCTTCCATATTTCTAGAGGTATTTCATCAAGACCGGCAGTTTTCCCGTTTTTCAGTTTTGTTTGTACTACATAGAGTACTTTAGAGTAAACTGTCCAAGTTTGACGTCAAGTTGGTTATTAATAATTTTCGTGATAGGTTTTATCTGTAATTTTAGGTGATTTTCTAAGAGGATTCATCAAATGTTCTTTCCACTACTGTATCCCTTCTTCTTGGTTAGCAGATTTGAGTTAAACTCTCGAAGTACTCTTCTTTTTAATCACTCCGTTTGCTCTCTTCTTCCACAAACAGAAATGAAGGATATCAGATTTCTCCCTAGAAAATGGACTAAAATTCCCAAATGCTAAATTCCAGGAAAGAAATGATAAACTATGAACCAACAATTATGAAAATAATGCTAAAAGACAGAAAGATTACATCCTAATGGATTAATAGCGCTTTGAATTGTGTTGCATATTTCTCTTTTGAAGAAGTGTCTTACGATCACTGAATTGACACAGCAATGATTACCGGTTCATTGGCCTAGTGGGTAGAGTTATCGCCTATGGTCCGGGAGACCGGGGTTCAATCTCAGGTCGAGTCATACCAAAGACTTTTAAAAATGTTTTTTAATACTTCCTTGCGTAAGAATCAACAATATAAGCTACGTATCAAGGGTAAAGTAGAGCAATCCAGGGGAAGGAGTAGCGCCCTCTCTTACACTTCGGTGTAGTAGCTATTGAAAAGGGAGCCTTCGGGTCGCCCTCGACTTCAGTCGCCAACTTTACTTACTTACTTTATTGTTATTTTCATTATTCTTCTTTTATGAATTTTTCACACCTGTGTTAACTGATGGTTTCTCAGTGGAGTTTTAGTGACGGCAAGTCTCCGTAAGTCATCAGGACTCTTCTCAGTATTCTAGCCAATCTCAATAATGCTGTTGTCTGGTTGGTCTCTACTTGTCCTCTGTTTTCTAATTATTCTTGTCCGGTTATCAATACTCAGGGTTTTTTTTCCGAGTGCACCAATTACAATTGGTATCAACGTCACCTTCATGTTCCATGGTTTGTTCTTTTTTTAGTTCTTCAGCAAGGTCTAGATATTTATCACCACATAACCAACATTTGCTATTTTGTTGCGTCTTATCTATTCTTGCTTTGATATAATTATTTCTTACGACGTTGTTTTGTGCTGCTATTAAAAGAGATTTAATTTCTCTCTAAAAGTTTCGCTTTTTTAGAGACGTCCAAGTCTTCTCGTGTGAGATTTATCTTATTCGTCGCTTGAAATGTCCATAAAGTTGTTTTTCTACCCATTTTTTTTTTTTTTTAGTTATTTTTCTTTTGTTTTCTGCATTGTTTCTGGTGACTGTAGTCAGTTTTTCTCTGCGCGTTTTTCTGTAGTCTTCGAGTCATTGTATCGATGCATCAACGCTATCTTCAATGCTAGCAAGTCCTCTTTCTTCTTTTCATAACATATATAGTCTGTCCACGTTATCATTATTGTTATGATTATTTGACTCTTTCACCCCAACATTATCGAATGGTTTTACCCTGGAGTCTTAGTGACAGCAAGTCTCCTCAAGTCCCTAGGATTCTTCTTTTTATTCTGACCGATTTTAATAATGCTGTAGTTTGGATGGTCTCCATTCTTCCTCTTTTTTTCAAGTCCTCTAGTTCCTATACCAATCCTTTAGGGACTGTACCAAGCGTGCCAATTACAATTAGTATGACCGTCACTTTCATGTTATATTATTTGTTTAGCTCTCTAGTAAGTTCTAGGTACTTATCTCCCTTTTCGGGGTTTTTTTTTTGTTTTTTTTGTTTGTTTTTTTTTCAGTTTTACCCTGTGGTCAGCAGGGATTATTCGGTCCGTTCTCCCTTTTTAATTGACACTCACTAGGTCTGGTCATCTGGCCTAGATAAAATGATCCGTTTGCATCTCAGAATCCTAGAGAATTTTTTGCGTCCCATTTTCTGGGACGGACGCTACGTTGTGCATATTGCATATGTTCGTATGGTCAAATTTAAACTTCTTGCCCAATTCACAGGGGATCACCTTTCCCACCCAGTCCTGTCTAGTCTTATATGTTTATTGTGCTAATTTACTGCATTCGCTTATCATGTGATTGATCGTTTTGTCTCAATATTATTATTATTATTATTATTATTATTATTAAAACTTAATTTGCATTTCTATTTTCTGTTTCTGAAAATCCTTCACCTGATCTTCCCCCATCCAAAAAAAAGGTGATGGAAGGCAGTGATAATATGAATTATACGTATTTATATTTTTTGCTGCCTCTTTTAGGTGATATTTTTCAGTGACATTGATAGTACTCCCTTTAGGTGATGAGCACATCCACAAAGTACCATTGCTTGTATTCTATATAGCCTGAAACAGCCAGGTATATTATTATTATTATTATTATAATTATTATTATTATTATTATTATTATTATTATTATTGTTGTTGTTGTTTGTTTGTTTGTTTGTTTGTTTGTTTGTTTTATTTTTATTTATTTTTTTGTTTGTTATGCCTCCTAAATCATCTCTTCTATCTTCTCACATAAATATTTTTTTTAAATCTTTGCATATACGCAATTAATACGATATTTATTTACAGATCAAATTCTTTTAAGTAATTCATCAGATATTTCCTAAAATTTTCTCTATTAACAAAAATTTGTTTAATAGAACTCGTTTTTGAAACTTGTCTCAACAGAAAACTTCTAATTTGAGGAGAAACATCGAAAAAGATTCTACCATAATTAAAAAAATTCATTACTGAAAGATACTTCTAATTTATAAATTAGGCCAAGCATAAAAAAGTTTAATCATATTGCCTTTTTTTAATTTATCTTTTAACTTAATTATTTACTTAACATTTGACCTTTGGATTTCACAAGTGCCTAATTTTTGATTTACGTTGATAGTCATGATGAAAATCGAACATTTCTTAAGAGAAAACAATATCGGATTCCTCAGTAAAAACTTTAGCTAAATATCAAAAATGAAATTAAATGTCATAGATTTGAATGAATCTGTATTGAAATATGTAAAGTAAATGTCAAAAAATTGAATTTGATCTGATAATGTTATGATAAATGTAAACACAACGAGTGTTTTATGCCCAGACAGTGAAATATCCACTAGTTGCATCTCAAAAAAGAATAAAAGGAATAGAAGATAAATGTTTGTTTGAGACTTAATATTCCCAATCAATACACAGGAGAAAGAGAATAGTCAACCCTGGTGGAGTTAATAATAAGTTCGATCGGAAATTGAAGTGATATCACGGCAATAAATTAAAGCGTGTTGCGTTGGCATCCGAATGAATCCCTGTAGCATGATCAGCGTTGGACTGCTGCGTCGATGAGGGCTAGTATTTGGTTGGAAAGTAAAAAAAAAAAAAAACACCATCCAACGACTCGTGTTAGGACTTTCCGTTGTTTTATTTCATCCGTCTAGTCTGTAAAGTGGTCGAAACAGTAAGAGATGGACAATGAGTACAACATGGTAGCCTTTTCGTCATTAGAAAAACAGATTTATTTTATGTTCACACCCCAGCCGCCAAAATAGAAGAGACAGTGACACAGAGAGACAGAGAGAGAGCGATCAGGAAATTACGTTATATATATATATATATATATATATATATATATATATATATATATTTGTGTGTGTGCGTGTGTGTGTGGTTAGGCAGCAGTCGATCATTTAAGCATGTTTCATTAAATAGTAAAGACACATTTTGTCTGTATAATTTATTCAAGATTCTTTCAAGTTTTCTGGTAAGTGTCTTAGTTTCGTGTTGGAATTGGTAGATGAATTTCCCAAAATTGTCCTAAGCGCTTTCGGAGCCTTCATAGGCCATCATCAGGGGTTGCTTGCTTGTGTAAGGTGTTGGTCTTACCACTACAACTCTCTCCAGATGACTTACAGTGCACCTTAACGACTTCAATGCTATTGCCTTTCATCTTAAGAACCATTCTATTCCTAAATCTAATTTCCGAAAAAATTTAGTTGAAAACACCACTATAATCGCACACGAAATTGATAAGCTACGACTACAAATCCTAGAAGCCCTACATATAAAAAAAAAAAAAAATTAAAATCAATAGAAATTATTTTGAAAATAGCGGAAATATTTTGAAATGCATTTAATATTTTCATCCCGTATTCCTATAGTATTCTATTTCCGTTCATAGCGTTCCTTTTTGAAATAGCGTTCTCCTTTTTAAATACATCAGTTACCCTGTTTTATCCAACTCTGCGTTCCCATATTTTTGTTATGGTATAAACTTTCAAAAAGTTTCAAAATTAAAAAAAAACAAAAAACACACCTTACACAAGCAAGCAACCCCTGATGATGGCTTATGAAGGGTCTGAAAGTGCACAGGACAATTTTGGGAAATTCATCTACCAATTCCAACCTGAAACTAAGACACTTATGAGAAAACTTGAAAGGATCTTAAATAAATTATACAGACAAAATTTGCCTTTATTATTTAATGAACCCTATATATATATATATATATATATATATATATATATATATATATATATATATACACGCGCGCGCCACCCCGACTTGCAGCTACTTTCAACTGTAGGTGACTGAGTTCTGAGTTGGTGGTCCAAGTATATCAAATTACCACTGCACAGTGGATGAGAGATTAGACTCTGTCAAATAGTTTTTCCTCGGTTTCAGTTTTTTGTTTCTTTATAAACAAAATGCTTAGATCCTTTCAGAATACGACAGGCATCTGCAAAATAGAGTAAGATGCCGCATTTGAAGTACTATGACTTTAACAGCAAAGTTATTGACATCTTTTCAAATAAATTGGTGCATAAATGATAATGTAGATTTTAATACGACCTATTTTTTCTCCCGATCCCTTTTTTGCCGTCACAGCCAATGGATTGAGAAATGTCGGTTTTGTTCATTTGCACAGAAATAGGCTTTTACTGATATCTCTCATGTCCCACTGTAAGCCACTACAGTGCAGCTGTGGGCACCTCTGGTGGTGTAACGGTTAGCAAGCTAGACTAGCAAACTTACACGAGTGAGTTCGATTCTCATTGTGCCACATCGAAGCAAAGAGCTTTTTAAATTACCACTACAGTGCAGCTGTGAATGAAGACTGCTGAGGCATTTGTTGTAATGCCACTTGCAGTCTACATATTGCGAGAATACTGTAGTCCGTAGAAAAAAAAAACATCATCTTGTCAAAAAATAAATTCTCGTGTAGTCTCGTCCTGATATAATTGTTCGACCATGTTTTCTGTTGTTGTGTTGATGGATTGTTTTGTTTTACGGCGTATCAACCTTTTTAGGGTCTTTTACGTCGAATCAAATTTCAAACAATTCAGTTTTGTATTAGTATAGTTTTTTTGTTAACAAACAGTTTAATGTCAAAACAGTTCTATTACAAACAATTCAGTTTAGCGTATGTACACAGCTTAGTTCTTTTTAAAACAGTTCTATTTCAAACAGTTCAGCATAGCATAAGTACGCAGTTTAATATGTCAAAAACAGTTCTATTTCAAACAATTCAGCTAAGCGTAAGTACACAGTTTAGTTCTATTTGACCGATAGATAGAACAATATCGGGTTCAACCACTCCGGGTCAGAGGGGACCTGGAAGTAAAGGGGTACTTCACTTTCCTCAAAGCTCCTGCATTACTGGAACTTTACCAGCAGATTGTTTAGTATCATTTTCAGGACACTCCTGGGGTGGGGGTCTTACTCCACTGTAGAGAAGCAGTCGGTGTATTCTATAGCCCCAAACGACTGGGAACATTTTCTTTGAGTTTGGAATCAAAGTTGTTATTTCTTTACGAATATGGCTGATTGATTGATTGATTTTAACAGCGTGTCAACCCGTCTGGGGCTATTCTATGCCTTAATGTTAGGGAATTGTCAATCTTTACATTAACATTTATATTTTGTGTAATTTCTTACAAGTTTTTATGCATACTGACCTGGCATTTTATCTATTGTAGTCACAGATGGGACCCTAACAGGCATTACAACTCCGGGTCAGAGTAGACCTGGGAGTAATTGCAATGAGGGCGTACACCATCATCATCATCATCATAGCACGCTGCCAGTACTAATCTCCCTGACCCTCTCTAGCCACCCGTCTCTATCGTTCATCGCTCCTGGGAGTTCTTCGAGGTTATATCCTGTATCGGCATGGAGCTGTTGTATATAGGTTCGAGCAAGTCGTCCAACTTTTGCTCGTCCATGTGAAGGGGTCCACAGTAATATATCACTTATGAGTGCCTCCTTACTTCTCTAGCAGTGCCCCGCATGTCTAGTTCGTCTTACTTGGATAGTTTTCGTGATGTGGTATTTGGCCGTACAGTTGCTAATTTGTGGAATGCTGCCTCCAGGACTTGTTTAATATTCTTGACGGCATTCTTGTATAAATACCATTCAGCTTAGCGCTTAGTTAGCGTCCATGTGATGCATCTATATAGCAGTATCGACACAACTGCTGCTTGGAAAAAACTGCGTTTTATTTTATCGGTCAGGTCTGACTTTCATATGACCGAGAATCTATCAATAGATATCCATGCCTTTGCTAGTCGCATGTTGATGTCTTTCTCGGTGGATGAGACACTGCTTCCTAGGTAAGTGGACTTGTTCACTAGTTTCAAAGGCCCACCCTTTAGTGTGGATATGTTGCCTCTTTAATTAAAGCACATGTATTCCGTCATGTATCCGTTGAATGGACGCTTTTGACACCAGCTGCTTGTTCCAGACTATGTAGCAGGGTTTCAGCTCAGGCGGGTGTATTTGCCAGAAGCGCTATGTCATACGCGTAGTCCGTGTACATAATTGTTTGTGCGGGGTAACATTTGCTTCTTTCCTCTGCTAGCTGGAAACTGTTTTCTTTCGTTAAATCAATAGACATTCTAAGCACTTTATAAAAAGGTATAGAACTAATGTGTCTCCTTGTAGCACCCCTGCTACAAGGTCGAAGTAGTCTGTGTCTCTATCAGGGGAGAGGACTTTTACTTTCATGTTTTTATACAGCATCATTATGGCTGCGACGGTTACTTTGGGGAGGCCGTAGGCGAGAAGTATTTGCTCCATCTTCCCTCTGTGTATGGAGTCAAATGCCTTGAAGAAGTCGAGGAATGAATTTGTTGCCTCAAGTTTTTTTTTTGCCGGTACACCTTGTAGAATTTGAGGGATAGTCAAAATTTTTGATGTCATGGATCGATTTCTCTAAAAGCCATTTTGGTTCTTCCTAAGTATTTTGTCACTTTTCGGTTCTATGCAATTGCGTAGTAGAGCATTGTAGATCTTTTTTAATCAATGTCAAAACAGTTCTATTACAAACAATTCAGTTTAGCGTATGTACACAGCTTAGTTCTTTTTAAAACAGTTCTATTTCAAACAGTTCAGCATAGCATAAGTACGCAGTTTAATATGTCAAAAACAGTTCTATTTCAAACAATTCAGCTAAGCGTAAGTACACAGTTTAGTTCTATTTGACCGATAGATAGAACAATATCGGGTCTTACTCCACTGTAGAGAAGCAGTTTATAAACAGGTATAGAACTAATGTGTCTCCTTGTAGCACCCCTGTAGTCTGTGTCTCTATCAGGGGAGAGGACTTTTACTTTCATGTTTTTATACAGCATCATTATGGCTGTGACGGTTACTTTGGGGAGGCCGTAGGCGAGAAGTATTTGCTCCATCTTGGTTCTTCTTAAGTATTTTGTCACTTTTCGGTTCTATGCAATTGCGTAGTAGAGCATTGTAGATCTTTTTTAATCCTCCGATATCATGAACTAAAGACTTACAATCAAATGCAGTTTATAGTCATACCCAAGGTATCCATTCTTGAGGGTCCTTACTCCCTTGCAGAGTGTACAATCAGCGTATTCTGAGCCCCGAAGACGGATCGATTACACACCGGAATCACTCCCTGTCTATATATTTCCGTTCCCATCTTGAGACATCTACAGATTCTGTAATCATTCTTTCTATATATTTATTTCATCCCATCGTTTCTAATTGAAATGTTTTGATGTGTAATGCCCCGTTCGGTCTTCCTAGTGTTTTGCTTGAGATATAGCTGTCAAGATATATTAACTGGTCAACTAATTTCAGAGGTTTATAACAGAAATTGTAAATGGTGCCTTCTTGTTTAAAACACGCACACTAAAAATTTCAATACACGCCTGGCGAAGTCACGCACTGCGATTTTCAGGTTATCGATCAAATGAAAATCTGATATATCCGATAAAATGAAATAGGATTTCTTTCATGCTAGGACTTAGCAAATACTACTAAATGGATGCACTATCTACATGCTAAACAAACCCATGGAGTAAAAGCAGGATTGAAACTTTTCATATCCTTTGGGCAAAACCTTACGAAACTGCTGCTCTTCGGCCAACCCATCCAAATAAGACGAACAAGTCGTGCGGTGCACTGCTGGTGAAGTAAGGTCCAACTCCAAAGAGACGATCTACGCTGGACTCCAACTTATGGACACCCCTGTGCTTGTAGAACAGCAAGGACTCACATCAGCTCTATACAAACACAATTTGCTATCTAAACAACTAGGCAATGCAATGGATGATAGGGGTGGATAGCAATAGAGATTCAGGGAACTTTGTGCTATCAGTGAGACTTTGCAATTAATGTATTCTTTAGTAGTTTCTAACCGTTACGACAAAATGAAGCTTAGCCAAGACACCAATGAATGCAGCTGCGTGTAAAAAAAGTTTAGTCATATTGATTTGTTCTTTTTGTTGTGGGTTTCTTTTTTGTTTGTTTTTTAATCAATTTTCATTCAAATTTTACTTGAAAAGAATCAGTCCTCGCGGGAAAGAACGCACATTTTTACATCAAAACATTTTTTTTTTTATTCGAGAAAATCTTGTTAAACACATTAGATCCTGCAACAACTAAACTACGAAAAGGCATTTCTTTAATTGACCCTAAAGCAAACCAAAAAACTCTAGTTTGATTTTTTTCCATCTCTATTTGTCCATTTTTGCTGCTATTATCTCTGACGGCAACACCTCACAAGGCACCAACTATACGGTCAACTGCCCCCCATCACGAAAACTATTCAAGTTAGAGGAACCAGACACGCGAGACCCTGCTGAAGAAGCAAGGACGAACTCATCAGGGATATACTCCTATGGACCCCCACATATTGGCCAAGCAAAAGCAGGACGACCAGCTCGGACATACATACAGCAGCTATGTTAGGATAAGGGATGTAGCGCAGAAGACCTGCCAGAAGCGATGAATGATAGGGATAAGTGGCGAGAGAGGGTCAGGTATATCCGTGCTAGCGGCACGACATGATGATGATGATGATCTTTACAGAAGCAGAAGGTACCCTGAAAAAACAATTACCGACATGGACTACGCCGATGACATAGCGCTTCTGGCAAATGCACCTGCCCAAGCCGAAACCCTACTACATAGTCTAGAACGAGCTGGTGCAGGCATCAGCCTCCATATCAATGCACACAAGATGAAATATATGGGCTTTATTCAAACAGGCGACATCTTCACACTAAACGGTACTTCCCTGAAACAAAATTGACAAGTTCAGCTACTTAGGAAGCAGTGTCTCATCAACTGAGACAGACATCAATACGCGACTAGCAAAGGCATGGATAGCTAACGATAGGCTATCGGTCATATGGAAGTCAGAACTGACCGATAAAATAAAATTCAGTTTCTTCCAAGCAGCGGTCGTGTCGATACTGCTATATGGATGCACTACATGGACACTAACTAAACGTATGGAGAAAAGCCTGGACGGAAACTACACAAGGATGCTGCAAACAATATTGAACAAGTCCAGGAGGCAGCACCCCACAAAGCAGCAACTGTACGGACACCTAACACTCATCACAAAAACTATAAAAATTAGACGAACCAGGCATGCGGGGCACTGCTGGAGAAGTAAGGATGAACTCATAAGTGATTTACTCCTACTGATTCCTTCACATGGACGGGCAAATGCAGGACAACCAACTCGAACTTACAAACAGCAGCTTTTTACCAATACGGGATGTAGTTTCTGAAGACTTGTCGGAAGCAATGGACGATTGGGAGGAGTGGTGAGAGAGGGTCAGAGATATCCATGCTGATTGCGTAACATGATGATGATGATGATCTTTACACAGATTATAGTTAACAGCATTCTTTACATTTTTATTTCTTCAAAGAATTATGAAACCATTATAAATTTTAACTAGTACAATAATCATTCGTTAAATAAGGGGAAATATTGACGTTGGAGTTGGCAATGGAAAACACTAATAACTCATTTTTTCAAGGAAATCATTCCAGATGGGTCACAAAGGTCAGAATCAATTTCTTTACTGACCACTGAACCGAGAACTTTTTCTCTACCGAAAAGTCTGTGTTTTTACTGTATGGACTGCTCTTTCGACTCAGGTTCGTAGTGGCAAACTTATTTTAAGTCTATTTGTAAACATTTTTTTTTACTTCAATATGCTTCTTTGTACATATCATATATTCTTCTTAAAATTTTACCGAGTTACACTTTTCATCCACCAAACATTTGATGATAAAACTTTGTTTAACCATCGAAAGAACTGTTCAATTTTTAACTATTTTGAACTGACTCAAAAGAAATATTTTTGAAAGATTAAAATAATCTTTACTCTAAACCACTTTCAAATAATGCTGAGTTTACATTTATGGAAAAATCTTCCTTAAAAAATATTTTCCTCTTGTCGAAAAGTTTCTCTTATCTATAAACTTACTCTCGTATCTTCTTTCCTGTTTTAGCATTCAGCTGATTTTTGTCTCAACTTAGAAGTAACAAAAAGAAATAAGTATTTTAAATGAATAATAGTTAACGATCTGTTGCCTGAAAATAAAAATAAAACAGGAATTATTTGATGAGGGTGATTATCCTGAAACTCTTACTACTCACCTCTCTGTCATCATTGTTGAAGGAAGAAATCATAACACTTGCTTTAAAAAAATATAACCCTCTTTTTATTTCTTTTTAGGGTCGAAAATCTGTAGGTGCGTGAGAGAGACGGATGCAGGCTAAAGACTCAGTTGGCTGAGGACTGAGAGGACCACTATATTGACTATCTTATTCTTAGCCGTGTTGTGCCATATTCCGGGCCCCATTTGGCACTTCTTCTGTTTCTCGGTCTGTGAGGGTGAAACTGTCAACTGTGGCCTCCCGCCGGCTACACACTGGCGCTCCCAGGACCTCTTGACTGTCTGAATCGCTTCACTGCTGACTACACGACTGACCGTTACTGCTTGTAGTGTCTGCACATATGATTTTACAACACCTTTGCGTTTCCGGTTGTCAACCCATGTGATCTGTTTACACCCAAGTATCGCTCTATTTCCGATTGTTTACACATTGCATCCTGTGTAGAGAAGTCACTGATTGACGGCTCTGTCAAAGTCAATATGTAACAAATAAAACTTTAAGGTCATCAACACTGCGTCAATAATTAGTTAATTAATATCAAAATGCTATAAAGTTTACTGACGTCCGTCAGTACACTAAGGATGTGACACAATGCAATTTTTTAGCCGCGTAAAGCGTGCTTAAATTCATTGTTTTTTCGTTTCTTTGACCGGACACTTTAACAAAGCTAAAGAACTAAGTCTGCTCAATTATTTCTTTCATAGCTGGAGAGGAAAAGATGTACTCATGACTTTCCCGATTGTATTATTATGAAGTGGAGCGCGAACAGCCTAGCGCCGAAATTGAACTCGGGTCGCTGATTACATTTTCAATGGATATAACTACTATACTAAAAGTCCCTCGAATTCGTAAAACCATTAGAGTACTCAATACACAAAAATGCAGAGCAATATCATAATATATTTTGATTAAAAGTAGTTAGTTTTTACCCGACTTTACATTTACATTTAATATACTTTTTACGATATATAGATAGATGAATAGATATATCAATTGTGTGTACATTTGCCAAATGAGCGGGGTGTTCACCAATGGTCCAGGAGACCGGGGTTCAATCCCAGGTCGAGTCATACCAAAGACTCAAAAATGGTACTTGATGCTGCCTTGCTTAGCACTCGGCATTATAAGGTACGGATCGAGGGTAAAATAGAGCAATCCAGGGAAAGGAGTAGCGCCCTCCCCTACACCTCAGTGTAGTAGCTATTGAAGAGGGAGCCTTCGTGTCATCCTCGACTATGGTTGCCAACTTTACTGAGTTTATGAATATATAAGTTTGTATAACTTAAATATATATGTTCTATCAATTGAATAAAACACCCCCTTTTTAAATCAATATACCAAACTGCATTATCGATATATATATATATATATATATATATATATATATATTATTGGTAACAACGTTCTCTATTCAATGACGTGATTGTGCTTCCTGAACTTGTCGTAGTTACCATGGAAATGCATAGGAGGCTTTTATTTCGGAACCTTCCTTCGTGTATTCTTAAACGCCATTTTATGACGAGGTCTAATCTCTGTGCAGGCAGCCGTATTGAGATTAGATTGTTTAAATATGGGCAGTATACTCGTCATCAAAATAGCAACTTGAGATTGCATACAACGTGAAAGCAGTGATAAGGAAACTGCTAGGGTTTTTTCTTGCAACATATGTCTTATCAAAGTTTTAGCCTCTGAAAGGGAATGATTAGCAAAATCAGAACATGAACTCGGCGAGATATGTTTTATCCAAACACCAACTTTCTACACTTTCATTTGAGATTGTTCTGATCAGCTTCGCCAATCAACAGCTCGTAACCACTTTTCATGCGAACATGGCCGTCTTTTTAGACTCATTTCTTCTTCTTGATTTTCCCATACTTTCTCCATTTCTTTCATCCTACTTCCTTTTTTCATTTTTATTTTAGTCCTTGTGAGTTTTTCATGCGAGTGTAAGCTGGTTGGCTTTCACTGCAGTCTGAGTGACAGCAAGTCTCCCCAGATCTTCAGAACTCTTCTCTGTATCACGGTTAATATAAAAAATTCTTAATTCAAGACCTAGGGTGAGGGAAGTTAGTGACTATATGTATTCTGTATAGTCATTTTTTTTTTTATCACTATAGTATTCGGACTATTGTCTTTATATTCATAACATTTTGACCGATGCGTCCGTCGGTCTTCTTTAGGTGTTTCAATCCACCGAGTAAAAATGATTCAAATTCTGTCAACCATGATCGTGTACAAGTGTTATGCTATTGTAAATACTCTTCGATATTTAGTTGAGATTGAACATGCAACGTCCAGATGATTTCACTTAGAAGTACTTTTCAACTAAACGTCAATATCTGTTGTGCCATCCTGCTGGATAATTAGAGTGAATTTTTCTGACTTATAAACCTAGTTTCAACTCATGAGATACTACTTATTACAATTACCATATTTACCAACCCCTCCGCTCGGGCAGGATATGACACAAGGTCAATTTTTTAAGCGGAGTTTAACAGATTTGAATTCAGAGTTGTTCTTCTCCCAGACCAGTTGCCTCACCAAGGCTGAAGAACCCAGTTTGCCCTACTATTTACCCATAGCTGGGGGTGGGGAATAATTGGATTCATACCTTTCCCGAGGGTATTAGTACTATGTGAAATGCTATCAGCCTCGTCCAGGATTTGAACTCGTGTCGCCGTGTCCATTTCCTACGATGATAACCATTACACCACGGGCACCTATTACGTACGATTTTTTACCTTAGCTCATTTGACAAGCGTTTTTCATCAAGTCTTTTTTATTATTGGTTTTCATTGCGTATTCATCTCTATACGTGGTCTGCTCACTGTTGATCAGCGTATACGTTGCTTCTTTAAGATCTCGTATTCTCCTGTGTTCTTCCCTATCTATTTTTTTAACTTCATCCTATAGAAGTAAGTTTTACTTTTCTTTCCACATATGGTCAGCCATACACGATTTTTTAAAATCTCACTTCGTACTACTTCTTTTTGATGTTTCCCTTGCCTTACTTTTAGTGGATGGCATGTCTCGCCTTTGTGTTCTTTGATACAACTACATGAGATGGAGGACATGCAATTCTTGGTCATGTTGTATTCTGTTGGGAGCTTAACTTGAAAGAGACGTTTCTGAATAGTCGATCCACGCGTGAATATTGTCCTGATATCAAATAGACAGCATATCTTTTGAATCTTTTCGCCTAGGCCTTTTAGATAGGGCGGACAGACTACGGTGAGTTTTCGGATTTTGTTCTCAGTCGTTCGATCCAGATTTCTTGGAAGAATGCAACTGTATTCCAATAGATAATCGGACTGATACAGGTGTTTGGTTAAGAAGTACTTCTAATTGAATTCATTAAGAGGTTGCAGGTTCAATCCCAACTACACGTAAATATTAAAGAATTCCGCTTAACATTTGAACCTGGTCGTGAATAACAGAATTAAAACAAACTATCTACGCGGATTAAAAAAAAAGGGATTCGGTTTGAAAATCTGTGTGGGTTTCAGAGTTTTATATGAAACACTTGAATAAGGAAGAGGTATGCATCGACGGAAACTTTATGAATATAACAATAAAGATAAAGCCAATAGTCTGAATATTATGAGAGATAAAGATTATCAAGCTTCATCACAGACATTTTGACGAAGAGTATTTATGCTTTTGCAGTGTCTTTTTGGTGATATTTTTCTTTCACATTAATAGTATTCTCCTAAAATAGGAGCAGTTACGTTAAGTGCAAGTTTTTGTATTTCCTATAAGCTTGGACTGCCAGGTAACTTAATGTGTTTATCTGTCCCTTTCTTGATCATATCCAGGACTTCACATATTACTGGAAGGGTGGTAGTTTTAAGATGCTACATTTGTTTCGATTTCTATTTCCAAGTCCTAGTATTTATTTTATAGTATTTTTTGACACTTGGCACTGCCATATCAATTAGAAGGTATGTTTTCTTTTATAGTCCTAAAAAATTTTATCTTGTCTATTGGTCTTTATTTTTCTATTAGTTTGAAATCTAAAATCCCAGAGAATAGTAGCTCTTTTAGTTTTCGCTATTGGTTCAGGCTGGCGTTTATACCAGTTTACGTATTCAATATTCCATAATATTTGCAGACATTTCAATGAATGCAACGTCAAATTTTATGCATTGTATTTTGCTGTTTTTAGGATTGGGCAACCTGACACTAAGTGGTTAGTTGATTCAATTTTTTTTACTTGTACAATCTACGTATTGGGTTTGATTGATTTTTGTCATTTTTGTTTCTTCTTCTTCTGCTGCTGCTTATTATTATTATTATTATTACTATTCACTTACTTCCACTTCATTTTCATCTTGCACTTTCTTCTTCTTCTTCTTCTTCTTCTTCTTCTTCTTCTTCTTCTTCTTCTTGCCGTACCAGTCACCTGTTTCCGTAGACATTTTTTTTATCCAACTGTCTCCATCTCTAAAACTTCCTCTCATTGAAAATACAAGAGTTAATCATTCTGCACACGAATCATCATCATCATCATCATGTCGTGCCGCCAGCACGGATATCCTTGACCATCTCTCGCCACTTTTCCCTATCGTTCATCGCCTCCGGCAGGTCTTCTGGGTTACATCCTGTGTCCTCACATAGCTGCTTGGCCTAGCGGTTAGAGTGTTCGCCAATGGCCCGGGAGACCTGGGTTCAATCCCAGGTCGAGTCATACCAAAGACTCAAAAAATGGTACTTGATGCCTCCTTGCTTAACACTCAGCATTATAAGGCACGGATCAAGGATAAAGTAGAGCAATCCAGGGAAGGAGTAGCGCCCTCCCCTACGTCTTTGTGTAGTAACTATCGAAAAGGGAGCCTTCGGGTTACCCTCGACTATGGTCGCCAACTGCACACCAATAGCCTCTCTTATTTACTTAGATTCCATTACTGCGAGTCAAATTGCAAACAAAATCACTTTCACAAAGCCGCCAGTGTTAAGATATGTTCCACATCGAAATGAGATCAAATGAAACGACTTGAATTAGTTAATGAGCTGTCAGCAATTTTAGCGTTACTTCTGCAACCCTAAATAGCCTTTCAGTGTTGTTTTTAAAGTGCTTTTAGCAGATAATCTTTGCTTGGAAAACTTTTCTCTATGCCGTTGTCTTATTGATTTATATTTTTTAGGCTTTTACAGAGTCTCTTTTCATAGTAATGGCATTAGATGTTATTGAAAATAGTCCAAATCTAGAAGAAAGTTTAAGATCTTGCCATCTCTTTCTGCATAGATAAAAGAGTAAAGTAGTTTTTTTATGTTTACAATCCCAACTCAAACGAATATTTTTTTTCTTTCTGCTCTGTCAGCTGGTGCTATAGAATACGTCAAGTGCTCCTCTGCAGAAAGGGTAAG
>OY757934.1:50300232-50337732 GCA_963585895.1 Sepioteuthis lessoniana | reverse complement strand
CCATCTATAGCTTGATATACCGGTAAACAAGCTTAATTTCCCTTTTTGTATTATATCATTCATTTGTATATATGTATATATATATGTGTGTGTGTGTGTGTGTGTGTGTGTGTGAGAGTTGGCGTATTCATATAATTGATGTATATATATATATATATATATATATATAGTGAGAGAGAGAGAGTGATATAGATACACACACATATATATATATATATATGTGTGTGTGTGTGTGTGTGTGTGTGTGTGTGTGTGTATATATATATATATTTATATTATTATATTTTTGGTTCATGAAAATTTATATAAACAAATGAATAATTAAATCATTGGTAAAAAAAAAAGAGGAGGAACTTTTCTAAAACAATAAAATAGCTATTTTACTATTTTAGAATAGATATTAGATATATGTATATATAAATAATGTGTCGTGTAGCCCGCCTTGAGCTACCGAAACTGTGTTATCACCCTGGTTAGAAGCTGATGAGGGCTGGGTATCGCACGTGCTTTCACGCGTTTTAGGATGAAAAAAAAAAAATTATTCATATATATATATATATATATATATATAGTATTTTGTAAGATATTTATTAGATATATGTATATACAAATAATGTGTCGTATAAGATTATATATCCATATATATATATATATATATATATATTGATACATATATGTAAGTGTTTGTGTTGAGTTTTTGCGTGTTGTCTGTGTGTGTACTAGTGTGTAACTTGACTTGAGACTACTCGTTGAATCATTTGTGTTCCAGTTCTCACATGAGCCGATCAAAAACTCTTGTGAAACTAGTAACTTCGAAAAAGGCTAATAAATTTGTTTTTATATTTATAAAGACTATCTTATAGATTTACCTGGACGCATTATCTGTCACATTCTAGTCTTCTTAAAGGGTTTGGGGCCTTTTAACGTTATTCCCAGGTGATCAAGCTTGGATTGATCACTTCCTTACTTGCTTCCAAGCAGTAATCAATGAACTTGACATCTTTATTTAAGCCTCGACCCTTGGTGGCTATTCTTTAAGTTAGTTCAATGGCTGCGCTTAAGAGCGCATTTAACTGTATTTAGAATGTTTATCATATAATAGGTGACTCGAGACTATTACAAGTTTTCGAATGAGATTAAACAATCAACGCAGTTCTTTATTATTATAAACTAGAGAGAGAGAGAGAGAGAGAAACACACGTGCACATACAATATGCTATCCAGACACTGATAGAGAAATTAAATCAGATCAGTTCTATAAGGTCCTGCCCCCTCTTCTTAAGAGATAAGATTTGGATTTATTGCATGTCATTTGAGGCGCCCAAAAGGGGAATACTGGTCATTACAAAAGAGTTCGCAACTTACTGGCTACCCCATTTTTCTAGCCTGGGGCAACTAGTCAAAGCTAGCAAATAACGAGAGGCTTGCCTAGTATTATGGTTTTCGTTGAAATCCTGGGTGGAAATCTTGGGTATAAACAATTTAGTGGGTACGATTCTCACTAAGTGTTGCAGGCACCTGGTCTTGAGCCGGTATTAAGTAAGCAAATTAATTCATGACTTGTGAGTTCGATTCTCAGTAGATGCCCTATCCATCAAATTGTATCATATCTACGTCAACTTTAATGAAAAACTACTTGTCAATTTGATTCTCACTAAGCACCCAAACACTTCTGGTCATGCTCAATAAACATATCTATAAAATTCTAAATGCAAATATCGAAGCCAAAAAGATGATAAAACAACGAAGGGAGGTCAGCAGATCTTAATAGATGATCATACTTCATAAAAAGATTTATAAAATAAATGCTAGTGAGTTCACGTAGTTTGTATTTCATAGCCACCAATGTTTTAATGACATACATCAGTTTAATTTTTACTATAAACCAGTAACGAAAAAGACAGCGGTGACATTTCTTTAAGACAAAAAGATGGCTATAGAAAGTAGGGAGGTCAGAAGATTTAATAGATGATAAAATCGAGAGATAAAGACAAAAAGATGGCTAAAGAGAGTAGGGAGGCCAGCAGATTATAATAGATGATAAAATAGAGAGATAAAGACAAAAAGATGGCTAAAGAGAGTAGGGAGGCCAGCTGATTTTAATAGATGATAAAATGGAGAGATAAAGACAAAAAGATGGCTAAAGAGAGTAGGGAGGCCAGCAGATTATAATAGATGATAAAATAGAGAGATAAAGACAAAAAGATGGCTAAAGAGAGTAGGGAGGTCAGCAGATTTTAATAGATGATAAAATAGAGAGATAAAGACAAAAAGATGGCTAAAGAGAGTAGGGAGGTCAGCAGATTATAATAGATGATAAAATAGAGAGATAAAGACAAAAAGATGGCTAAAGAGAGTAGGGAGGCCAGCTGATTTTAATAGAAGATAAAAGAGAGAGATAAAGACAAAAAGATGGCTAAAGAGAGTAGGGAGGTCAGCAGATTTTAATAGATGATAAAATAGAGAGATAAAGACAAAAAGATGGCTAAAGAGAGTAGGGAGGTCAGCAGATTTTATAGATGATAAAATAGAGAGATAAAGACGAAAAGATGGCTAAAGAGAGTAGGGAGGCCAGCTGATTTTAATAAAAGATAAAATAGAGAGATAAAGACAAAAAGATGGCTAAAGAGAGTAGGGAGGCCAGCAGATTATAATAGATGATAAAATAGAGAGATAAAGACAAAAAGATGGCTAAAGAGAGTAGGGAGGCCAGCTGATTTTAATAGATGATAAAATAGAAAGATAAAGACAAAAAGATGACTAAAGAGAGTAGGGAGGCCAGCTGATTTTAATAGATGATAAAATAGAGAGATAAAGACAAAAAGATGGCTAAAGAGAGTAGGGAGGCCAGCAGATTTTAATAGATGATAAAATAGACAGATAAAGACAAAAAGATGGCTAAAAAAAGTAGGGAGGCCAGCTGATTTTAATAGATGATAAAATAGAAAGATAAAGACAAAAAGATGACTAAAGAGAGTAGGGAGGCCAGCTGATTTTAATAGATGATAAAATAGAGAGATAAAGACAAAAAGATGGCTAAAGAGAGTAGGGAGGCCAGCAGATTTTAATAGATGATAAAATAGAGAGATAAAGACAAAAAGATGGCTAAAGAGAGTAGGGAGGCCAGCAGATTATAATAGATGATAAAATAGAGAGATAAAGACAAAAAGATGGCTAAAGAGAGTAGGGAGGCCAGCTGATTTTAATAGATGATAAAATAGACAGATAAAGACAAAAAGATGGCTAAAAAAAGTAGGGAGGCCAGCTGATTTTAATAGATGATAAAATAGACAGATAAAGACAAAAAGATGGCTAAAAAAAGTAGGGAGGCCAGCTGATTTTGATAGATGATAAAATAGACAGATAAAGACAAAAAGATGGCTAAAAAAGTAGGGAGGCCAGCTGATTTTAATAGATGATAAAATAGACAGATAAAGACAAAAAGATGGCTAAAAAAAGTAGGGAGGCCAGCTGATTTTAATAGATGATAAAATAGAGAGATAAAGACAAAAAGATGGCGAACAAAAGTAGGCAGGTCAGCAGATTTTAATAGATGATAAAATAGAGAGATAAGGACAAAAAATGGCTAAAGAAAATAGAGAGGTCAGCAGATTTTAATAGATGATAAAATAGAAATATAAGGATTCCACGTTGGTGATGATCGGGTTATTTTTTATATACATAATTTTGTTTACCAAAATATTCCCTTTATTTGTTGAGTGACCCTCGTATTTACCTAATTTCAATTAAATTTACAGTATTCATTCTTTTATGTCATTACCTTGCCTACACAACAGGACGTGGATATTTTCGTGCGTACAGTAATGAGATAACAAAAATAGTTCAATTTCGTCAACATTCTCGATTTGGGCGCCTCAGGAATCAGGCAATGGATCTAAGTCTATTCCTTGTAGACAGGTGTATATGTATTGCTTGGATCTGGGAATAGTAGATTGAAGTTAAATCCAACTAAGAGTAAAGCAGAAACATATTCGTTCAGAAATTGAACTTGGATCTCTGATTCAATTAGCTTTAGTCCATAACCAGAAGATATGAATAGTCCATTGAAAGACTTACAGATGATAGACATGAGCCGTTCCTATTCCATATGCTATCAACTCGTGCCTGGCTAACCATTTGCTTGTCTTTCGTAAATAAGCTTTGTACATAATTGTCGGTGTCTTGCTGGAAGTATTGATTGCTTGAATGGAGTTTAAGTAATAAATGATACGGTTTGAAACTATCTAATTTTTTTTAAGCTATATTCAGCCAATTGATACCAGTTAGAGTCTGTGAAATAACGGACATTGATGGTGCTGAGAAAGAGAATAAACACTTTTATTTCAACCAATAAGCACTTTTAACAAACAAAACAAATATGAACGACATAAATTAACCATCCTATGTTCAATATTGATTAATTATCATATTTACCCAACCCCTCCGCTCGGGCAGGATATCACACAAGGTCAATTTTTATAAGCGGAGTTTAACAGATGTTGAATCCAGTTTTCATTCTCCTAGACTAGTTACCTGGCCAAGGCTGAAGAACCTAGTCTGCCCTACTATTTACCCATAGCTGGAGGGAGAATAATTGGATTCATACCTTTCCCAAGGGTATTAGTACTATGTGAAATGTAATCAGTCTCGTCCAGGATTTGAACTCGTGTCGCCGTATCCATTTCCTACGACGATAACCATTACACCACGGGCACATTTCAATATTGATTAATCATACCTTTCCTCTTTGTTCGACTGAAGTCGATAAGACGGAGAATGAAGAGCGCAAATTAAGTTCCGATTTTCTACCTACGTCATTTTTCTTTCTAATGATGTCGAGAAAACCACAGGTCAATTGCTCTCAACTAACTTAAACTCACTCTGAACTAACATTCACAATTGTTAGACTCAAGAGTCCTTAACAGAGAATAAATATCATGTCTGCCTAGTTGCAAAAAAAATTGACCATTGAAAATGAGAAAATATTTTTGTTCTGTTCACTTTGCTTTATTTAACGTTCAAATTTTAAATATTAGGCATGAATACTTGAAAAGACGTAGATGAGTGCAACTAAATAATTATCAAATATAAGTAGTTGCTTCATCATCATCATATCGTGCTGGTAGCACGGATATCCCTGACCCTCTCTCGCCACTCCTCCCTATCGTTCATCGCCCTAGGTAGGTCTTCAGGACAACATCCTGTATCCTCACATAGCTGCTGAATGTACGTTCGAGCTGGTCGCCCTGCTTTTGCGGGGCCATGTGTGGGGATCCATAAGAGTACATCTCTTATGAGTTCATCTCTGCTTCTCCAGCAGTGTCCTGCATGTCTGGTTCGTCTTGAGAATAAATACATGAAGTTCTAATTTTTACGATTGATTAGAGGGTAGAGTGTTCGCCGATGGTCCGGGACACCTGAGTTCAATCCCAGGTTGCGTCATACAAAAGACTTTAAAAATGGTACTTGATACCTCCTTGCTTAATACTCAGCAATATAAGCTACGTATTAAGGGTAAAGTGGAGCAATCCAGAGAGAGGAGTTGCAACCTCCCCTACACCACGGTGTTGTAGCTATTGAAAAGGGAGCCTTCTGGTCACCCTCGACTACGGTCGCCAACTTTACTTTACTACAGTATAAGTCGTGGAGGGCATCTTTGGTGGTGTAATGGTTAACAAACTAGACTAGCAAACCTACACGAGTGAGTTCGAGTCTCATTAGTTGATCCATTCATATAGCCTTGTGCTACATCTACCTCGGTGTAGTAGCTATTGAAAAGGGAGCCTTCTGGTCGCCCTCGATTACAGTCACCAACTTACTTATCATTAGTTATTTGAAACAATATCAAAGAATGATTTCGGCATTAAATGACCCAAGAAGGTTTGTTGTATCGTAAAATCAATAAATTAAAGTACCAATAAATGTTTTTAAAATCTTAAATAGACAACTTTTCATAGATAGATAGATAGATAGATAAATAGAAAGAATTGCCTTGTTGAGAAAAAAAGATATATATTTTCCAGGCAATTAAAAATAAAAGTATTATTTTTAGATCTACTTCTCTTTCGTTTTACATTAAATGTTTGCATTAAGGGAACATTTATATAAAGCATACGTGGGAAGTAATTTAAGTTCTGAAGCGACACAAAGCCGCTTAACTTTGAATACGTGACATATCAGTAGTGTTATACCCAGAATAACAGCGTATTCTAAGCTTTGAGGATAGGAAGAATCGTTCTTTGTCAATTAACTATCAATGGTCTTGAATCCCTTGAATAACAACAACCAGATTCATTACGAGATATCCCATCAATATTCCCCAGTACAATCATTGCTCTCATTGCCTTCGTTACTGTCTATTATTTACTTTGTTTCTTCGTTTGATGGCATATTAACCTTTGTGGGTTATTTAATGCCAAAGCTATCCTCGTAGAAAAACAGGAATAGTACTATTCACCTCATAGCTCGGAAGGATAAGAATGTTTTATACCTTTTCCAAGGGTATTATTTCGAACCGGGCCACTGGCCTAATGAGTAGAGAGTTCACCAATGGTCCGGAAGATCGGGGTTCAGTCCCCGGTCGAGTCATACCAAAGACTCAAAAAATGTACTTGATGCCGCCTTGCTTAGCACTCAGCATTATAAGGTGAGGATCAAGAGTAAAGTGGAGCAATCCTGGAAATGGAGTAGTACCCTCCCCTACACCTCAGTGTAGTAGCTATTGAAAGGGGAGCCTTCGAGTCACCCTCGTCTAAAGTCACCAGCTTTACTATTATTTCGAAAGTGAACGTAATTCGAATCCCCCCCCCCACACACACACAGTCTATGAACTGTGATGAATCGCTTTCTGATCCACTGCTAGAATAAAACCTATGGCAAACAAATCTCTTAAGAAATATCTCAACAAGATATCCCGGTGTGTGGCTATAGAATTTTACTTATCTGTTAGCTTAGATGTGGCACAAGGCAGTATGAAACAGGCACCCAATGAGACTCGAGCTAACTCGTGAAAGTTTGCTAGTTTATCTTGCAAACCATTACTGCACCCGACACGCCCTTCATTTTAAGGCAATAAGTATTTTCTTGAGTGCATATATTTATGCGCAATAATTCTTATGCATGTATATACGAAGGTGCTTATATGATTATATATACGTATAGATATATAGATATAGACATTTATGTATATCTATGTTGGGACTCCATGTCAATGCACACAAAACTGAATATGTGTTATAACCAAACAGGCGACATTTCCACACAAGACGGAACCTCTCTGAAACTAGTAGACAAACTCACCTACCTAGGAAGCAGCGTCTCATCAACCGAAAAGGACATCGACACACGGCTAACGAAAGCATGGACAGCTATCGATAGGCTCTTGATCATATGGAAATCAGACCTGACCGATAAAATGAAACGCAGTTTCTTCAAGGCAGTGGTCGTGTCGACACTGCTATATGGATGCACAACTTGGACGCTAACTAAACGGCTGAAGAAGAAGCAAGACGGCAATTACACTAGAATGTTGCGAGCAATATTGAACAAGTCCTTGAGGCACCACCCCACAAGGCACCAACTATACGGCCACCTGCCTCCCGTCACGAAAACAAGCTAGACGAGCCAGACACGCAGGACACTGCTGGAGAAGCAAGGACGAACTCATCAGTGATGTACTCCTATGGACCCCCGCATATGGCCAAGCAAAAGGAGGACGACCAGCTTGAACATACATATAGCAGCTATGTGAGGATACGGGATGTAGCCCTGAAGACTCCCAGAAGCAATGAATAATAGGGAGAAGCGGCGAAAGAGGGTCAGGGATATCCGTCCTAGTGGCACGACATGATGATAATGATGATGGTACGAGCTTATCTGCTCAGGGACTGTTAGCATAGGTAGCGTATATGGGTATATCTAGATATGTATGTATGTAAGTATACATGTATGTTTGTATAGTGGTATCAAAATGTTAACTATGTGAATTAGAGAGATCGTCAGATTTTAATAGTTGGGAAGAATTTCTTCAAGGAGATGAAAAGGTTAGTTTTTTCATGTTCTTAAAAAACAAAAGTCTTCTGCCTTAATATGGTCAGAGGGCTTAATGTTTTTTTTTTAATACTCTGGTCCATTGAGGAATAATTGGGAAGATAAGTTTTCTTTTCCAAAAGTCTGGGAATCCATATGACTTGAGCCATTTTCATTTAGATCACGAAAAAACAGCCATATTATTTATCCGCATTAAAATCCGAAAACAAAATTCTAAATGCTGATATCAAAGACAAAAAGATAGCAAAACAAAGTAGAGAGGTCAAGAGATTTCAATAGATGATCCTGCTCCATAGATAGATTCATAAAATAAGTACTTATAAGTTCACTTGTTTTGTATTTCATAGCCACCAATGTTTTGATGATAGATTTCTGTATAATTTTTACTATAAACCAGTACCAAACAATGCAGCGTTGACATTTCTGGAAAAAAAAAGATCACAAAAAAGAGGCGCATTATTTTTCTGCCGTTAAAATCCGAATACAAAATTCTAAATGCTGATATGGAAGACAAAAAATAGGGAGGTCAACAGATTTTGATAGATGATAAAATAGAAAAAGAAGGATTCCACGATGGGAATGAAAGGTAATTTTTATGTCCATAATAAACTCAAGTTTCTAAAGGTAACAATGAAGACTGTCCAGGTTTTAGAAGTAGTGACGGTCAAATGACTTTGTATCTCATTCTATTTGGTTGGTTGAGTTTTATAGCATATCAACCCTTGTAGGTTATTTAATGTCAAATTCATTTTTATACAAATAATCAGTTCTATTTCAAACAATTCAATTTAGCATGAGTACACAGTTTAGTTGTCAAAACATTTCTATTTCAAGCTATTCAGTTTAGTCAAACTGTTCTAATTTAAGCAATTCAGTATAGTATAAGTATAGATTTTATTTACACGCTGTTAAATGTCAAAAGATTTCTATATCAAACAATTCAGTTTAACGTAAGTATAGTTTCAATGTTAAAATAGTTACATTCCAAACAATTCAGTTTAGCATAAAAACAGTTCCATTTCAAACAAATCAGTATAGAATAAGTAGACAGTTTAATTGTCAAAAACTTTTCTATTTCAAGCTCTTCAGTTTAATCAAACTGTTCTAATTCAAATAATTCAGCTTAGCATAAGTATACAGTTTTGTTCTATTTAACCCACAGATAGAGCCTTATCAGATGCTACCACTCCAGGCCGGAGTGGACCTGGGAGCAATGTCAATGAAAGGGCACTCCGTATTCCTCAAAGCTCCAGCATTACTGGAACCTCACCATCAAATTTTAACTATCATATTCAGGACACTCTTTATGGGGCTTTACCCCTCTGCAGAGGTGCAGTTAGTGTATTTTTCAGCCCTTTTCCGACAGGGCAAATCTCATTCTCTCTTCAATGAGGCCATGGATAAATTCCAAAGAAAAGACATATTCTCCGTTTTTCCATTGAAAGAGAGTCATTCCAATTGACTGGACATATATACCCTTTATTCCACAATCATTATACTTGCACCCGTATTTCGCATGGCTATTAGAAATTTTACACTCGTAAATCGTCCACGAGGAAACCGAGGAAGATATTGAAGAATGAACGAGAACCTTTACGCGAAGAAAAAAGTCTATTGTGAGAAGAAACATGTTTTAGCTGAAAGTAAAACTCGAATGTTTTATACTGTTTGGTGCCGTTGCAAGCCTTTCACAATGACAAGCTTCTGGTTTGATTTTCTTTCAACTGTCAAGTGCTGTTAGCTAAAAGTGACTTTCTCCATTATCGTAAAAGCCAAGCTTGCATAACCAGGCAGAAATAAAATTCAGAAAATCGGAATAAAGATTGCACAATAGGGTAAACTTTGAACTGGAAATATTACATTTAATAAAGAGCAGGTATTATTTCTTGGTTTATGTCATCTGTTATGGTGTGTAGGCTGAAAAAAAAGATGTAGGATTTAGAGTTTTACCAGAAGGAATTGGAAAGAAGATAAAAAGAAAATTCAAATTCACCTACTACATCACAACAATTGAAATAGAATATCTCCTCGTCACCTTGTCAGAAGGACCAAGAATATCCCAACTGCATTTGTTGCCCAAGAGTAAGCTACCCACCCTCAGCAAATAGTTTTCCTTGATATGACACTAAGCAGTATCCTGTAGTGACAGTTCCAGTCTTAAAGCTCAGAGAAGTGTAGAGTTACACATTTCTTGCAAATTACTCGCAGGTCAACTCCGATCTGTAGTGAGAGTATCTGCTAGGTTAAAAGAAAGGAGTATTGTTTTCACTTTGCTTTCTTTGTTTAATGGTATATCAACCTTCCTGGGTTGTTTAATGACAAATTTATCCGGCTCATTGGCCCATTTGGTAGAGTGTTCGCCAATGGTCCGAGAGAACTTGGTTCAATCCATGGTCGCATCATAGCAAAGACTTTAAAAATGGTAGTTGATACCTTCTTGCTTAACACAAAGCTCGTACCATCATCATTATCATGTCGTGCCACTAGCACGAATATCCCTGACCCTCTCTCGCCACTTCTCCCTATCGTTCATCGCTTCTGGCAGGTCTTCAGGGCTACATCCCGTATCCTCACATAGCAGCTGTATGTATGTTCGAGCTGGTCGTCCTGCTTTTGCTCGGCCATATGTGGGGGTCCATTGGAGTAAATCACTGATGAGCTCGTGCCTGCTTCTCCAGCAGTGTCCTGCATGTCTGGTTCGTCTAGCCTGGATAGTTTTTGTGACGGGAGGCAGGTGGTCGTATAGTTAGTGCTTTGTGGGGTGTTGCCGCCAGGACTTATTCAATATTGCTCGCAACATTCATGTGTAATTGCCGTCTAGCTTCGACCAAGTAGTGCATCCATACAGCAGTATCGACACGACCGCTGCCTGGAAGAAACTGCGTTTCATTTTATCGGTCAGGTCTGATTTCCAAATTGCTTGAAAAAAAATGAATTCGGCATTAAATAAGACAGAAAAGGTTTGCATGCCGTAAAACTAACCAACCAGCCACAATATTGAGTTCTACGTACGCACATTCAAACTATCACAGGAAAAAAACATTTGAGAAAATTAATACGATTCTACTGTAGTTGGCATTACAATATATAAGTGTGTCCAATAAAAATTATCAAACAAGTATGACAATACAATGTACTCATCAGAACTAAAATTAAGGAGATAGACGATTTTTTATTTAGAGAAATGTACTTTTCCTTTTATAAAAAAGTAAAACTGGTTTATTGACTTTGAAAGGAATTCAAAAGTCAATTTAAAAGATCCATGAGGGACTAGTACTAACCAAACTTTCAAATTGACAAAATAAAAAGTAAGCAGTCTGGGGATTTTGTCGCTTTAAATCATGATATCTCTTGCCCATCTATTGGGGTTCAAATTTCAAATCTTTGAATATATTAATCAGATCTTCGATTTTTGTTAAATGTAAAAAGTGATACTCGTTCATGAGGCGTCGACAGCGTCTTTTAATTAACCAAGCTCATATATTGTAGCTTAGTTGGATGATCAATTAAAAACTGATACGCGGAAGTGATACTCTTCGCATTGACGTAGATCAGATCATTTGATGGGCTGACAAGTCAAAAAGTAATAGAAGCATACAAAATGATCTGTAATTGGTTAGCCAATCGGGAAAGTATTTTTCTCGGCGGAACTTCTATAAAAATAGATGTTTTATGGTTAGATAAGAGAATATATCCAATATCCATACAGAAGGCAGGAAAATAAAAAAAATCTCTCCAAGAACTAAAGCCTCTCCACCAAAAGCCTCACCCACGGAAAAACTGAGTAACATAAAAAGACTGAACCAGCCAGATACCTCATTTGTCTGTCGCTCAGATACAACAAAAAGCGACATAATTTCCACGTATATTTATATCGCTTTCTCTTTTCCCCCGTTTTCGGTCCCTTTTCACCTTGACATCACATTATAATCAATGGGTTTGATGAAACAGGATATACCGAAACCCACCTCCACCTCAAGAAGTTCTTTGAATAAAGAATGAAATATCACAGATACTACAAAATAAGTGTTAAGCGTTTGATTTATCCATCCTTCCACATATTTCTATCATATCGTCAGATTTACCACAAGCTATTATTTTCAACATATATATATATATATATTATTGTTACAACACTGTTTTGACCCAATCGGCTGGGGCCAAAAATACACTGACAGCATCCCTGCATAGAGGTAAGACCAATCTGATGGTGAAGCAGCTTCAGTAATGCTGAAGCTTTTGGAAATGTGTAGTACCCTGTTATTGCCATCGTTCCCAGGTCCACTCTGGCCCGGAGTGTTAGCACCTGAGAGGATCCTATTTATAGGTCCAATAAAACTAAACTTCGTACTTATGCTAAACTGACTTGTTTGAAATAGAACAGTTGATATGTATAAAAATGGATTTGGCATTAAATAACCTACAATGGTTGATATGCAATAAAACCAAACCAAACCAATAAGTATTTCCGAATTGTTAACGGAGATTTGTTTTTGTCTTGGAGTTGCCAGCACCCCAGCAACTTCTTCCAACGAACCACCCCGACCGTCAGAAGAAGTTCCTGATAGATTGTCATCCCCTATTTGTGGATCTTTCAAACACAAGATGGGTATAGATGATGTTGATAAACAAACTAGACGGGAACGCATATTGTAGTCACGGAACTTGGGCAACAATTAAGTACCGCGACTTGCATAGGACCATTCAAGGATCTACATGCCTTAAAAACCAATGAGATATTGTGAGGAGAATTTAAGATAAAAAGTTTATGGTAAACTAGTTAAAACACAATCAACTTCAACCAGGATTTGAACTTGGGTCACTGAGTTTGTTTCCTACGATGATAAGCATTACACCATTCTCAAATCCTGCGTAAGTACTGGTCTGAATTCAGAGTTTTCCTTCTTCTAGACTGGTTGTTATACCGAGAATAAAAATGGTTACCTGTCTTATTATTCACTGGGGAGACTTAATTCAGACTTTTACCAAGAGTATTAAAGCAATGCGAAATACAAACAGCCTCATCCAGGGGTTTGTAATTGAGTCATTGAGTTTCTTCTTTCCGACGATAACCGTAACAACACAAGCGCAACCAGTGTAAGATAGCTTGTTTAAGGGTTAGGATAATCTATAACCGCATCTTCAAGAGATACACGTCAATTTTTTGACCCCTTTTAAAAAGCTTGAATTCCAAATCTTGATTTTTATTGGAGGCAAATAGAGAACCCTTTTTTTTCTTAAAACATTCGCGTAGCATAATCCTCTTCTCTTCATTCAATTCCATGCTCTATTTGTTAAATTGCTGTCATTATTATTCAAAAATGACACCAATGAGAGATTCAATCCGAGATAGAGATTTCTTCTTTTTTGTGTTTTGTGAAATAGGGAGGGCTATTTTTCTTCTGCTCTTCTGAAATTTCTTTGTTGATTTAAGAATTGCCCAAGTCATAAGATAAATAGATAAATAAATAGAATGAAAAAAATTCTACAATAAAGAAAGAAAAAAAAAACCCAGATAATATAAAGATGCGAAAAATTCAGGTGTGTCAAAACTTTCACAATAGTTGGTTGGTTGGTTGGTTGAGTTTTATGGCATATCAACATCTGTAGGTTATTTAACGCCAAATCCATTTTTATGGAAATAGTCAGTTCTATTTCAAACAATTTAGTTTCGCATGAGTACAGTTTAATTGTCAAAAATATTTCTATTTCAAGATATTCAGTTTATTCAAACAGTTCTAATTCAGTTTAGTATAAGTACAGATTTTGTTTACACATAATTGAATGTCAATACAGTTTTGTGTAAGTACAGTTTCAATGTCAAAAAAGTTCCTTTTAAAACAATTCAGTTTAGCATAAGCACACAGTTTAAATGTAAGTACAGTTTTATCGTCAAAAACAGTTCTATTTCAAACAATTCAGTTAAGCATAAGTATGCAGCTAGTTATATTTAACCCATAGATAGGACCCTTATCAGGTGCTAACAGTTCGATCCAAAGCGGACACAGGACCAATGGCAATAAAGGGATACTCTTCATTCCCCAAAGATCCTGCATTTCTGGAAGCTCTCCATCAGATTGTTTAGTGTCATATCCAGGAGACTCGTTGGGAGGGGGTCTTACCCCTCAGCAGAGAAGCAGTCGGTATATTCTACTGCCCCAGCCGACGGGGTAAACATTATTTGGTAAAGTGGGGCACAATTCGGCAGCTCTGAGCGCTTTTCCTAAGCTTGTGACGGTGACGATCCCACTCTTTAGTGTCAGATGCTTAATTCACCAGATATTCTCAGAGTGTTATTCGACAGATTTTCCTCTAAGGTTTTGAGCACGACCTCAGAATACCCGGCTTTAAGCCTTTCTGACTTTGTCTGTTGTAACCTAACAAAAGGTTACTAAATAAGAAATAAGCTAAGCAGAGGTTATAAATGAAATGGAAATCTTATAAAATTAATCAAATTCAAAATTCGCCAAAGCATGAAGAAGGTACCCATTCTAGTGGAGACGACTTAGCAACTTACTCTCCTCACAATAGTCTCCAATGTATTTATGTGGAATGGGATATACCCATTACTGTTCATCGGTTGGATAAATAAGATTGTCTGATCATTGAGATTCTTAAAACCCAAACAAAATTTCTTGAACTATCTGGTTGCTGTACTATGATCAACTTCACATTCAACTGTCGTATGACAAACATTGGTTGCAACCTCAATTTTATGGCCAAGGTCAAACTTGAAAATCACACATTTCATGTTTATCTGAGCGGCTTTCAAATCACATGGAGTAAAGCAATCCATAACGGCGCCAACGTATCATCTATCATGATACTATCAACCACAGCGGCATGATCAGCATGTACCAAAATACTGCAAAATGATTCAGTAATCCTAGTAAATGCAATGCTTAGTTTCAGTTTGCATGATGATATTGAAAAGAATGGTGAATTTGTTTGTTTGTTTGTTTGAATGTTTGTTTGCTTGTTTGTTTGGGTTTTATTACATATCAACCTTTGTCGGTTATTTAACGCCAAATCTATTTTATGTCAGTTTAGGAAAGCACGCAGTTTGAATATAAGTACAGTTTAATTGTGAAAAACATTTCTATTTCAAGCTATTTAGTTTATTCAAGCAGTTCTAATTCAGCTAATTCAGATTAGTATAAGTACAGATTTTCTTTACACACAGTTAAATGTCGAAACAGTTCTATATCAAACTACTCAGTTTAGTGTAAGTACAGTTTCAATGTCAAAAAAACCGTTTCATTTCAAATAATTCAGTTTAGCATAAGCTCGCAGTTTAAATGTAAGTACACAGTTTATTTTCTAGTCACGCAATTCTAATTCGGATTATTCAGTTTACTATAAGTACAGATTTTGTTTACACGCAGTTAAATGTCAAAACAGTTCTATATTAAACAATTCAGTTTAGTGTAAGTACATTTTTAATGTCAAAAACAGTTACATTTCAAATAATTCAGTTTAGCATAAGCACGCAGTTTAACTGTAAGTACGGTTTAATTGTCAAAAACATTTCAATTTCAAGCTATTCAGTTTAGTCAAACAAGTCAGATTAGCATAAGTATTCCGTTAGTTCTATTTAACCCATAGATAGGGCCCTTATCTGGTGCTACCATTCCGGGCCAGAGGGGAACTGGGAGCAATAGCAATGAAGGGATGCTCCGCATTCCCCAAATCCCAAGCATCACTGGTACCTCACCATCAGACTGTTTAGTGTCATATCCAGGACACTCGTTGGAGGTGTCTTACCCCTCAGTAGAGAAGCAGTCGGTGAATTCTACAGCCCGAGCCGACTGAGCGAAAGAATGGTGAGACTATTTTTGATAATTTCTATTGATTTATCGTCTATCTTTTACTATTTTCATGGTAGAAGAAACTCAAAAAAGATATACCAAGTGTGTTGGACTGCAAGACAAGTGTGTATTTACCCAACCCTTACGTTATCAGCTGGGCGTGGCACCAAGTCAATTTTAATCAGATTTGTAATATAATGGCTGAGCGATTTCGGTTTATGCCTTTGGGTTTAGTTAGGCTGAGAACCTTTCGGCTCGGCACATGGGTTACTTAGGTACAACATTAACAAAGGTGTTCGCGCGCGCACGGGCGGAGCTGACGTGTCACTCAGAGATGTCACAATAGCCCACATTGGAAGCGGGGTTACGGAGTGTGGGTGACGTCACGCATCTGAAGAGCGCGGAGGATTTTGGAAGATTTTGAAAAAGTCAGAGTTGAGATGAGACCTGCCTCGGGGGAAGACGGTTGGTTTTCGCTTGCTTGCGGAGAACTTTCTGGCGGGTGCCACACGTGTTGGTGGGGGGGTGCAGATGAAAAAGCCAGAATAGAAAGATTGTGCCTCTATGTCCTTATGTCGAAGAATCTTTAAACTCAAATGTAATAAAAAGTTTCGTACCTGAACAAAGAAGTCGTTACGTGTTTTTGAATTTCGAGATTCCTATGTTCTATTGTTATGGACTATTGTCGATGTACGTTTCACACATAGCCCTATCATGGCTATGGTACAGATTAATTTATTTTAACTGCATGGCAGCTCGTATAGGCTTTTATTATACCAAGACATTTAGAAAGTACATATATTACTCGTTTATATTTACACTTTGTGTGTAGTTTTTTGAACACGGTTATATATCAAATATTTCAATCTAACACTAATAATTAGAAAACAGATCGATTTGACCCATTGATGTAGCACTAGTACGCATTAATATCGAGTGAACATGGGAGTAATGGAAATGAAGAAGTACTCCTCACTTCCAAGAGGTCAAGAACAGAATCATTTCCATCAAATACAGTTTAGCGTAATTTCCAAGACGCCCATTTTGGGGGAGTATTACTACTCTGTAGGGGATTATACCAGCATATTCTAAACCCCACCCACATGGCAGTTTCTAATCGGGGTGCAGTTGGATTGAATTAAGTGTTTCCTTTTTCCGAAACATGTCAAAGAACCTAGTCTGCTTGACTATTAACTCATAACTAAGGGAATTATAGATAGATTCGCATAATTAGTTTTAGAGCACCTCGTGTGCTATAATAATTAGAAAACAACACTAGCAAAGCATTGATATTGAGTTCAATTGTCGCATGATGCTCAATATTTCTGTCCTTGTGCCAAACTAAACTAAGATTACTAATTGACTGCAAACAATTCCTAATAAAATACTGAAAGTATTTCCTCATTCAGAGGATTATAAAGAGTGTTTCCTTTATTTGATTTTCCCCGTAAAATGAATAGTTACTATTTCTTTTCGACAGTATAAAAGACGCCTTGCCTAAATATCATTCAACCCGAGATAAATTTTCTGCTGCTCTCGCCATAAAGATAATGATTACGTAACTCACGTCAATATGAAGAAACCTCCAATTTCCGTGCAGAAAGTTTAAAATCAGGTATGATTGACCCTCTTTGTAGTGAAAGTAAGGCATCCCAGCATCTTTGGATTAGGAGAGATAATCATAGACAGGAAATTACATTAAAGAATATGACGGTTGAAGGAATCCATATATATGCTATGATCAAATCCTTCAATGAGCTGAACAAACATAGATCTTGATAATATATATATATATATATATATATATATATATATATATATATCACCGATAACAACAATTGATGAAATTGAAGGTTTGGTTTCTTTTTTAATGATATATCAACCTTCCCGTGTTATTTGATACAAAAGCTATCCTGGTAAAAGAATAAAAGTGGTACTATTTAACCTATAGCTCAGGAGATAAAGGAGTTCCTACCTTTCTCAAGGATATATGTCCAAAAGTGAACGCAAGAATACATTGTGCAGAGAAGTAAATTACCATGACCAGAAAATCCGGTGAACACTTACGCGCGACATACAGAAATACTAGACAGCTATTTCGACCTTATTAGGTCTCATCGGAAGTGAATACCGTGATCTCCACCACTGGAGATCGAACCAGCGATGGCAGAGCCGAAACTCTACAACTGAGCCATCAGTTCATATCGCACATAAGTGACGTCATGGTAATTGCGCTGCCAATTAATCAGAGTGTGTCTTGCATGTTACATCCGTACTCTTTACAGAGGATACAGTCACCTCTTTGGACTAGTTTACTTTAAGGCAGCACTCAAGTACTGTAGCCACTATTCCATGGATCCTATCCCTCAATGAAAATGAGGTTCCGATAATAACGTGTCCTGAGTATAACTCTAAACTGCATCTGTTTGTGAAGTTTCACTTCTAGAAATCCGGCGCGAGTGAAGTAACTCTTCATTGCCATTACTTCCGAGTCCAGTCTGACCCGGATTAGTAATAAATGTTCGGGTCTTATCTATGGGTCAAATATATCTGTTTAAAATCATGAGTACAGGGTGGAACGATAAAATTGTCACCCTAGAAAAGACGACATGATACCATTTCCGTTTAATGAAAACCGGTTTTCTTTTTTGGTTGCAGACCATCTACTATTTGGCCAGTTGTGTACAAATCCCATGAGCGATAGAAGCCTTCTATCATGTCTGAAAGTGACACAATATTCAACGAGCGAGATCGGAGATGCTCCGCTGTACAACTCATGCCCTCTACTGATCCAAGTTATGACAACAGGACCATTGTCAGCACCCTCAAAATGCAAATCCGGACGGTTCAACGCTTGAGGGCACAGCTCGACGCATCGGACGAACCTTTGAAGGTGGCGGACCGGAAGGTCACATCATGCAACCTCACATCTTCAAAGTCGGCTTGAAAGTCAACACCAAAGTGTACCTGGATGTGCTGAAGAGTGTGGTGATCCCCTGGTGCAATTAGGTGGCCGGTGGCAAATCCTGGGTGTGGCAGCAGGACTCGGCTCCGGCCTACAAGTTCAAAGAGACTCAGGCTTGGCTTCAGAAGGAGTGCTACGACTTTGTATCCTTATTTCACTGGCCCCACTCCTCCCCCGATCTGAACCCGCTGGACTACTTCGTTTGGTCATACGTCGAGAACATCACCAAAATGACCTCCCACAACACCAAAGCCAGCCTGATGGCCGCCATCCGCCGAGTATTCGCCGAGTTCCCGCCGGTGCTTGTGGAAAAGACATGCTCCCAGTTCCAGATCCGTATTGAGGCGGTGATTGAGGCTGAAGGTGGCTACATTGAATAGATATCAGCTATACTACATAATCAAGTTACCTGAATTAATTTTTTCAATAAAAGTTTTAAAATAAAGCTGTAGTGTTGTTTTCTTTAGGACGACTATTTTATCGTTCCACCCTGTATTGAAGAAAAACCTAATTAGGTTAAGCCAAACATTTGTTATCAAATAGAATTAGTAATGTTAGATGAGAATACTTGAAACCATTAAACTGTATGAAAATTGGTTGAGAAGGGTTACTTGAAACCAAATTTTTTTAGTAAGTAATTATATTGGTCACATGAAATATGTAAATTATCAGTCACTCTATCGGTGACTAAATCCTCTTCAGAGGATTAATACCCAACTCCCTCCAAAAAGCGGTATCTTAATTAGGAAACTAAACTATATCCGATGGTGAAGTTAGAGGTCAAGACCCTTGAGAGTGTATCAGTACTCCTTCATGGCTATCGCTCCATGGTCCACTCTGGCCTGGAGTGGTAACACCTAATAGGGAGCGGTTAGAGTGTTCGCCAATGGCCCGGGAGACCTGGGTTCAATCCCAGGTCGAGTCATACCAAAAGACTTTAAAAATGGTACTTGATACCACCTTGCTTAACACTCAGCATTATAAGGTACGGTTCAAGGGTAAAGTGGAGCAATCCTGGGAATGGAGTAGCGCCCTCCCCTACACCTTGGTGTAGTAGCTATCGAAAAGGGAGCCTTTGGGTCACCCTCGACTATGGTCGCTAACTTTACTTACTTACTTATGCTAAACTGATGTGCTTGAAATAGAACTGTTCTGACATTTATACTCCATATTTATACTCATCCCTGAAATAAAACTGTTTATATGAAACCATACACCCATGCGAATTTTTTTTTTTTTTTTTGTATTTGTACTTTATATATAATGTAAAACAACAAGGGATCTAGTTTGATTGTTTTAGTAATAAGTTGTTTTCTGGCTAGACGTGGAGATCAAAGTTTGAGGTAAACCGGAGGACAGTTAAAAAAACAACATAAAAAAGGGATTCGAAGCAGTAACAGAGAGAGAGAGATGGGGGGGGGGAGATGCATGATGATAAGTTTTATAGACACAGGAAGAGGAAGACTATATGAACAATAAGGGAAAAACGAATAGGCTGGTGAACGTAAGGTAATCCCGAAACCCTAGTCATGGAAGCAGATCAGCGTTCAAGCTAAAAATAGAAAATATCAGCAGGAATTGGCCCGGCAAGCAGTGATTGGCTGAAACAAACTCAAACTCTTTGTCGTTAAAGTGGGCGTGGAATGAAAAATAAAAAGGAAAATACCGACGCAGAGAGGCACGGAAGTCAGAGAAAGGACACAAACAGAACAATTAGAAAACGCTCCAAAGGAGGTGGCAGCTCGGTCAAGAAAAAGAAAATGACAGTCTTTGGCAGTCCCTTTCGCCTAACACGGTTTATTGTCTCTGTCAATCAAATCTGTTGTTGCATTTCCTATTGGCAACAACTATGAAAGGTATCAAATAAACTTTCGTATCAAGCGAACCAACAGACAATGTTTTCTGTTCGTCATTTCTTATCAGGGGATCCGATTGAAACCTAAGGGGCAGATTTACTGCTATACTCTATCTAGGGACGTGATGTTACAATAACTGTGTGAAAACAGATATTGCCCAGTCGGCTTGGGCTGTAGAATTCACCGACTGCTTCTCTACAGAGGGGTAAGATCCCCTCCCAACGAGTGTCTTGGATATGACACTAAAGAATCTGATGGTGAGGTTCCGCCAATGCTGGGGCTTTAGGGAATGCGGAGTACCTCTCCATTGCCATCGCTCCTGGGTCCACTATGGCCCGGTGTGGTAGCACCTGTTAGGGCCCTATCTATGGGTTAAATAGAACCTATGGCATACTTATGCTAAACTGAAATGTTTTACTAAACTGAATAGGTTGAAATAGAAATGTTTTTGACAATTAAACTGTACTTACACTTTAAATTGCGTGCTTATGCTAAGCTGAATTGTTTGAAATAGAACTGTTTTTGACATTGAAACTGTATTTATACTAAACTAAATTGTTTAACATAAAACTGTTTTGACATTTAACTGTGTGTTAACGAAATCTGTACTTATACTAAACTGAATTAGCTGAATTAGAACTGTTTGACTAAACTGAATAGCTTTGAAATAGAAATGTTTTGTCACAATTAAACGGTACTTACACTTTAAATTGCGTACTTATGCTAAACTGAATTGTTTGAAATAGAACTGATGTTTTACATAAAAATGGATTGATATGCCATAAAACCAGCCAACCAACCAACATGAAAACAAATAATTATTGACAAAAAGTACAATTAAAATGCAGTTGAACATAAACCATATAGTAATGATTGCAATCATTTAGAAATTAATCAAATTCCGACATTAGATAACCCATGACGATTTGATAGATTAGTTGATTGATTCATTTTACCCGTATGTCAATCTGTCGAGGATTTTTTCATCTCTCTCAGTTAGAGATTCGAATACATTGTACGTTTTCATATACATTTTCTTGGGGTTTTTTTACACACGTCCGTGTAGTATGCATTAAACTTATACAAATGATACAAATAATTTGCTCACAGATCTATCTGACCCGTTGTTCGGATCCAGACGAATAATACTACTCTGCCTCAGAGTAGATGTGGGTTTAATAGCAATAAAAGTGGGGTTTCACACTCCTCATTGCCCCAGAACTGGAACCGCATCACTAGATGCAATTTAGTATCATACACAAGATGATATATCTTTTGCTGGGAGGTTTGGTTTGGTTTGGTTTCTTTGTTTAATGGCATACCAACCTTTGTATGTTATTTAATGCCAAAGCCATTCTCCTAGAAGAACAAAAGTGGTATTATTTAACCCATAGCTGTGAGGATAAGGGGGTCAATACCTTACCCAAGGGCATTTGCCCGAAAGTGAACGTAATAGCGCGACTGGAGTACGAACTCGCTTACTACGATTCCGCAATCCATCGCTTTAACCATTACAACACGAGGACACCCCACTTTGCTGGGCGGGATCTTTAACCTTCTCAGTATATTGTCAGTGTATTCTAATCCCGCCGACGAGTCAGAGGGAGTTGATATGCTGTTATACAAATAAACAAGGGGGTGTTCACGCGGCATCGAGGTTAACGTGCCAGACTCTGATATAGTAGTAAGTGAGTTCGAACTCCAGTTGCTCGTTTATGTCCTCTTTTGTACTGATAACCTTGTAAAAGTTATGGATTCCATTATCCCTCCGCCAGCTAGAGGTTAAATACTACGACACATGTTCTTCTACAAGGAATTCTTCGGTATAAGATAATCCACGAGAATTGATGTGCCATTGACTAAGAAAGAAGAAATAAACCAAAAGTCAAACCTATATGTCACGAAAAATGGGATGGGCGTCTGGTTAGTTAAAATTACTTTCTTTAAATTAAAGTATAAGCTCTTCGGAATTGTGAAAATATTGCTAATGTCAACAAACTTTCAGGTTCCATAGAGAATGTTATCAAACATAATTGGCTGAACAGAATAATTATAAAGTAGCTATATTAGATTTCTATAAAATTCAATTGAAAATACGAAAAAGAAAATTACAGAAGCAAAATATGGACTACAATTTAAAACGTTTTTTGGGGGGTTGTTTGCATGAGTCCAAATTTTAAAAAAGAGACAAAATAAATCTGAATTTCTATGATGAGCTATATTATTCAAGCACTTTCTTATTAAAATTCAGCCAAATATGAATGAGTCAACAAAAGAAACGATAAAGAATCTACGATTTGCCTAACACCGAAACCAAGCCAAAGTTTCTTTGTCTAATGTATACAAAGCAATTTTTTTAATGTACTTTTTAAGGAAAAGGGAGAGTAAAGGATTGAACCAAAAACGAATTGAAAGCTTTTTTATCTGCTCTCGCTACGGCAGTTAAGAAGGATCCAACAAGGTCAATAAGAAAACACGCTAATGAATTGAAAGTCCACGAGAAAACTGTGAGGACAGTAATAAGATATAAGCCTAGACCTTAACCTCGTTGATTACACTATGTGTAGCGTTTTAGAAAATAAAAGAAATGCAACTTCCTATCCATATATTGGTTCGCTTAAGACTGCTATTGGGGAGGAATGGAATAACATATCTGAGGAGTTTATTTTGAAGGCATGCAGTTCCTTCCGCCGGTGTTTTGATACAATAGCTGAATTAAATAGCGACCATATTGAGTAAATTTACTGCTTTGCGTTTATATTCTTATTTTGCTGCTTTCTGAAAATCAGAATTAATCTTGTTTTATAATAGAGTCGTTTGTTATCATAATTACTAATTTTGCTTCTGCACACTGTAATGAGTTCAAGGAATCAGTACTCAGTCTATGGTAATATAATTTGATCAGAAGGGCAAGCATATACATTAATAGTATCTAAAATCATTAAAAATTAATGAATATATGATGCGATAAATTCGAGGGTAAAAATCTGACGTAACAAAGCGAGTAATAGGTGTTACTATTCTTCTAGTTCACAGAAAGGTCAAGGCTTCAACAATGAAGAGAGTCCCAAGTGCTCAAATGATAAAGACAAAATGCATGACGTGCATAAGAGGAATAGGTAAATAGAAGGGTGAAGTGGTTTCTTTAACCATCATATGGTGACTAACTTAAGTGCAGGAAAACTTTGAATTTGAACAAGTTGTACTCCACTTGACAGTGGAATGTTCGCCAATGGACCGGGAGACCATGGTTCAATCCAAGGTCGAGTCATAGCAAAAACTCAAAAAATGGTACTTTATGCCACCCTGCTTAAAACTCAGCATTATAAAGTAAGAATCAATGGTAAAGTGGAGCAATCCAGGGAATGGAGTAGCGCCCTTTCCTACACCTCGGTGTTGTAGCAATTGAAAAGGGAGCCTTCTGTTCGCCCTCGACTAAGGTCACTAAATTTACTTTGCTTACGTTCAGCCTGCCCACGTTTCGCCGGGTGGCTGATTGTTCCAGAGGGCCTAACCCTAGGCCCTACCTACGTAGCAAAGCTGCGTTTATCGCTGGACAACTGAGGTGCTCTAAAAGAAGGATGCCGACGGGATTAAGAATTATTTTTGTAATGGCAACGCGTGAGTTTCGATTCGTCACTGAGTAGCATACACGTTTTGACGGTTACCATGATTTTGATAGAAGAAAGACACTCAAACGTAAAATAGGGAGTGATAGATTCTCAGGTTTTATTAAAGTATCAGTCTAGGAAAAGGACATTTATATAAAACCAGTCGCACCAATATCATCCAATGATGGACGCTAATCTTTTCTTTTCAGATGAATAATTTAAAAACTTAGTGAGTCTTGTAATCGTCTTTTCTCACTTTAAAATGTTCCTAACACGAGCAATGCTTGATATCATGTTATTATTAGAAAATGATGTTATGCTATGGTCATAAACAAATTTCTGTTGTCTGCCAATAAACATATATATATATATATATAGAGAGAGAGAGAGAGAGAGAGAAAGAGAGAGAGACAGAGAGAGAGAATAAATTGAATATGAACACCAGTGTAGTTGGCATTTTAGATTTTATTTTTTATAACTTAGCTCAACGCGTATTTCAGACTTTAATGTCATCTTTAGGAGGCTGAAGGTTACTATAAACTCTGAAACACATGCCAATAAAAATTAAAATCTAAAATACCAATTTCACTTGCGGACCTATTCATTTTATATATATATATATATATATATATATATATATATATATATATATATATATATTCTTTTGACAAGTTTAGTTAGAGAAACATAACTTTTTATTTTAATGATTTTTTCTCTCAATCTCTTTGCTAATTTCTTTATGTCAGGGTCCAGTTGATAAAGAAGTTGCCCTAAGTCCTGTTCCCTAGCGCTTACGATTGTATCATTGATTGTCTTCGGGTGATTATTTTTTCAGGTATATATATATTTTTTTTTTTGTTTTTTTTTATAAACCTCACCGATAATAAATCCCCCCAACCAAATATATTTCGCATAAAAAATAAAAACAAAAAATACCTATAAAAAAATTCCTCCCGGAAATAATCAATAGATATGATCGAAAATACTTGGAAGTAGAACTTAGGGCACTTCCCCTATGAACTAGAACCTGACATAAAGAATCTATCTAGAAAGCTATAGAAACAACAGAAGATCGTAAAAAGTATAGTTCCGTTTTCTTTAACCAAACTTGTTTAAACAATAACTTGCTACCAAAATATATATATATATATATATATATATATATATATATATATATATATATATACCAATGATAAGGTTTGATATATTTATCAATAAAAAGTGTTCAATATCAGTGATAAACCATTGCTACCTGAGTTAGGATAGCGGAGGCATTGAGTCAATTTGGATGAGGAATGTAAGAATTTGGTGTATATGTAGGTTTCCGTACATTACAGCCGAAATAATGAGGTGCATTTACCACTCCACTTCGTAAGTTAGTTATTTAACTTAGGAGTCTTTTTTAATAAAATTATGGAATAAAGAGCTGGTGTCTGGGTCCACGATATTTCTACAACGACTGCTATTATTATGAACCTGTCTGACAGAGACCTATATATATATATATATATATATATATAATAAACGGGTGTTTTACATCTGTCAAGAATATCCCATTCCGCTGGGGATATAAAGAGTGCTTAATATCAGTAGCATAGCATACATATATGTTTTAACCTAACCAAAGGTTACTGAATGGCAAATGACCAAAACGGAGGATGGAAATGAAATAGAAATCTTTATAACATTTCAAAATACAATACTCACCAGCGGCGTTAAAAAGCTAACCGCTGCTCGTGGTGTACTACCATATTCAATCCTCTCACAATAGTGTCTAACATACTTATGAGGAATGGGACATATCCATTAATGTTCATAAGTACGGTATATAACAATATCTATGTAAGAGTTGCGTAGACAGAGAGTCAATGGTACTTGGTGAATGTTAGTTTCTTACTTATATGATCAATAAGTGCCGTTGACCCTTTGTTTACGCTATCCTAACTTATCCAAATTGAATATAAGAGGGGGTAAAAAGAATAACCACGTCGGAGGGAAAAGGGGATCCACTGAAAATTGTGCAAGAGATTAAAGTTTGCGTATAACGAGAAATGGTATACGAACAAGCCAGAATCTGTTCTAGAAAATGAGGCACAGAAAATTCACAAGGAATTTAAGATAGAAGCAGGTTATCGAATCCTGGCCAGAAGACCAGACCTTATGTTAATTAATAAGAAAAAATAACTAGTCAGGTAACTGAAACCTGTTGTTTCGGCGGACCACAAAATGAAAAGAAGAGAAATCGAAAACACATACAATTCATAAAAACAAAAAGCTTCCAACGAGTACAACGTGGCAAGCTCCGCCCACTGTGCTATATTACATTCACCTAATATATATATATATATATATATATATATATATATGTATCATGGAGACGTTAGTTGTGTAATGATTACCATCGTAGGTAATGGACACGGCAACCCGACTTTATATCCTAGATTGGTTTCGTTTGTTTGGTTTTATAGCATATCAAATATCATTGGTTAATTAATGCCAAATCCATTTCATAAATATAAACAAATCTATTTCAAACAATTCGGTTTAGCATAAATACACAGTTTAAATGTCACAACAGTTCTATTTCAAACAATTCAGTTTAACATAAGAACACTGTTTAAATGTCAAAAACAGTTGTATTTCAAACAATTTAGTTTAGCTTAAGTACGCAATTAACTTCTGTTCGACCCTTAGTTAGGGCCCATTTCTGGTGCTGCCACTCAGGGCTAGAATGGACCTGGAAGCGATGGCAATAAAGGGGTACTCCGCATTCCCCAACGCTCCAGCATTATTGGAGCTTCTCTATCGGATTGTTTTGTGTCCTATCAGGACACCCACTGGGGAAGTGGTATCCCTCTGCAAAGACGCAGTCGGTGTATTCTACAAGCTCAGCTGACTGGGCCCAAAACCTGGGAAAAACAGCCATCATTTCACATAGTACTAATAGTCTTTGTAAAGCAAGGAATCCAATTATTCTCCATCTAATGAGTTATTAGTAGGGCCGAATGAGCTCTTTAACCCTGGTGAGGCAGCGGGTCAAAGGGAAGAAAAACTCTGAATACAAACGTGTTAAACTCCGCTAAAAAATTGACCTTGGTTCGCATCCTTCTTATGCAAAGAGGTTGATAAATCTTTCGTTTTAAAAAACATTTGATTTTTAGAGAAAAAATAGAGGTGTGTTTATTTACGGTGATGGAATATGCTATTGCCCTGGGAAATGGAACCGGTGAGAAGAGTACAAGTCCTGACCAAGGTTGTTTACGTCTCCCTTCTTGCCAATGCCTTTTCTCCACCTTGAGTTATGAATGAATATTTGAGTAGACTGGAAATTTGAACATTTCTGCGGAAAACGATTTGTTTAAAAAAGTTTAAATCTAAGCCAGCTGTACTCCTGGGGGAAAGTAACTTTGTGTATCATTCTTATTGCAGTAGCGGGATTGAATTGATGCAAAATTACTAATGATTGATTTCTATATATACATATACATAGTCTTTCTATATATACATGTATATCATCATCATCATCATATCGTGCTGGTAGCACGGATATCCCTGACCCTCTCTCGCCACTCCTCCCTATCGTTCATCGCCCTAGGTAGGTCTTCAGGACAACATCCTGTATCCTCACATAGCTGCTGAATGTACGTTCGTGCTGGTCGCCCTGCTTTTGCGCGGCCATGTGTGGGGATCCATAAGAGTACATCTCTTATGAGTTCATCTCTGCTTCTCCAGCAGTGTCCTGCATGTCTGGTTCGTCTAACTTGAATAGTTTTCCTGATAGGGGGCAGGTGGCCGTACAGTTGGTGTCTTGTGGGGTGTTGCTGCCAGGACTTGTTCAGGATTGCACGCAGCATTCTTGTGTAATTGCCATCTAGTTTCTTCTCCAGCCATTTTGTTAGCGTCCATGTAGTGCATCCATATAGCAGTATCGATGTGACCGCTGCCTGGAAGAAACTGCGTTTCATTTTATCGGTTAGGTCTGATTTCCATATAATCGATAGCCTATTGATAGCTGTCCATGCTTTCGTTAGTCTCGTTTCGATGTCCTTTTCGGTTGATTCGACGCTGCTTCCTAGGTACGTGAATTTGTCTACTAGTTTAAGAGGGGTTCCTTCTAGAGTGGAGATGTCCCCCGTTTGGTTATAGCACATATATTCCGTTTTATGTGCATTAACATAGAGGCCTATGCTTGCTGCTGCTCGTTCCAAACTATGCAGAAGAGTTTCGGCTTGGTCAGGTGTATTTGCCAGTATCGCTATGTCATCGGCGTAGTCGGCGTCGGTAATTGTTGTTGCGGGGTATCTTCTGCTTCTTTTCTTCGTTAGTTCGAAGCCATTCTCTTTGATTTTGTCAATCGATGTTCTAAGTACGTAGTCTAGACAAATGATAAAGAGGTACGGGGCCAGCGTGTCCCCTTGTAGTTCTCCTGCTACAATGTCAAAGTATTCTGTGTCTCCATCCGGTGATCGTACTTTTACTTTAGTGTTTCTATAGAGAATCGTTATTGCCGCTACGGTTTCTTTAGGTATGCCGTACGCTAGTAGAATTTGTTCCATCTTTCCTCTGTGAATGGAGTCGAAAGCCTTGGAAAAGTCGACAAATATTAATGTCGCTTGTAGGTTCTTTGCCCGTACACCTTCAAGGATTCTGCGGATGGTTAATATTTGTGAGGTCGTGGATCTATTTCTTCGGAAGCCATTTTGGTTTTTTCTAAGTATGTTGTCGATTTTGGGTTCTATTCGGTTTCGTAGTAGGGCATTGTAGATTTTAGCTGCTATGGATGTAAGTGTTATGCCTCGGTAGTTTTTGGCTAATCTGAGGTCCCCCTTTTTAGGGAAGGGGAGTATGCATCCCTTCATCCATCTATCTATCGGATTTTGATTGTATACTGCGTTGCAGTGTCGGAGCAGTATGTTGTCGAATTGTCTGGTCTTCCATACTTCCAGGGGAATTTCGTCCAACCCTGCAGCTTTCCTATTTTTAATTTTTCTGAGAACCGAGTCGAGTTCTTCTTGTGTGAACGGTCCTAGTTTAATGTCTAATTGTTTGCTAATTATTCTGGTGATTGGTTCATGCGTTTTTTTTTGGTGGGTTTCCAAGTAAGTTTTCGAAGTGCTGTTTCCAGAGTTTTATTCTTTCTTGTTGGTTTGCTGCTTTAAGTTTTGCTTTGGCTGTGTTCTTTCTTCTGCTCACTTCGTTTATTGTTTGCCAGGCTATTCTAGATTGTCTATCTTCCACCGAGTCTCTAATCTTATCTATCTGATTTTGAATGTATTCTGTCTGTTCCTTTATATATATGCCTGCTAATTGATATTGTGCCGTTTTTAGTTTTAAGGTATTTGTGTTTGTTGGGTATTTTCGATAGTTTTTGGAGGCTGTTTTCACTAGTGCACGTTTTTCTCTCACCGCTAAAGTTTCCCATGGGACTCTATATTTAGTTTTAATTTTTGTTGGAATGTATTTTGCTGCTGCCTCGAGGTGTGCATTGACGAAATTTTCATATTCGTCGTTTGGTGTACTTTTTTCTTTTCTTGTAGTGTTTCGAATCTGTTTCTTAATTCTAATACGTATTTATCTCTTATATCTTTGTTGTTTAATAGGGCCCAGTCATAGTGTTTGGTGGTCGCTGTTCGTTTGGCGTTTTTTCGTAGGCTTAATCGTATTTTCGCCGTGACTATTCGGTGATCGGTGGACACACCCTCAAAAGAGGAGTATGCCTCGCAATTCAATGCACTATTTTTCCATTTCTGAGCTTTAGTATGGCTTGCGTACGTGTATGTCCATAGTTTGCCCTCTCTTTTTTGGTAGTTTGTATTGAGGCATGCTAATCTATTTTCTATCATGAAATCTGTTAGATGTTGCCCATTCCTATTTGACGTGTTGTGGAGGCTGTATTTGTTGTTTCCGTTTTTCCCGATTTGGGGATTCATGTCTCCGCCAATGACTAACATGTTGTGTTTCGGGATCTCTCTATATATAGCAAATACCCTTGGGAAAGGTATGAACCCCCTTATCCTCCCAGCTATGGGTTAAATAGTACCACTACTGTTCTTCTAGGAGAATGGCTTTGGCATTAAATAACCTAATAAGAGTTGATATGCTATTAAACAAAGAAACCATCTATATATATATATATATACATACATATATATATAGTCTTTCAAAATCAATAATTGTTCTGTTGTTTCAAATCATCAAAGGTTATAGGATTAAGAACAAGTGTAAAATAGTATACAAGGCAACAGAAACGACAAAACTAATAAAAGATTGCTTCCTCTTCTATCAAAGTGTTGTAGAATACAGGCAAAATGGTGTCATCGCGAAAGCTTACGGTTTGCAATTAATCATATAACACTAATGGCAACATTGCGTGCTGTCTTTTGCTCCTGGCTCTCGGAAATCCGATCGAATAACACATACAATTCATTTCCTCATTCTAAAGAATAAAATCAAGTACATAACAAGGTATAAATTACATTTAAGAATAAATTGGGATGTGTCAGAATTTGTTGTTTTTTGCTTTCTTAGTCAATTGTGATTTCATGGTAACAGTTTGAAAGGTTTTATATAGTTTCTATAGCTTAAATAATACACCACATATCTTTCATTGTTCTTAAGATATTCTGAAAATTTACGAGCACTGATGATGGGATCTTTAAAAGATAGCATAAGATTTTATGATGCAAGTTATTTGATTGATTGATTGATTGATTGATTTTAACGGCATGTCCATCCATCTAGCGTTATCTAATGTCTAAAGGCTAAGGAATCACGTTCATTTTAAATACATATCTACATTTCTTGTGTAGTTGTTACTTATTTTTCTTTTCTTCCATTTCCTTTTGCACATGGTCCTTTTAAATAGGAATACTTTCTTGACAGATCTATCTGACCTATAGATGGGCCCCTAACAGGTACTGTCACTCTGCATCTGAGTGGATATGGGAGTAATGGTAATATGTGTATGTCACACTCTCCAGATCTCCAGAACAGGATTATCACAATCAGTGGCAGTTTACTATCGTACCACGGATACTACCTTCTGGGGGAGGGGTCTTATGCCCCCTCAGGGGACACAGTCAAGTTATTCTAAGCCTAACACCAATAGGGTCAGAAATTTATTTAAAGAACCGACAATTAAATACGAATATGTATTTACACATGGGATGGACTCGATATAAAGTCAATTTTTAAGATAGCTTGAATTCAGTGTTTTCCGTTTCCTAGATTAGTTGCCATATACATAATGACCAATAAACCATAATGACGATGGATTAACAACTTATCTAATTTTTCCGTCTGATGATTGATAGCATGGCACTAAACTCTGAGTTACGGACTTTTAGTATTCATAATTTTACACTATTCAGGCTTTTATACCTGCTCTTCTGTAGCTCTGTAATAGAATCGAACATATTTTCTTAAAAAAGATTTCATATATATATATATATATATATGTTCGAACTGGTCGTCCTGCTTTTGCTCGGCCATATGTGGGGATCCATTGGAGTACATCATTTATGAACTCGTCCTTGCTTCTCCAGCAGTGTCTTCCACGTCTGGTTCGTCTAACTTGGATAGTTTATATATATATATATATATATATATATATATATATATATATATATATAATACGTGTTTCCGGCAGTCAGGTCAGGTGGTGTTTGATTTTTGGCTGAGTATAATTCCAGGTTTTATATCTCTGATTATCCCTTTGGGTTTGGTTTGGTTAGGTTTGGTTGCATATAGGGATTTTTGGCATTGTAGGTTATTTAAAGTCAAATCTTTTTTATACATATATATTAAATATGATTTTTAAATACATATTGTAGATAGCATTTTTAGACAAGTCACAGCTCACTTTTTACACACTGTTAAATGGTTTCACTTATTTCTATCAAATGCAAATGATTCTACGAATTAATATTCATTTGTTTACGCACAGTTTAATGTTTTGAAGTATTGCCATGTACCACGAACAATTCAAATAAGCATCAGTCATTTTTACACACAAGTAGAAACAGGTCAATTTCAAACAATTCGTTTTAGCATATCAACAACGTTCACTATTTCCCAGTATTGCTATATATCACTAACAATTTATTTAAGCATCAGTCATTTGTTCACACACAGTTGAATGTACAGCAGTTCTATTTTAAACAATTCAGTTTAGCATAAGTATAGTGCGGTTGTTTGTTTACGCACAGATGAGTGTAAAACAGTTCTATTTCAAACTATTTTGTTTAGCATAATTACACAGTTTCAATGTCAAATAGTTCTATTTAATCTACAGATAAGACTCTATCAGGTTCTATAACTCCGGGTCAGAGTAGACCCGAGAGTGATGGCAATGTGGGGTACTCCGAACTCTCCAAAGCTCCAGCATTATAGAAACCTCACCATCAGATTGTTTAGTGTCCGATTCAGGACAATCCTTGGAGGAGTTAATCCTCTACAGAGATGCAGTCGGTATTTTCTCTTTCCTGCAGTTTTTAGAGATTATATATATATATATATATATATATATATATATATCATGTAATGCCGCTAGCATGGATATCCCTGATCCTCTCTCGCCACTTCTCCATATCGTTCATCGCCTCTGGCAGGTCTTCAGGGCTACATCCCGTATCCCGTATGTTCAAGCTGGTCGTCCTGCTTTTGCTCGGCCATATGTGGGGATCCATTGGAGTACATCATTTATGAGCTCGTCCCTGCTTCTCCAGCAGTGTCCTGCATGTCTGGTTCGTCTAAGTTGGATAGTTTATATATATATATATATATATATATATATATATATATATATATATATATATATATATATATATATATATAAAGTTCTTTTCCCTGTATAACAAAATAGTTTCATAATTGAGTAAAAAAATATTCTATTCTGTTTTATTCGTTACATGGTTTTTAATTCTTGGTCCAAAATTTTAATGGCATTACAAGTTGTATCAATATGTTAAAATAATTATAATTTTATAAGTTAGTTATCGTTTCAGTTTTGTAAGTATATATATATATATATATCATAATCTTATAAATAGCACAGAGCATTTTTACGAGAATAGATACTACACACACATCGTTTGTGAATGTTCCGACCTATACCATCAGTAAAGACGAGTACTGTAGTTTTCAATCAAGCTATAATATTTATCATCTACTTAAAATTAAACTATGTTTTATTGGTGCCGTTCTTGTAAAAGTGCAAGTGGGATTATGTATTATAGAAATTATATGCAGAAGAAAAAAGATGAACGGAAGATAAATAGTTGGTTAAGAAACACTTATCTTACCACAGTTCGAGATAGACGTTTCCAAGATTCATATGGAATAAAGAAAGACAGACAATGTTTTAGAAATATAAGTAATTGATTAATTTATCCCCTAGCAAGTCATCGATTTTGAAGAGATCGTTTATTTTTGTATAAACAGGAGGGCTACAGTAACCTCTTGTCAGAATGAATGAGTTGAACTTTTCGTTCCCATTCAATGACAAGGTTGGTCCTGGTAGTCAAAGAGTAAATTGACCAATACTGTTGTATGGTGAAGTGGTTCCCCAAGTTCTTCTTAATGGTCTCAAGACGGATTATTCACCTTAATCAAGGCTAATTGGCCACTACTCAAAGAGATCACGTTTTATAATGAGTAGGGATAGTAAATGAATTGGAAGAATGATTGGATAATGAAAGATATGTGAAGATGAGAATACAAACGTTTGGATTGACGTGGAGGAACTCAGGTGTTTAAGGAAGAATAAAATACTTACTGACATAAATAACTTGTTCATATGATATAGGGAAAAACACTTAAAGAGGTTTTTTTTTAATTTAATTTAACTTTTTTTAAATTTTAAAAACTATATATGTATTTATTTGTGTAATTGGATTTAATTTTTCAAATTTTAAGTTAAAATTTTTCAAACTTAAATTTTTAAATATCCAAAGCTCCATTATAATTATTAATTTTTTTTTATTTTAAGATTTAGATTTTTTTTAAAATTTTTCTTTGTATCTGAATTTATTTGTATTCTTAAACTTAGTATTTTTACATTTTTGAATTTGTATTTTTTATTTCTTTTGTTATAAATATATGATAGATAGATAGATAGATAGATGGGTCTCACAGCATATCAACCTTTGTAGGTCATTTAATGCCAAATCAATTTTTATACAAATAATCAATTCTATTTCAAACGATTCAGTTTAGCACGAACACACAGTTTAGTGGTCAAAAATATTTCTATTTTAAGCAATTCAGTTTATTCAAACAGTTCTTATTCAAACAATTCAGTTTAGCATTAGTACAGTTTCGATGTAAAAACAGTTCTATTTCGAGCAATTCAGTTTAGCATAAGCACGCAGTTTAAATGTCAAAAACAGTTATATTTCAAGTAATTCAGTTTAGCATAAGTACGCAGTACAGTTTTATTTGATCCATAGATATGACCCTATCAGGTGCCACCACTCCAGCCCAGAGTGAATCTGGGACCGATGGCAATGAAGGGGTACTTCGCATTCCCCAAAGTCCCAGCATTACTGGAACCTCACCATAAAATTTTTTTAGTGTCATACCCTGGACACTCGTTTTTTTTTTTTTGGAGGGGGGGGCTTACCTCTGTGCAGAGGTGCAGTCGGTATATGTTACAGCTCCAGCTAACTGGGCAAATAGATAGATAGATAGATAGATAGATAGATTACCACTATTCACCCAATATATGTTTTTCTCTGAAACGAATGTTGTTTTAAGAAAATTTCTCACGTCTTCCTGTTGATATAAAGATTACCTCCGTATTTGTATTTATTAGATTTTTTAAATTTTAATCCTAAATTTTAAATTTCTTTATTCTAATTCTTAAATTTTATCTTTTTGAATTTAATTTTTTTTTTTAATCCTTATATTTTCAAGGTTGATTTTTTTAATTTGAAGCTCTTTATTTCTATTCATTTTTCTTTTAAGACTGCATAAGACGTATCGGCTTATAGAACTATATTGAGAGAAAAAATTGTAGGTTGATAAGCTGCGTTGATTTGTGGATCCAAAGATTTGTCTCGTCGTTATCTTTATTTCGTGATTTTGAGCATCACAGTGATTTATATCCTGGTAAATACAGTATTTCACGGAAAAACTTCAATGTGCTTCTAAATAATATTTCTGTAGGTTTCTTCCAATAAGATACATTATAAAAATAAGCTTAACCCGTGGACCTTATTCATATTTACCCAACCCCTCCGCTCGGGCAGGATACGGAGTTTAACAGGTTTGAATTCACAGTTTTCCTTCTCCTAGACTAGTTGCCTCACCAAGGCTGAAGAAGCTAGTCTGCCCTGCTATTTAGCTATAGATTGAGGAAGAATTATTGGATTCATACCTTTCCCAAGGGTATTAGTGCTATGTGAAATGCAATCAGTCTTGTCCAGGATTTGAACTCGTATCGCCGTGTCCATTTCCTACGACGATAACGATTACACAACGGGCACCTCCACCTTATTAAAATAGAAAGGCAGGAGTATTTAAAGTCTGTATAACGTCCTGATCTGAATCGTCATCGAAGTAATAAAATCCTTGTATCTTTCGATTCGAAGATAAATTAACTTTTTATAACAGTTGGAGTGTACTTATTTATAGTTGGAGTGTACTTATTTATGGTCGATAGTATAGATAGGTCTATTCGTTTGTAAATAGAATCAAAGAAGTGAATTTGTATAGAGTTGAAAAATGAACATTTTTATTTTTAAATGTTTTTTGCGGTTTTTTTTTTGTTTGTTTGTTTCATGGACAATAAGTATGCAAACCTAAACTACTTAATCTCTCTCTCTCTCTCTCTCTCTCTCTCTCTCTCTCTATATATATATATATATATATATATATATATATATCTTTCTTTCTTTCTTTGCCACTATCTCGCTTATCTCTCTCTCAATCCTATACCATCCCTCATGAATTTCCAACTCTCTCTCTCTCTCTCTCTCTCTCTCTCTCTCTTATGTTTCTTTCTTCTTTGCCACTATCTCGCTTATCTCTCTCTCAATCCTATACCATCCCTCATGAATTTCCAACTCTCTCTCTCTCTCTCTCTCTCTCTCTCTCTCTCTCTCTCTCTCTCTCTCTTATGTTTCTTTCTTTCTTTCTTTCTTAGCCACTATCTCGCTTATCTGTCTCTCAATCCTATAAACTCCCTCATGAATTCCCAACTCTCTCTCTCTCTCTCTCTCTCTCTCTCTCTCTCTCTCTCTCTCTCTTCTTTCTTTCTTTCTTTCTTTCTTTCTTTCTTTGTCACTATCTCGCTTATCTGTCTCTCAATCCTATAAACTCCCTCATGAATTCCCAACTCTCTCTCTCTCTCTCTCTCTCTCTTATGTTTCTTTCTTTCTTTGCCACTATCTCGCTTATCTCTCTCTCAATCCTATACCATCCCTCATGAATTCCCAACTCTCTCTCTCTCTCTCTCTCTCTCTCTCTCTCTCTCTCTCTCTCTCTCTTCTTTCTTTCTTTCTTTCTTTCTTTCTTTGTCACTATCTCGCTTATCTGTCTCTCAATCCTATAAACTCCCTCATGAATTCCCAACTCTCTCTCTCTCTCTTCTTCATTCTCTCTCTCTCTCTCTCTCTCTTCTCCATTCTCTCTCTCTCTCTCTCTCTTTCTTTCTTTCTTCCTTTCTTTGCCACTATCTCGCTTATCTGTCTCTCAATCCTATAAACTACCTCATGAATTCCCAACTCTCTCTCTCTCACTCTCCTCTCTCTCTCTCTCTCTCTCCCTCTCCTCCATCCTCCCTTGCCCTTCACTTTCGCTTTCTTGTTCTCTTATTTCTCGCTTTCTCCTTTTCTTACTCTCTACCTTACTCATCTCCCGTCTCTCTCTCTCTCTCTCTCTCTCTCTCTCTCTCTCTTTCTCATTCTCGCTCTCTCACCCTCTCTTCAATCTTCCTTTGCTGCCCATTTTCCATCTCTGCCGTCTCTGTCTGTCTTTATTTTTTCTCATTATAACTTATATTCCTGGAACTCTATCTATGTGTAACTTAATGTCCTTTCTCTCTTTGCAATATCACTTTCCTTCAAACGTATATCACCATTGATTCTTCTTCCCAAATTTCTTGATTTCTTCCCTTCCAACTTCTTTTCTTTTCTAATTTCTTCTTTCTTTGATTTACACAAAGCTTTTCAAATGATGTTTTCAACTCGACAACCCATGTCATGTGACTA
>OY757934.1:50265232-50297732 GCA_963585895.1 Sepioteuthis lessoniana | reverse complement strand
AACATTTTTCATTTAATTGTGGTTGCATAAAATATTCGTTCAACAAATTAGATTAAAGTAATCAAATTACTGGCATATTTTTTCTGAGCTATGCAAAAGAAAAGACTATGAAATAAACACGCTTGATTTTTATCTTAATCTAGTAAATAAACTACTTATGAAGCTAAAATGTTTTGTGCCTTATCTGTATGAAACTAGAATGTTTTGTGCCTTATCTGTATGAAACTAGAATGTTTTGTGCCTTATCTGTATGAAACTAGAATGTTTTGTGCCTTATCTGTATGAAACTAGAATGTTTTGTGCCTTATCTGTATGAAACTAGAATGTTTTGTGCCTTATCTGTATGAAACTAGAATGTTTTGTGCCTTATCTGTATGAAACTAGAATGTTTTGTGCCTTATCTGTATGAAACTAGAATGTTTTGTGCCTTATCTGTATGAAACTAGAATGTTTTGGGCTTTGTCTGTATGAAGCTAAAATGTTTTGCGCCTTATCTGAATGAAGCTAGAATATTTTGCGCCTTATCTGTATGAAGTTAAAATGTTTGGGGCTTTATATGTATGAAGTAGGATGTTTTACGCCTTATCTGTATAAGGAGCAAAACATTCCAGCTTCATAAAATATTCCTTTAACAAATGAAAAGGAATTATTTAAAGTAATGTGTAATTTTTTTTTCTGAGCCATGCCGAGGAAAATATGATGGATTAATCTAATATTAAGGCAACATTTTCTTATGATCATGTGATTTGAATTCCTACAACAAATACCAGTACATAAGTAGATATGTTGAAATGATAGATAGTGGTGAATATAATAATGTAATAGAAATGTGTGGAAAGTTGGATAAATCAAACTTTTAAATCCGGTTTAGAAGCTCAATGTTTCGTTCTTTTATTTCATTTTTATTTTCAAGAACTATCTCAAACTGAACCGTTTTCTGAGTTTTTGTATTTATAAACAAATGAAGAACATGATAAAATGATGGAGAGGATAAAGTGTAGCAGGAAGAAGGAGAGAGTTTAGACTCAAATGTATACGGTTTCATAAAAGATTTTTGTTTGTATAAAAGTGGAAATCTGATACATTTGAGTCTAAACCCTCTCCTTCTTCCTGCTACAACTTTATCTTCTTCGTCATTTTATCATGTTCCTCATTTGCTTATAAATAGAAAAACTAAGAAAACAGGTCAGTTTGAGAAAATTCATAAAAGTCAAAAATGAAATAAAAGAAAGAAATCTCGCACCTCTTAACCGGTTGAAAACCTTTGACTCATCCAACTTTCCTCATATTTCTATCATAAGTAGATACGCAAATCGGTCTACAGTTAAAAGTTGGTTCTTGTAAACCTTAAGAAATAGTCAGACTTGCCTAATTGAAAGAAAACAAAGCCTCTGCAACACTATTCCCCTTTCAAGTTACTCAAAATCACCCACCTTATGAATACAGAAGATCATCTTCTCTTCTAAAGAATTATTTTGTGTATCCATTTTCATTAATTTTCCAATTAACATGTATCAAATAAATAATGATGTTGGGGGTTTCGTATGCGCTGAACATCATTTTTTTTTTAATTCAAAACTCTGTATAGCATAGAGAACTATTAAGTGTCTATTAGAATCCATCCCTGGTCTCAAAATAAAAGTATCAGTATCATCATGGACACATTCGTATATGTATATATATATATATATATATATATAAGTCATAGAGTCACGCGAACAGCACGAAGTTCCCTGACTCTCTCTCTCTCTCTCTCTCTCTCTCTCTCTCTCCATCCGTCGCTATCGTCCATCCCTCTTAGTATGTCTTCTAGACTGCATCTAGTGTCAGCAAAGAGCGTAGTTCTTGCTGGTTAGCCAACCCTGGCGCGTTCATGTGCAGAAGTCCTGATGAGAACGTCGTTTATGAGTTGGTTTTGTTTCTCACGCAGTGCCCCACATACTTCGTTTGTCTCACTTGGATGCTGTGGTCTTGAAGGACCAGAAATGAATAACACAGATAGATGTAACGTTTACAGCAGTATATATTTACGGAAATACAGACAATAACGGTTACCTGTAACTGACTAGACTCGCTTGACTCATTTATCGAGTAGGTAACTATTTATAGTGTCGGGGAGGGTCCATGTAGCGACGTCATGGGGTATATCACCACAACAGATGGTTTGTGAAATGTGACGTAGGTTACAACAAATCTGATTCTGATTTGTGAAAAACATTCGCAATATCCAAATGTAGTTCCCATCTAACTTTTTCTTTGTGCGTTTTATTAGCGCCCATGTGGTGCATCCATATAGGAGCATTGCACAGCTACGGCTTGGAAAAAACTCTCTTTATTATACCGAAAAGATCATATTTTCATAATATCGATTACTTGTAAATAGCATTCGGCACCTACGTTAGGCGTATGTTGACATCACTTTCAGCCGATGAGATGTTGCTGCCGAGGTATGTGAACTTGTCAACTAATTTCAGAAGCTTGCCACTTAGAGCAGAGACGGCTCCTTTTTGCTTAAATTTCATATAAAATTTTATTTTGCATTCACGTAGAGGCCAATGCTTCTTGCTGCTTGCTCTGGTGGTGTAATACAAATTTGGCTTCAGATGGAATATTTATGAGAAGCGCTATATCATATGTGTAGTCTGCACCTGTTATAATTTCTGCAGAATTCATCTTACTTTTTTTAAAGTCTAAAACCAATTACTTTTGTCAGATCTGTGGACGTTCGTAATACATTTTCCAAGCAAATTATAAACAAACATGGCGCTAATGCATCTACTTGCTTCAACTATAAGACAAGACAATAAAAAAAAAAAATAGAATAAAGACTCACAATGTCACACGCTGAAGGTTTTCTGGCAAGCTAGTAGTCACCATCAGATGCAGGTTAATGTCTTATCAAGGACACCGTTTTGAAGATGGTCTTAACTCTCTTCAAGTGATACGGTCGGGGTAATCTGAGTCAAGACGACGGGGCAGTATGTGATCGATTTAGTTGGTCTGGATTTTTCCTGTTTCAGAAGTGAGAGATTCAGTCTAAAAATATTAACCAAGGCTGAATCGTCTGAGTAATCTCCCTTGGAAGTCCATGTTGCACAAACATTGCCACTTAGATCTAGGGAGTTATTAAGTGCGTCGTGGTTACCTGTATGACTGTACATTGCGAATGGAAAACTTGGAAATGAGTCAAAGATCAGAAAATGTTTTCCACACGTCCACTCAGTTGAGAATCTTTGACAATGAGACAATCTCTGCGTGATATTGCATTCATGTTAGATTCAAAATAGATTCAAGTTAGATTTGGATAGAATTATTACTGCAGAGAAAAATCATGCATTATAGTAATGTTAGGCAAAAAGTTTTCGTCATGGTTATATGCCTTTCTGGCTGCTAGGAGGAGACTTACCTCCAAGAAAAGATTTTATTAAGCACATGGTCAGAAGTAAAGACAACTCGATTACTTCTGTTGGCTTAATTTTTCAATAAATACGCTATATCATGTTAGAAAAGTGGCAAACCAACAATTACGTTGGTCAAACCAAGAGTTATTTGATCCGAGGAGATCTTCTGGTTAGCCGGGCTGAGTTGATGGCGCCTGAGGTACCCCATTATTAAGAATTCAGAAATGACCAAGCTTTTTTGAGATAGCCACGCATAAGTAACGATTTGTGTGTGGCTTCCTGCTATGAAATGGCAATGTGTCATGTACTGCTTCAGTGGGGGAAGTTACATACCCAAACTAACAATCATGTTGGTCAAACCAAGAATTACTTGGTCCCAGAGTGACTTTCCCTCGGGTAATACTTGCGTTGCAAGGTTGAAGTTATTGACAGGTGCCTGAGGCGCCTTAAAAGACTTATGCTAAAGATACCAAGCACTTTTAAAATAGCAATGCATGAGTTTCAGTTTGTGCTTGGCTTCTCACAATAAAATGAATTTGTGTCAAATACTGTATTGGTAGAAAGTCGGTAAAATAACCTAAATACTCAAATCAGCAATTACATGGTCCCAAGAGGCCTTACTCTTAGGCAATACTTGCTTGGCAGGGCTGAATTCATCGATTAGTACCTGAGGCCGCTCCCAAAAGGGTAATGCTGACAAGACAGTATTTTTTGCAATAGCCGCACGTGAATCTCGATTCAAGCGTGGTTCCTAACTATAAAAAGACTTGGTGTCAAATCCTAACTTTGTGAGAAATCGGTTAAGTACCCAATCGAACAATTACCTTTAATAAAGGCTTATTAAGCTAAACAAGTCTCCGAGTTTTCATTACAGTCCGAGATAAAAAGAATCGGGTATGGGGAACTGTCAAACAATAATCCAAAATCACAGCAGAGATTTACTACCAACAACTACCAACGTTTGAAAACAGCTTCGCCCTCCCCTGCCCACAAAATTCCCGTCCTTGGTGAACAGAAATTGAGTCCTTTTTCAGCATCATAATGTCAGTCTTCTCACGGTACAAGTAACAAGAGATCTCACCGAGAAATTATGCTGTAGAAAAATTGTTTCACTTAATATATACCTCCCCGACATTATCTTTTGGTTAGGAGTATAAAAAACAATCTGGATGGACTTAGACTTACTTCAAAACTTAGAATACGAAAATGAGTTAGGCTCTGATTTCAGATCAGAAAATGTATTTAATGTAGTGTCCAAAAGCTTTTCAACAGAGGCAGGAATAATATATTTAAATGTATATAAGTCAATAATCACGAATATTTTGTTCTAATGAATTCATTACGAAAATCAGACAGAATTTTTCACACACGCACACACACACACACACACACACACACACACACATACGCACATATATATATATATATATATATATATATATATATATATATATATATACGAGGATCATTAAATAAGTTTCCAGACTTTTTTCGTATGGGCACTTTTATTGATAGTACACACATGAAACTCTAGTCCCCTTTGAATTAATTTCCTCCAGCTGCAATGCACTTGTCCTACCGTCCCAACAACTTCTGGAAGGCCTCATGGAAGTCCTTTTGTGTGAGCGTGTCAATGACCATCGTTACAGCCTCTTTCATCTCCTCAATTGTCTCATAACGACAGCCTCGGCGCTTAGGGAATAACCAAAAGTCACAGGTAGCAAAGTCTGAACTATAGGGAGGCTGTGGAACTGTGTTGATGCCCATCTTGCTGAAATAGTCTGTGACTAGGATGGAGTTGTAGACGGTGCATTATCCTGGTGGAAATGCCACTGACCCGATTTGAAGAGTGCTGGCTTCTTCTGGCGGAATCTCTTCCTGAACTACCTTAAAACGTCAACATAGTAACCCTAACCCTAACCGTTTGGCCAATCAACTCTGCTGTATTGACTTCCTTACTCCTCCCTCACCTCTCATCATCCCTCACAGATTCCCTGCCGTCCTTGAATCTCTTATGCCACTCAAAAACTCATGCTCGATTCATGCAAGATGCTCCAAAAGCAGTCTGAAGCATTCCATACGTTTCTGTGGCATTTTTTTCCAATTTTAAAACAATTTTGCTGCATATCGTTCTTCTAAAGTGTCCTCACGTCCAGATTGCATTTTTGAAATTCACCAGCTGTAATAATCAGGCTTTAGTTGGGTGTATTCCAATTGCTGCTGCAGCTGTTCATTTAAACCTGAAATCATAAAAATTGGTCAGTCATCTCATAAGAAGCAATAACATAATGAATTTTCCAGAGTCTACGACAATTTTAAATGCCTGTACAAGAAAAGTCTGGTTGTTTGGTGTTGGTAGATGAATTTACCGAATTTGTCCTGAGCGCTATCGGATCCTTTAAAGCCATCACCAGGGGTTGTTTGCAAGCGTAAAGATTATTTATTCAAGTTTTTTTTTAATACTGCAAAAATTACGTATACGTATTGTTGGTTTAAACTGAGCGTTTTATTTTAAATTCGTTCAATGTCATTGGCATATCAGTTTAAACCAACTATGCTTGTCAGGAAGCTTAAAAGGATCCTAATAAGATTACATAGACAAAACGTGTCTTTATTATTTAATCAACCATGCTAAAATGAAGGACTACTGCCCAACAATACACACACACACACACTTATATATATATATATATATATATATATATATATATATATATAAAAAATACAATTTAATGGAGACTCAAATTTGGTTAAGTCGTCATAATAAATTTATTTCGGCGGAGAATATTACGATACTCTCCGTCTCGTCAGATGACTATTTACATGCTTCTCTCTAGTCGCAGAGTAGCAAATGTAGCGACTGGAGTGAAGCATGTAAATAGTCATCTGACGAGACGAAGGGTATAGTAATATTCTCCGTCGAAATAAATTTATTACGACGACTTAACCAAGATTGAGTCTCTATCAAATTGTACTATATACGCTCTGAATGTGAATTTTGTCATATCCCAGCGAATAAATAGGGAACTAACAATAGCCATACGTTGAGCACTCTCATAGATTTATATGATTTTCCTCATATATTCTCTGTAAAGAATAATCCACACCCACTGTCTTTGGACACTGACTGGATATTTAATATATATATATATATTTATATATATATAATGTAGAGCAGTATAAAAAACAGAATAATCGTTCAATCATCTTGTGCATTTGTTGGTTATTTAATGCCTTATCCATCCTTCAAGAAGAACAGGAGTGGTACTATTTAGCCCATAGCTGGGATGATACCTTTCCCAAGTCTATTTGGCCGAAAATGAACGTCAAATCGCGACTTACTACGAACTCGCTTACTACGTTTTTGCAGTCTAGCGCTTTAACTAATAAACCACGAGGATACATTCTGAGTACCACGCGTTTAAAAATTAAAAAAATTAAAAAAAACAATCATCAGAAAAGAAAAAATGAACATATTGCTCTGGTCTGATAGTTTTTCTTTTCTTTTTTTTTTGTGTCTAATAAAAAAAAAAACGTTTTAAATTAGTATTAACAGATGAATGTAAGGTAATTATTTTAGTCTATATATATAGAGAGAGAGACAAACACAGAGAGACACAGAGAAAAAGACACATAGAGATTTGAAATGTTTGAATGGAAATTGTAGTATGCTTTAAGTGGTGTGCAGTTGGTTTAAAATCAGTTTTCTTTCTCCCTGAGGAGACTATTTCTCTATAGACTGATGAACAAAAAATTCATTTCTTTTTCAAGTGAATTTGTGTGAAGTGCAACACAATCTCGTTTTGGTTTAAGACTTGGTTCGCTGATTCTATTTCCAAAATCAATAACCGTTACGCCACCGCTTCTTCTAATTAACGGGTAAGTTTTCAAAAAACAATTTTGCCGATATCAGTTTTCCGAAAAACTCTTCTTCAAGACATGCTAATTTTTTTTTTTTTTTTTTTTCTTAGATTTTTTTATGAATCAAGTTCCACGGTCTTTAATATAAAGACCGATTTCAGCTTTAGGATAAGTCAAATTTCATTAAGAGAGGCATCATGGTGTAGAGGCCAACATGATGGATGGTAACATTGTTGTAGGTGAGTTCGAACTCCAGTTTCGCTATTACATTCACTTTCGGACTAATATCCTAATCCCTCCAGCTATGAATTAAACAGTGCTACTGCAGTCTTTTACAAGGATTTCTTTAGCATTAACTGACGAAGGTTGATATGCCATTTAACAAAGGAACCGCACCAATTACTATGAAGTGCTAAATCTGAACTTAAAAGTTTAGGCTTCTAAAACTGAGTGATAGAATGATTAAAAAAATGAAAAAGCACACGAGATAGATAAAGTGAGCCGTAAAAATTTTCAAAATAGCTGGGTATTTTTAGCTGAGACCTCGTAAAATATTGATTCGTAGTAGAGATATATGTGTTTTATTGATACGAGATCGACGCTAGAAATTAAGAATCAATACTCCAAGCGTTAAAAATTAATGAATAACCAAGTGCCTTTGATGATCTTCATAACAGGATATGGTAACGATTTCTGGTTTCCACCAAAATACGGATATTGATATAAATCAAATAAATTTATCAAACTTTCGATGCAGTAAGACTATTTCTCGATTTCCTCGAGTAGGATTCGTTTGGGCTTTGAAACAAACGTCGATGTCATCTACACAATTCATTTATTTCCCATACTTCTCCGAACCAACATCCTCAACAGACCCGAGAGACTAAAGAGAAATGCCCTCACCCCCGCAATCGCTTAGTATCGTCTTCGTCATTAACTATTCATTGAGCTATATTTGATTTTATTCAGGCTTTTGTGAACCAAAAAACCACGCCTCTCTCCTAATATCTTTCTGCCTCTCTCTCTCTCTCTCTCTCTCTCTCTCTCTCTCTATTTCTCTCTCTCTCTCTCTATATATATATATGTATTTATGTATGTATGTATGTATGTATGTATGTATGTATGTATTGTATATGTATGTATCTCTCGATATATAATAACTTATGATTTTCTTTATCCTTTTTTCTTCTTATGATATCCGTTCTATAACGGCAGTTTTCTATCTATCTATCTATCTATCTATCAAATATATATATATATATATATATGTGTGTGTGTGTGTGTGTGTGTGTGGATATATATTAACTTACGATTCTCCTTATCCTTTTTTCTTCTTCTCTTGTTATATGTTCTATTAGAATGGTTTTCTCTCTTTGTCTATCTCTCTCTCTCTTTCTCTTTCTTTCTCTCTCGCCATCAATCTAATATATATATATATATATATATATATATATATATATATATATATATATATATATAAATTTATTTCCATGTTGAATCTGAAGATGTCCTGTTAAATTTTGGTGGGGAGTCGTTGATTCATATCAATGCTCTCAGCAGGATGGAAATAAATTCATAATCCTAATGTGACCGCATTTGGGTTTTTTCTCGAAAGAATATTTGCTCTGTGATATCATTTACATTGAGTTCTTTACCAGGAATATTTAAATATTCGAATTTTGAAAAATTTCATTGTCCTGACGGAATTGTTCCCTACTCCGAATTTACTGGATTGAAGAATACTTTTACATATATATATATATATATATATATATATATATATATATTCGTATAGAATGTCTACTTCCGTCTCTTGAAATAAAGGGTCCCGTAGAATTATCTGACGGATATAAAGAAGAGTGCGAGGAGGCGAAAGATAACTCCAAGGGCGGTAGGCTTTCAACAAGTAAGCGTGAGGTCAAGGTCAAGCGGGTAAGGCAGGTGGTGTGCAATAATGGTTAGTTGATTATTCAAATGATTGCAAGTCAGCTGGACATGAAATAGGTTAGTGTTTGAAAGATTTTCAACAAAGATTTGGGCGTGTTTGATAAACAACGGGATTTTGTGTTCCAAGTGTCCCAAAGTTCCTGGCCATGAGGAACATTACCCTAATGGAACAACATACCTATTCACCTGATTTTGTTTCGTGCAACATTTTCTTTGCCATAAGCTCAAAGGGACTATCAAATAGATCCGCTTTGAAGGTGAACAGGTCATTAAGAAGGCTGTAACAACGAAGCTGGGGGCAATTCCAGAAGAATCCTTCCAGCAATTCATAGAAGCGTGACAGAAAGGGATGAAAAAGTGCATTAAACTCAAAGGGGACTAGTTTTAAGGGATTATGTCAATTTTCGTAAAGAATTGAAAGACTTTGTTTTGTGACGCCAACCATGTTACTTTCAGACACACATTATATATATATATATATATATATATATATATATATATATATATATATATATATATATATATATATATTTGGGGTGTGTCTAAAAAGTTACAAGACTGGCGTCACAAACAACTTTTTTCTATTCAATACAACAATCTACATGCTACCCATCAAAATTGAAAAATCGAATGTTGTTAGATCAACGATTGATGTTTAATGAAATATATCATCGATATCATCTTTTCGAAGTCCTGATGATGGTTTATTAAAACCGAAACATTATAGCTTCGATTTTCAGTCACATTAAATACTTCACCTTGAATTACTTTGTTTTTCAATTTTTCTCGATTTATATATACAATGATAGTCGAAAATACCTGTACTTAAATTATAAACTTAGACTTTCGCTATTTTTCAAACTTTGTTTGCCAAGAAAAAGCCATAGATAGATAGATATATAAAGACGCATACATGCACACGCACACAGACACACACACCCTCACACACAGTTAACACGTAATTAATTGTAGGTGAAGGAAAGACTTAATTCAAATTCTGGGGTGAGGGTGTTTTTGTATCTTTTGTATCCTGCAGCACAATTTTTTGTTATGAGCACATCCTAAAAGTCTAACTAATCCAACTCTACAACTGGAAATAAAAATCTCTTGTGTAAGCTGTCATGCGGTTAAGATCTTCAACTGAACAAACACGTTCTTTGATGAGTTATCCTTAATGTCGGTTTTATATTCAAAGCTAATAAATATTCGGATTCGAACTGTATATACATGATGGGAAAATTCCCAAAATTTTAGAGAAAGATTTAAATATTCCACGCATGCTTAATAAAGAATATACAGAAAATCTTTCTGTCTTTTCTCATTCATTGATTGAATAAATTATTTAATGGATATGCTACCTTTTGCAGCAGCTTATATGTTGATATATTTTTGGCCTAATATATGATGCACATTCAATTTAAAAAAACACATATTTTTCAATTACTGCATTGAATCTAATATTCGACGTGCTTTGCATAAAGATTATCGTCACAAGAAATGCAATCAGCGATACGAGTTCAAATCCAAGAAGTTGTTTATATTTCATGTCAAGCAAATACTTGTCGGAAAGATGTAAATCCATATTCTCTTCCCATTTATGGATAAATAGTAGGGTAAATAATGTTATTTATTCTTTGTCAGGCAACTAGACTTGGAGAATGAAAACACTGAATTCAAACCTGCTATAACTCCGCTTAAAAATTTACCCTGTTTCACATCCTAATTGTTTCGGAGGGGTGGCTGAAAACACTGAGTGTTATTAAGACGTGTGCAAATAAATGATTAACAGTGAACAAAATTATACATATTAGATAGAAATAAGTGAAACCATTGAACTGTGTGCAAAAAAATGAGCTCAGGCTCGTTTAATAATGTTATTTACAAAATGTGTTTAGAAATCATACATTTAATATATATGTAAAAAACTTGGCTTTAAAATGGTTGATATGCCATAAAATCAAATCAATCTCAGAAAACTTCATGCGTCTTATATACCGAAAAATATAATAAATCGAATTAACCCTTTCACTGTCGCATTTTTCAAAGTTTTAAGTGCCACACTATTCAGCAATAAATAACTATTTCTATAGAAACTAGAAATTCGACTATAGTTAATCATGGCATGGAGAGCTAAATATCAAAATGGAAGACTTGCCTTTCAGATATTGAACAGAGACTTGTAAACGTAACGTTGTATGAAAATGATTTTTGCTTATGGAACAACGTTAAGAATTCAGACATAGCTGTGTCCTGGTTATGATATATAAGAGCATTTGATAGTGATGTTTTTTAAGGAGTTTCTGCGGAGTGAATCGTAAGCATTCATTGCCATCACCCCCAGGTCTACACTGACCTGGTGTGGAAATATCTGTTAGGGTTCAATCTACTGATCAAACAGATCTGCAAAAAATCATTCGTGTTCGATAGGACCGCGTGCTGAAGAAGAAACAATTATTCCCCTTAAAATGTTAATATGAACGTGATTTCCTAACTTTTAGGCATAAAATAACCCTAGACTAACTGATATGCCATTAAAAACAATCAATCTATGAATAATAGATGTACACTGTTCGGCTTTACGAAGTGGACAGGTGTCGAACACCGCAATGAAAAGGGTTGGGTTTTTTTTGCAGTTTTTTTTTTTTTTTGTGTGGTGGGATCCCCCATTAATACGCTTTTCTACATGGCAAGATTAATTTCGTAAGAAAATTCTAATATATCAGAAGAAATATCTAGATATACCCGATTCACTCACTTCGCTACTTAATTTTTCAATTCATATAAAAGTGAAAATAACTCTCTCCATTCACGTTCATCATTCTCACTTGTATTCATCTATTCACAATGTCAAAATAAAATTAAAAAAATAACTTTCTTTCAGAATACTGTGAACATGTCCCTTAAATGATTTCAAATTGAATTTCATTTCAATCAAGCCGGTGCCTCAATCAAGTGTTTCAAGAGGCTAAATCAGCCGTATGACATACCAGTAGTTGTCTGTCACTCATTCGGGACACTGGGAACGTATTGAATTTAATGATTATTGGATATTGGTCAATATGGTTTGATATGATAGCAGGATCTCATTCACAGTCGAGGGATACTGCAATAGTTTCTAAGCACGACAAAAGCTTGAAAAGTGCGGTTAATTTTCAAAAAATTTTCTGGTAACTGTTCAAAAGCGTACAAAACATTACAAAAAGAATATCAATATATGAATAGATTGGAAAACGAAGCACATGTGTTTAAACAAAATGATATCTTCACACTAAATGGTGGCTCTCTGAAACTAGTAGACAAATTTACCTACCTCGGAAGCAACGCCTCATCTACTGAAAATGACATCAATACATGGACAGCTATCGATAGACTATCGGTAATATGTAAGTCAAACTCATCGGATAAAATGAAACACATACTACTGTGTGGATGCACCAATTGGAAGCTGACGAAGGCTCGAGAGAAAAAGCTCGATGGCAATTGCACAAGGATGCTACGAGATATATTAAACAAATCCTGGAACCAACATCCCAAAACACAGCAGCTGTACTGCCACCTTCCACACATCTCGAACAACATCAAAATAAGATTAACAAGACATGCTGGGCACTGCTGGAGGAGCAAGTACGAACTCATAAGTGACATTCTCCAATGGACCTCTTCACACGGACGTGCAAATGTTGGACGACCAGCAAGAACATATCTACTACGGACGCAGGTTCTAACCTGAAAAACCTGCCGAAAGCGATGGATGACAGAGATGGAAGGCGAGAGAGAGAGTCAGGGAAATCTGTGCAAGCAGCTCGACATGATGATGATGATGATGATGGTGAAAATTATGATTATTTTATCATGCTTTATACAGTGACAAATGGGGAAATTTTCGATTAAAAAGAGGTGGAGTCCCTGAGGCTTATTTATTATGTACGGAACTATGACATTTTAGTAAGCGAGTTCGAACTCCAGTCAAGCTATTCTGTTCACAATCAGACTAATATCCTTAGTAAATATATGAAATCTCTTATTATCCAAAGCTATGGGTCAAATAGTCACACTTCTATTGCTCTTGGTTTAAGTGAGAAGTAAGCAGCTGACATACCGCTATTGACAAATACACCTACCCAAGCCGAATCCTTACGGCATAATCTGGAGCAGGCACCAGGTGGCATTGATCACCATATCAATGCAGATAAAACGGAGTACATATGTTGTAATCAAAAAGGAGACATCACACGAAATGGTAGTTTTCTGAAACGAATGGACAAGTTCACCTACATCGGAAACAGCGTCTCATCTACTGAAAATGACATCAAAATGCAACTAGCGAAGGCATGGACTGCTATCGATTGGTTATAAATCATATAGAAATCAAACTCATTCGATAAAATAAAATGCATTTTTTCAAAGCAGCGGTCGTGTCAATTCTTCTCTATGGATGAACCACATGGACGCTGTCTAAGTGTATTGAGAAAAAGCAAGACGGGAATCACACAAGAACGCTACGAGCCATATTATACAAATATTGGATGCAACATTCCACAAAACAGCACCTGTATAGCCACCTACCTCCCATCTCAAAAGACATCCAAATTAGACGAACAAGATATGTTGGAGATGTGAGGACGAACTCATAAGTAACGTTCTGTTGCATAGCCATATGCTGGCATGCATAAAGAATCATAACGACGACACAATCCTTAGAAAAATATACCGCTCACTTTATTTGAAAGGGTTGAGTGTGAGAGGGAGTTGGAGACTGAACAGAACTGCAACATATTGACCCCCACACTTATGGCCATCAGCATTTCTTTCCCGTTCTCCAGGGCTGCTCAACCGGAGGTCCGGGGGCCCAGCTCTCTGCTGGGTGCTGGCTTACTCTACCATATCTTGTCTCCAAACTCTTCTGCTCTCCAAAACTCAATCGGGGGTCCCGAGGGCCCCTTCTGCCGGGTGCTGTTTTTCTCTACCGCATCTTCTCTCCAAACTGATTGAATTTCCTGTGCACTCAGTTATATAATAGTTCACGCCCACTCGACAGCTTATGCACTTCCGCCGTCTTTGGAATGGCATGTTCGATCGTCATCGAGTGGAAATAACTGTCTTGCAGTTCACCGGTCACTCTCTTCCGGTGCATCAGTTTGTGACTGTACCGAGGGATTTTAACCCTGTCCCATATTGTCAGCCAGGCTCGCCCACGCCAATGGAATATGAACTTCCTCCGTCTTTGGAATGACATGTTTGGCCGGATCGGAGGTCAATATACAACAGTTCTCCTATGCCCCCCTTCACACGGACGTGCAATTGTTGGACGACCAACAAGAACTTATGTACAATTGCTCTGTACGGAAACTGGATGTAGTCTAGAAGACCTACCGGAAGCGATGGATGATAGAGACAAATGGCAAGAGAGACAGAAACAGACAGAGAGGAGACAGAGTCAGAGAAATCCATGCTAGCACCAATACATGATGATGATGATGATGATTATAACTGTTTCTCTAAAAGAATGGCTTTGGCAGTAAATAACCGACAAAGGTTGATATACCATTAAACAAACAAACAAAACCAATCAACCTAAGAGAAACAATAAGAACAGATTAAATACAAACCGCATTGTTGGCAGGGCTTAAGATAGGAGGACTCTATATCTCTGTCCTAAATCAGAGGTGTCCTGGGTATCAAATTAAAAAAATTGTATATATATATATATATATATACAGGGTCCGCGAGAATAATTTCCTGGATTTAGCGTTAGAATTATTACAGGCATTGATTGTAAGAAGCTGGTGGGTGGTATTTCTTTGAGCAGCAAGAGCCTTGCAATTTGAGTTGCCATTATAGCGTGGAATAGTGAACGGCGTGCGTTTTTTTTTGTTTTTTTTTTTTTGTTTTTTTTTTTTTTAGGGCGCCTGATTTTACTTCATGGCTTTGGCATGAAATAAAAAAGTTTGATATGCTATTAAAGTCGGCTGGCTTACCAGATCTTTCTCCTGTTGTTTACTTCCTCTGAGGATAACTGAAGGCTCAAGTCTTTAAACGTTGATGGTGGATCAATCCCTTTAAGATTATTTCTTTTGGGCTCACCTAAAGACTAAATTCTTTAAATACAGGCCGAAGACCTCTCTCTTTGTGATTAAATCCTTTGGAAATACTTGAAGACTGTCTTTAAAGGTTAGCCGCCAATCTATCCCTTATACGATTACTTTTTTTGTGGATACTTAAAGGCTCAAATCTTTAAGAGTAGACTGCAGATCTATCCCCTTGTGATTGCTTCCTTTGGGGATACCTTAAAAGCTGAACTCATTAAATGTAGGCCGGAGAGCTATCTTCTTGTTAATACTTCCTTTGGGGATACCTGAAGGCTCAAATCTTTAAGAGTAGACTGCAGATCTATCCCCTTGTGATTGCTTCCTTTGGGGATACCTTAAAAGCTGAACTCATTAAATGTAGGCCGGAGAGCTATCTTCTTGTTAATACTTCCTTTGGGGATACCTGAAGGCTCAAATCTTTAAGAGTAGACTGCAGATCTATCCCCTTGTGATTGCTTCCTTTGGGGATACCTTAAAAGCTGAACTCATTAAATGTAGGCCGGAGAGCTATCTTCTTGTTAATACTTCCTTTGGGGATACCTGAAGGCTCAAATCTTTAAGAGTAGACTGCAGATCTATCCCCTTGTGATTGCTTCCTTTGGGGATACCTTAAAGCTGAACTCATTAAATGTAGGGCCGGAGAGCTATTTTCTTGTTAATACTTCCTTTGGGGATACCTGAAGGCTCAAATCTTTAAGAGTAGACTGCAGATCTATCCCCTTGTGATTGCTTCCTTTGGGGATACCTTAAAAGCTGAACTCATTAAATGTAGGCCGGAGAGCTATCTTCTTGTTAATACTTCCTTTGGGGATACCTGAAGGCTCAAATCTTTAAGAGTAGACTGCAGATCTATCCCCTTGTGATTGCTTCCTTTGGGGATACCTTAAAGCTGAACTCATTAAATGTAGGGCCGGAGAGCTATCTTCTTGTTAATACTTCCTTTGGGGATACCTGAAGGCTCAAGTATTTAAGAGAAGATCGTAAATCTATCCCGCTTGTGATTACTTCCTTTGGGGATACCTTAAAAGCTGAACTCATTAAATGTAGGCCGGAGAGCTATCTTCGTGTTAATACCTCCTTTGGGGAATCCTGAGGGCTCAAGTATTTTAGAGAAGATTGCAAATCTATCCCCCTTGTGATTACTTCCTCTGAGGATACCTTAAGGCTCCAGTCTTTAAACCTTGACTGCAAGCAAATGACGAAGAGAAATATTCCATTAATGATAAAATCGAGGTAATACAAGAGGCACTTACTTGACGAGCGCTGCCGAACTTCATTGTGAAGCTGCGGGAATAAATTTTAGAAGTGTATAGCTTAAATGTGGAAGCATTATGACAATATTATCATTGAAACAAAATGACAAATAACATGGTAAACAAATAGTAGCATGGCACAAATAGATGCATTATCAAAAATCCAGCAGCCGGAAGAAAAACGAGTTTAAAATGATCAAATTTCCTCTGGATTCATGGAGCCTTCAATAAGTTTCCAGACTTTTTTTGTTCAGCAGCAATTGGAATACACCCTAATAAAGCCTGATAGTCACAGCTGGTGAATTTCCAAAATGCAATCAGGACGTGAGGACAATTTAGAAGAAAAATATGCAATAAAATTCTGTTTTAAACTTGGAAAAATGCCACAGAAACGTATGGAATGCTTCAGACTGCCTTTCGACCATCTTGCATGAATGTTTGATTTTAGCATTCTTGAGAGAGTCATGTTGTGCTCACCAGTGATCAGCCATCAAAGTGGTGGTGAAAGCTAACCGGACGATGTCGCCTACCCGATGAAGAGGTGCGTGTTGGGTGTACATTCCCGTGTATATATTTACCTACTCTTCCACCCCAAAAGGATGTTACACTAGGTCAATTTTAAGAAGAGTTTGACTGGTTTGAATTCAGATTTTTTCTTCTCCTTAATTGGTCGCCTTACCAAGATTAAGACCCAATTTTGCCTTACAATTCACCCATAACAGGAAGGGAAATAATTGGATGTATACCCTTCCATAGGGTCTTAGCCCTGGGTGTCATGCCTCCTCTAAGAATTGAACTCAAGTCACCTTGTCCATTTCTTACAATGTCAACCACCCCAAAGTAAGATGACAACTTTCTTCGCTGTTTCAATAGTATATATATATGTGTGTGTGTGTGTGTGTGTGTGTGTGTATGTGTGTAAAAATTTCTTTTCTTTTTTTTTGTTGTTGTAGGTCCAAAGAAAGAAAAAAGTACACATTTCAACATGAATAGGTCCACTAAGAGATTTGTATTTTTTAAGAATTATTTATTTCGCTTTTACATGAATGTTTACAACTTGTTGCTTTCGTCAGAGAACATGTGGCAAAAGGCCATATGAATGTAGCACACAATGAGACTCGACGATTGAATTTGAGTCTCATTGGGTGCCCGATTAATAGAGCCTCGTGCTACATATGTTCTCTGACGAAAGCAGTAAGCTAGAAACATACATGTATGTAAGAACAAAATAAATATTTATTTTAAAATTCAAATCTGTTAGTGAACCTACTCATTTTAAAATGTGTATATATATATATATATATATATATATACGCGTGTGTGAGAGATTAATGAATATATTCAATTATATACACATATCTCTCTCAGTCTATCTATCTATCTATCTATCACTACCTCTTTCTCTTGGTGACTGGAATATGAGGAAAGAAGTAAAAATATGATCAGTGTCGGTGCCAAAGAGAATGTAGAATTTAGCCAGCACGTTCTGTCTGCTGTTCATATCTTCCTGATACCACCACTTCAGAAACTTAACGGAGACAATAAAGCAACAGAGGTCCTAATATTTGAGTAGGTTTTTTGTTCCCCCCCCCCACACTATCCGACAAATACACCATCACTGATATAGCCGTCATTGTTGACTATGCCACAGACGACCATAACAAACAAGCAAAAAAAGGTAAATATTGTTCTTTATAAGAGTAAAATTTATTTTATATAACAACTATGTTGTCTAATTTTTTCTTATTGGACCCCGATTAAACATTCATAGTGGGGTTCAGAAGAATGGCCCTATAATGATCCTATTTACCAACCCCTCCGCTCGGGCAGGATATCACACAAGGTCAATTTTTAAGCGGGGTTTAACAGGTTTGAATTCAGAGTTTTCCTTCTCCTAGACAAGTTGCCTAACCAAGGCTGAAGAACCTAGTCTGTCCTACTATTTACCCATAGCTGGAGTGAGAATAATTGGATTCATGCCTTTCCCAAGGGTATTAGTGCTATGTGAAATGCAATCAGTCTCGTCCAGGATTTGAACTCGTGTCGCCGTGTTCATTTCCTACGACGATAACAATTACACCACGGGCACCTCCAAATGGCCCTATAATGATAGATTTGAATTTCAGGAATGCTTCTTATTCTTGGTAGCCTCGTTGTTCAGACAGGTGTCACAGTATGAGATATTCTCGAGGATAACTATAAAGACGCGTTTTTTGTTGTTTTTTTTTTTTTTTTGTTTTTTTTTGTGTTGTTGTTTTTAAATTCGAGTCTGGGTTGTTTACGTACAATTATACAATAACCAACTTGGCGTCAAGCTAAAAATCAAGTGAGATAAGATGAGTAAAAATCTAGTTATAAAAAAAGTCTCTGTTAGTTGTTCTTTTGATGATGATGTTGAGATCTATTAATACAGGGGAATAATTCCATTACTGAAACTCATTTCACTTATCATCACCTGTCTATCGGAAATGTATATCGATTATTTACTTTCAGTATTGATTATTGGTTAATTCCTTTCGGCACATGTAGAACAAACTTGTTTCTTACCTCAGGACATCCGTAAAGAATACTATAAGGGTTGAGGGGTAATGATCACAGTCAGTTTTATAGATTAACGAAAAACAATTATTATTTTCGTTAATATTTGTGGTTTTGTTTGTTTGTTTGTTAATTATATTTCCAAGGGTATCATCACTTTTCATGATCTTCTCACATCAAATTTAAAAAAAAAGAATCTTTGGACACAATATATACACTTGTAAGGTAATTAAACGACTCATAAAAAATTGAAATTGAATAAATAAATAAATCAGGCAGTGTCCGAATAGCCAGGCCAAAGCACTCGAGATCATAAAAAATGAGTAGGGAAGTCTAGAGGACCGAAGGTCGTGTAAGCATGTGCGAAGCGATATAAAGCGGATTTTTTGGCCCGCCGATACGATAGGCCAAAGTGAGAGGACGACTTGTAGTTTTTTGAAGAGTTGATGGCAAAACGTGATTAGGAAAAGATGGACTGTTGAACACGAGCCGCGCAGATGTGAGGAGGTTAAATTTCAGGAACCCCATATTTTGGGGAACCAGGAAAAAATTCAAGGTATGTGCCTGCCCCTCTTTTTCTCACTAGGATACGTTGCTTCTCTTTGCCTAGCTGATGCGGTCGTCTCGATTTTCATACTCTCTTTCTTTCTCCTGGCGACTATATACAAGTTGTGGTAGTCAATATACTTTTGGGTAATTGAACAGAGTTTCTTGTGTTCGTCAACTGTTACCACGGCAGGATCACAACAATTCCTTTGGTACAGCAATGGTACACAATATTAATGCAGTATCTGTAAACAGATCAATTTTAGTTAAGTAATTCATCCGATAATTTCACAAATGTCTTTTTAATTTAGTTTTCTTACCATTTTTACAGAAACCATCCAATTTGAACTTAGATTCTTTTATGCTATTACTATTTTTGATCTGATTAGGTAATTTATTCCCTAAATTTATTGATCTATAAAAAAATTCCAATTTGATTTAGTTTTTTAAATCTGTATTGTCAGTAACTTTCCAGTTCGAGTAAAAATATTGAAAAAAGGTAGATCATAATTAGAAATTCCATTAATAATTTTAAAAGTTCCAATTACATCACCTCTTATTCTTTACCATCCTGACGAGAATCAAACAATAGATTTTTATATCGTGAAACTGACAGTTATGATAAAGGGCTTATTACAAAAAATTGTAAATGCAGTATAAGAAAAACCCACTTCTGATGTTACTTCTTGAATACTCACTCAGTATCTAGGAGAGAGTCTCTTATAAAGTTCAATGCAAATCGATGATGAGAATCTCTTAAAATCTGCTAAAATAGGCATCTAAAAAATCATAATTACATATATATATTATGACAACTTTGGTAATACATGGATGATATAAACAATGAATCATTGTAATATAATCATGGGAATTAGATTAAAAAAACTGGCCTTGTATTTGACTACATCTACTTGGCTGTAATATTCAACATATGGTCCGTTTTATAAGGGTGCTTATCAACTTAAACAGGTTCTCTGAGCGAAACAGCTATCATCGTGGGAAATAAAATCGACCCAAAATCAAATCTTGGACGAGACTGTTTGCGTTTCACCTCTTGCCAATGCCCTTGGGAATAGCATGGATATTTCCAGCTATGAGTAAATAGAACAAACTGAGTCCATCAACCTTAGTTAGACAACCTGTCTAGTAGAAGGAAAACTTTGAATTCAAACCAGCTCGACTCAACTTAATAATTAAGCCTCTGGCATAACATACACATACATGGCTGTGTGTGTGTGTGTGTGTGTGTGTGTGTGTGTGTGTGTGTGTGTTTGTGTGCTTGCATGTATGTCTAACGTAAGTGGTATTTATCTTTACACTGCATAGAATATATATATATATATATATATATATATATATATATATATATAAGAAAAAAAAACAAAGACCGGTTAATTCATAATTATGAATTTATTTCGATCCCGTATTTTCAGTTTCTGGTGTGAACCAAAAAACCTGAAGAAAAAATTTGATACAGGACTTCTTCAGACATAATGGATAATTAATTAAATTTAAATTTAAATTTAAATTTAAATTTAAAATCAGAATAAACACGTGGTGTGTAGGGGGACGAGATTTAAGAGTTACCTCCTCGTTTTATTGAATTTCCGTTTTTATTTTAATTTTTCAAATTTCTTCTGTCAGTTATAATTACGGTAATTCAACTTTTTTATTTATTCGTTTAGTTTAGTTTCTGTTCAGGTTAAATTCGATAATTAACTCTTAAGAGAAATATTAATGCTTATATCAATTTCGATACCATTTAATTAGCTACCTATTTTTATGTGCATACGTTGGATACGTTTTTTTTCCTGGTTTCACTATTTATTTCTATGTTTTAAATTTTTATAGTTTAAATTTAGTCTTATGTCTACATCTAGCTATCAATTCGCTTCTCTTATTTAATAACTTATCTGGGTACTTATATTTTAAAATATAAATTTTCTCTTCAAGGCATAAATTGCATCTACCGTTATATATATGTATATATATATATATATATATATATATATATATAATTCGTTCGAAAATGTCCAAGCCTCACCCAGTAAGATGATCATACCTGAACATTATTTGGTGGCAATACCCGATGAATTCTTTTAAAACTAGAAATATCTGAATTATCTTTTCTAATTTTTTAAGTATTGGCAGTGTCTTAACACAACAAAAATATTTTTGAACGAACCTCTTATATATATATATATATATATATACAAATGCTAAACCTGGCCTAGACTTCCTAAGCATGTATCGAAAATATAGGTTATCTTTATCACCGGGAAAGTTAGACAAAAGAACCTGTTAACCCTTCGTCGTTCCTCTTAGAAAAAAGCCTTTTTTTAAATTGATTTAATTCATTAATTTAAAACTAATCACTAAGATAACTCCAATCCTTTCTTCTAATTTAACATTCTCAGCCACAAATAAAAGATCAATCGATAACGTATTTCAAAATCTCATTTGTTTTGGGTTTTGAAATGAAAACCTCTAGTTTTGAGTGTACAATTGGTTTCGGTATTTTATTGTGTTTTTAGTGGGGTGTCGAATAGTATATTACTTTCTTGGATTATCTTTTGTTGAATAGTATATTACTTTCTTTATTCCAAAGCCAGCTATGTAGAAGACCAACTGAGGTACTATTAACTTGTAGATATGGGGATGAAAGGTTCATAGCTTTTCCAAAGTTTTTATCTGAAAGTGAACGTAATAGTGCGAATCGCGTTCGACCTCGTTTACTATTATGTCGCACTCCTGCATGTTAACCGCTACACTACGGGGATTCCCAATACCTGTATGTATATCTGCATTATGAGATAAATATCCCTGAAATTGTTTCTTCAATCAGTCTTGAATCAATATTAGGGGGGAAAATTCCTTTTAAAGTTAAATGTCGACAGAGGGTTCAAATCGCTTTTGTAACTTAATATAAACTTAAAATCAAACGGTTTTCACAGTCAACTTTTATATTACTGTTAGTTTCAGGATTAAAGATAAATCATTAGATTCTTGGGTGGGTGTGGATATGTGGATTCAACGGGTTGTTTTATGCATAATGATCAGATAATCACGTTTATTGTACTTTCGTTCATCTTTTTTGTATGTAAACGAAATATGTTAAAATAGAGTTACAGAATAAATGAAAATGAAAGTACTTAAAATACCGATATTTAAACAAAACACTGTTTTATGTATTGTTACACAAAAAGGTTTGGTTTCTTTCTTTGTTTAATGGCATACCAACCTTTGTAGATTAATTAATGCCAAAGCCATAATCCTAGAAGAACAGTAGTGGTACTATTTACCCCATAGCTGGGAGGATAAGGGGTTTCATACCTTTCGCAAGGGTATTTACCCGAAAGCGAACGTAATAGCGCGACTGAAGAAAAAACTCGGTTACAGGCCATCGCTTTAACCATTACACCACGAGGACGCCCCCAGACACAAAAAGGAATGAAATGTATACCGACAACAAAACGTATTCGCGCAAAAGAAAAATCCCAGCCAATCGAGAGAAAGATGTCTGTGTGTCAAAAATAAACTTAGAATTTTTGAGTAATGGTGCGAAATTAAACCAAAATAGGAAAGAGAAAATGTATCCTTACCTTTCAACAGAAAACGGAAAAATCTTTTCTTTTTGTTTTAAATATTTTAAATTTCGCATGCGAAACGCGAATAAACAGAAGGTTGATTCAAAATATTTTGGTTGGCTGGGCTGTAGACTATTAAGGTAACGTGATATTTTATTATTTTCTACAGGCAGATAATTCTGGTTGCTATAGTACGTTCATATTTACGTTTTTGTGAAGTTGGGTTTTTTTTTAATTTGCGTTTGTTTGTTTGCTTGCTTGCTTGCACATGGTTTTATCAAATAAATATAATTTTTAGACACATCTGTTTGACCCATAAATGAGATCCTAACAGGTACAACCAATCTGGGACAGAGTGGACCATGGAGTGATAGCAATGAAAGGGTACACCATATTACCTATGATCTAATAGTTTGGTTGAGATCATTCGGAGTGGAACGTTGAAAGTCACAATGATACGAGAATACAGACTTTGTTTAACTAAGCTACATCTGGTGGTGTGGCTACGGTTCTGGAGGTACGGGGGAGTGTGGAGTACTCCTTCATTGCCATTACTTCCAGTTTCGTTCTAACCAAGTGGGAAATAACCATTTATAGTTAAATCTATGTGTGTTGAGTAGGAAACCTTCCACCCTTCTTGAAAGTGAACTGTTCTGCTCGTGGAGTTGATGAATGAAGGCTTTAAGTAGAAGCCTATCAATTGACATAGGGCAGTACGCTGAGCTAGTCTTACTACTCACGCGACTTTTGTACCTTTTTATTACCAGCCTAATAAACTTTTTTTATTGTTACATGTTATTTAGACTTTGCCTTTACAAACCCCAAATTAACATCATAACAATGTGTCAAATAGAACTGTTTAAAAATCAAGGTCATCATTTCATTCGTCAAAGAGGAAACCTTTTCTTTTTTCTTTTTTTCAAATGTTAGATTGTTTTTCTTGGGGTGATATAGAAATATCTTTATATAAGGGAGAAACTCAATTACTTAAAAGTATTTCACTTATCAACACCTGCCCATTGGCAGAGCATATCGATTATCTAGATTCAGTATTAATTGAATATTGATTTATTTGTCTTCGCTTGTATAGAACTTCAGTACATCTGCAACGAACAACTTTCCCCAGAGAAGTCCCCGTAGTTCAATAGCTAACGTGTTTGCCTAAGACATCATGGGAAGAGATTTCGAACTCCCATAATGCTATTGTTTTTATGATTTTACTCCTTAAAGTATTTTTCACAGTAATGTTAGATGATGGTCTCTCACTGGAGTTTTAGTGATAGCAAGTCTCAAGTCACCAGGACTCTTCTCAGTATTCTGGTCGATCTCAACAATGCTATCGTTTGGGTGATTTAAACTCATCTTCTTATCTCAAAATCTTCCAGTTCCTGTACCATTTCTTTGGTAAGCGTACTGAGCGCACCAATTACAACTGATATCTCCGTCATTTTCATATTCCATTATTTTTTTCAGTTCTTTTGCAAGGTCTAGATACTTATCTCTCTTTTCGCTTTCTTTCAGTTTTACACTGTGGTCAGCCGGAACGACAAAACCACAAGTCAGCAGGTTCTCTCCCTTTTTTTTTTCTTTTTGTTGGCCGAGATTAGATGATCCGTTTTTATTTCAAAACCCCAAAGAATTGTGTGCGTCTAATTTTCTTGAACGGATTCTTGGTTTTGCATATACTATTTGTTCGTATGAACTTCTTGCACAATTCCCTAAGAATCCCCTTTCCCACCCAGTCAGCGCAAATTTTCTGCATTCGCATATTCTGAGAGTGATCTTTTAGTCTCTATCACTCCATAATCTACACCTGCTATTTTGTTGTATCTCATCTATTTGTACCATGGCCAGATACGGATATGCGAAACGTACATAGAATGTTCATAACATATATACATAGAACGTAGGAATCCCGAAACACGGAAAACACTTACGACTTCTTAGTTCAGGTACGAAACTTTTTTTATTACCTTTGAGTTTAAAGGTTCTTCGACATAAGGAGAGAGATACACATTCTTTCTATTCCGGCTTTTCCATCTGCCCCCATATCGTGCGGCGCCCATAGCGCGCAAATTCGTCTGGCCTCTGCGAGCCCCGAAAATCGGCCCTTCCCGTTCGGAGTCTATTTCTCAACTCTTTTAACTGACTTTTTCAAATCTCCCAAAATCCTCCGCGCGCTTCCGGTGCACGATGTCATTCACATCCCTGTATCTGGGATTTTTATCTTGACATCTCTGAATGACACGTCCGCCCCGCGCACGCGCGTGAACACCTGTGTTCATGTTGCACCTAGCTAACCCATGCACTGAGCCGAAAGATTCTCAGCGTAACTAAACCCAAAGGCATAAAACGAAATCCCTCGGTCATGATATTACATATTCTTGTTTTGGCATCATTAATCCTTGTATTGTTATTTTGTGCTGCTATCGAAAGAGAGATTCAGTTTCTCTCTTAAGGCTTCCTTTTCTTAGCTATGTCCAAGCTTTCTAGTAAAAGTTTTCGCTTGCTTGTCGCTTGAAATATCCATACAGTTGCTTTTCTTACCATTTTTGTTTTCTGGTTATTTTCGTTCTGTTGATGCTTGTGATGTCTGGATTGCTTCTGGTAGCTATTATCAGTCATCTCCGGGTTTTTATGCAGTCTTCTAGTCGTTTTATCGATGCATCGACGCAATCTTGAATGCTGGTGTGTCCTCTTCCTCCTTCTTTTCTTGACAGATATAGTTTGTCTATCTCATTTCTGGGATAAAAGACCTTATGTATCGTCATCAGCTTTTCTTGTTCTCTGGTCTGTTTTTTTTTAAGTTCTCTGGTCCACTTTAAGAATGGTCCCGAGTATTTTACGAGAGGGTTATCCTAAGTGCGAGGTGCATACGATAAGTTTCCAGACTTTTTCGTATGGGCACTTTTATTGATAGTACACACATCAAACTCTAGTCTCCTTCGAAGTAATCTCCTCCGGCTGCAATCCACTTGTTGTACCGTTCCAACAACTTCTGGAAGGCCCCAGGGAAGTCCTTTTGTGTGAGCGTGTCAATGACCTTCGTCACAGCCTCTTTCTTCAATGGTCTCATAACGTGTATTATCTTGGTGGAAATGCCACTGACCCGATTTGAAGAGTGCTGGCCTCTTCTCTAGGAATCTCTTCCTGAACTCCCTTAAAACCTCAACACAGTAACCCTAACCCTAACCGTTTGGCCAATCAACTCTGCTGTATTGACTTCCTTACTCCTCCCACACCTCTCATCATCCCTCACTGACTCCCTGCCTTCCTTGAATCTCTTATGCCACTCAAAAACTCATGCTCGATTCATGCAAGATGCTCCAAAAGCAGTCTGAAGCATTCCATACGTTTCTGTGGCATCATTTCTTCCAAGTTTAAAACATAATTTTATTGCATATCGTTCTTCTAGAGTGTCAGATTGCATTTTTGAAATTTTCCAGCTTTGACAATCAGGCTTTAGTAGGGTGTATTCCAATTGCTGCTGTAGCTGTTGATTTGCACCTGAAATCATAAAAATTTGTCAGTCATCTCATAAGATGTATAGCAATAATATACTTAATTTTCAAGAGTCTACGACAATTTTAAATGCCCATACGAAAAAAGTCTGGAAACTTATCGTTAGCATCTCGTATTTATCCCTTTGATTAGATTTCTGCTATATAGTTTGGCTTCGAGTAGTTTTCTCGTTTTCCTGAGGTATTCATTTTTAAATGTTTTCTTTTATATTATTATTATTATTATTATTATTATTATTATTATTATTATTATTATTCACTTTCTAATTAATATCCAAGGAAAAAGTATGAACTCCCTTATTCGTTCAGTAATTCCTTAAATAATACCACCATTGTCCGTCTACAAGGTTAGTTTCAGCATTAAATAACCCAGGAAGGTTGATATGATATTAAGAAATCAAACTTTCCCCCCGGTTGAAAATGCCTGTTATTTTCCTACATGAAGATATCATTTAAACTTGGCAGATGTCAGTTAGATTTTTCTTGTCTTCCTTACAATGCTTTCAATCAGGAATCTCGAGCAATGTTAAAAGTTAGGCGAAGAGTCAAAAATCCATTTTGCGAAAGAGAATATGGCGGAATTTATTTGTTTCGCTGACAATATAAGAATAAAAATGACAATTTTCACTAAGTTGTACACGTGCTAAGGATTCGTTGAAATTTTCCCCCCTTATTACGTTGATTGCAACTTGTTTCCAGCGAGATCGAGTAAATTCAGACAGCTTCACTAAATTTGAAGAATTAACGTAATATCCAACCCAATCCTTATTCAAGTACCACACTCACAATTTGGATATGCTTCCTTACAACTCTAGCTTCATAAATATTACAATCTGTCGAAAGTATGTTATCGTAAGTCAATACAAGAATGTTTTGGTAGTTTCTTTGTTTAATGGAATATCCACATTTGAGGGCTATTTCATTCCAAAGCCATACTTGTTCAAGAATTTTTAATGGTACTATTTCAATCATAGCTTGTGGGATACGTGGATTCATACCTTTCCTAATGGTATTAGTCAGAACGTAAAAATAGATATGCGACTGGAGTTCGAAATCGCTTACTACATAGTGACATTTCCACTCATTAGCCATTATGCCACGAGAACTCTGCCAAAATGTTTGGCGAAAAATGCTTGATTGATTGATTGATACATAAAGTTATTTCAGCTGCACATCAACGCACTTCGGCTTAATTTAGGCTTAGATCATAAAAAAGGATAGTTCCGTAACCAAAGTAGTCAAAACAATATATATATATATATATATATATATATATATATATCGAATTTTAGTAAACCATGATTTTTTCTCGATAGAGATTACTTCAGTGAATTTCAGGTTCATCTGTAAAATTGTAAAGGCTTTAGAGTACTTGAACAGTTATTGTGGAGTGTACTCATTACTCAAATAATTATCTGCTAGACTATTCATCTTATTATAGATCATTTTATGACGCGTGTTTATCATATTTATTTAACTGAGTCTAGCAGATTAGTGGCGCCAGTTATGTAATGAGGCGTGGCTGATGAATAGCCATAGAAGAAAAAAATTTGAGTCAGAGAGCCAAATTCAATTTTGTTTCTTAAGATCTATTGTTAATATCCTGACAGCAGACTCCAGATGAAAACTGTAAAAGTTTTTAGTCATTACATGATTTGCAGCTAAGAGATGTTGATATTAGGAAGATGATCGTAATGTTTTCTTCAAATCATTATATATATATATATATATATATATATATATATATATATAGGTTCAATCCCGGGTCGCGACATACCAAAAACTTTAAAAATGATACTTGATACCTCCTTGCTTAACACTCAGCAATATAAGGTACGTATCAAGGGTAAAGTGGAGCAATTGAGGGAATGGAGTAGCGCCCTCCCCTACGCCTTGGTATGGTAGCTATTGAAAAGGGAGCCTTCTGATAGCCTTCGACTACGGCCGCCAAACGAGCCACCGCAGACATTGGCCTCCATGTCATTGCACACAAAACTGAATATATGTGCTATAATCAAACAGGCGAAATTTCCACACTAGACGGAAACCCTCAGAAACTGGTAGACAAATTCACCTACCTAGGAAGCAGTGTCTCCTCAACCGAAAAAGACATCGACACTCGGCTAACGAAAACATGGACAGCTATCGATATGCTATCGATCATATGGAAATCAAACCCGACCGATAAAATGAAACACAGTTTCTTCCAGGCAGCGGTCGTATCGATACTGCTGTATGGATGCATTACTTGGACGCTAACTAAACGGCTGGAGAAGAAGCTAGACGGCAATTACACAAGAATGTTGAGAGCAATATTGAACAAGTCCTGGTGGCAACACCCCACAAAGCACCAACTATACGGCCACCTGCCTCCCATCACGAAAACTATCCAAGTTAGACGAACCAGACATGCAGGACACTGCTGGAGAAGCAGGGACGAGCTCATAACTGATGTACTCCTATGGACCCCCACATATGGCCGAGCAAAAGCAGGACGACCAGCTCGAACATACATACAGCAGCTATGTGAGGATACGGGATGTAGCCCTGAAGACCTGCCGGAGGCGATGAACGATAGGGAGAATTGGCGAAAGAGGGTCAGTGATATCCGTGCTAGCGGCATGACATGATGATTATGAGCTGGACTGTGACACTGTAGTAAGAGAGTTCAACTCCATACGTGCTATTACGTTCAATTTCAGATTAATACCCTTGGGAAAGTTATGAATCCCATTATCTCCCCAGTTTAATGTTTAGACTTTTAAGAATTAGTTACCTGAAAATATCATTTTTAATCCTAATTTCTTTTTGAATAAGAAAAATAAGATATGTATTCCATTCAGTAAAACGTTTTGAAAATGATTTGTCGTTTATATGTGTCGAACTAGAAATTGGACAAACTTGGTTTAAATAAATTCAAGTATTTTAATTATTTTATTTTAATTCTTTTAAAACTATTTTTCTTACTCCTCATCTCGTTCTGCACAGTCCAGTATGCATGCTGCAATAATGCATCCTGGAGTGAAAAATCGATATCCACACAGTAAGCCATGTGCAACGAAATCTGGAAGACGTTGCATTGCAAATAATAAAATCAGATCGATATTGATTTTATGGAATGGAGTAAGAGAAACATATAACGATTTTGGAAAACAACAAAATAACACTCACATGCATTTGAATCAGTCACACCCATCTACATATATATTCTGCAACGCCCTTAATATTTCCATGGTGCGAGGGCCTTGTGCCAGATTTAGCTAAATGAAAGTAATACGTCTTTGTTATACAATGGTGTTCAGTTATCTTGTCTAACAGATCATTCACCATGTTACCGGTGCTTTGAATATGTCAACTGTCTCCTCAGAGTATGACCCTTAATTTCATATGGTGATGAGGCTTCAGTTTTTGAAACACAAGGGATCCACCCTGAACGGGAGTGGTAATACCGGTTAGGATACTATCTATGGATTAAATAAATGTTTGAGAACTTTTTTGTATTAAATAGGAATCTTAGATGATATAAAAGATTGTGCACGTTATTTATATTCAGTATATTTACTCCGTGTTATAATAGTTTAAAAATTAACATTAGTTATTTGAAACCATAAAATTATTTGAAAAAATAGACAAACTTCGGAATTAAATAAACAGAAAGATTTGATAAGTTGCAAAACCAACGAAACGACTGTAACTTGCTGCACTTTTATTTAAACAATAAACAAATTTCGGGATAACATTTCAATATATATTTACTTAATGTAATTTTTCTTTTTACAATGGGGCGGTGTCCTCGTGATGTAATGGTTAAAGCGACGGACTGCAGAATCGTAGTAAGCGAGTCGTACTCCAGTCGCGTTATTACGTTCACTTTCAGACAAATACCCTTGGGAAAGGTATGAAACCCCTTATCCTCCCAACTATGGGTTAAATAGTACTACTACTGTTCTTCTAGGAGAATGGCTTTGGCGTTAAATAACCTACAAAGTTTGATATGCCATAAAACAAAGAAACCAAACCAATCTTTTTACATTAAACGTTAATTCTCATTCTGTCTTGACCGTGTAGAGTCTTCGTGGCGTAGTAGCAATCGTGCTGGACTGCGACATCATAGTAAGCGATTTCGAATTGCATTCATACTATTTCGTCCACTTTCGTACCCGCTATCTCCCTCAGTAATGTGTAAAATAGTACAAAAACTGTTATTCTACAATAATTCCTTTGAAATTATAGATTTGTATAAGAATTATTAGTATTAAATAGGAATCTTAGATAACATAAAAGATTGTGTAAGTTATTTATATTCAATATATTTACTCTGTGCTATAATAGTTTACAAATGATATCGATTTTTCACTGCAGGATGCATTGGTGGTGACCTAATGGTTTAATGGTTAAAGCGATGGACTGCGGAATCGTATAACCTACAAAGGTTGATATGCCATTAAACAAGGAAACCAAACTAGGATGCATTATTGATGCATGCACATTGAACAAGATGGGGAACAAGAGAAATAGTTTTAAAAGAATTAAAACAAAATGATTAAAATATTTGAATTTACTTAAACTAAGATTATTCGACACATATGTACGACAAATCATATTCAAAACGTTTTACTAAATGAAATACAAATTTTATTTTTCATATTCAAAAAGAAATTATAACTAATTCGTAAAAATCTAAACATTAAACAGATTATATATATATATATATATATATATATATATATATATATATATATATATATATATATATATATATAATCTTTTTAATGTTTAGACTTTTAAGAATTAGTTACCAATATATATATATATATATATATATATATATATATATATATATATGGAGATGCCCGTTGTGTAATGGTTATCGTTGTAGGAAATGGACACGGTGACACGAGTTCAAATCCTGGACAAGACTGATTGCATTTCACATAGCACTAATACCCTTGGGAAAGGTATGAATCCAATTATTCTCCCTACAGCTATGGGTAAATAGTAGGACAGACTAGGTTCTCCTAGACTAGTTGCCTTCGTGAGGCAACTAGTCTAGGAGAAGGAAACTCTGAATTCAAACCTGTTAAACTCAGCTTAAAAATTGACCATGTGTCATATCCCGCCCGGGCGGAGGGGTTGGTAAATATATATATATATATATATATATATATATATATGTGTGTGTGTGTGTGTGTGTGTGTGTGTGTGTGTGTGGATAGATACAAGGGATAATTCTAAAAAATGCATAGACTTAAAATAAAAATGCAATATTAGATAAGTTATTCCCATATCATTATAACCAGATTTTTATATTTATACATAATGAAATAAACTTGTGGAGGCACGTTTAGTAAAACAGTTATCGCTATAATAAATGAAATTGTCAACCTGGGTTTAAATCCTGAACGCGCTAATACCCTTAGTAAAGGCAGTAATCCATCTCCCTACCCTCCAGCTATAGGTTAACAGATGTTCATATTTGGAGCTCTAGATTTGTAGGAAGACAAACCTATCAAAGCTACATCTGACTAAAAGGACTGTCTGGATTCCCTAGCCTTGGTTAGTCTAGAAAAAGGAAAACTCTGAATTCAAACAAATAGCACTCGGCTTAGAAATTGACCTGTTGTCACACCAAGTCCTTGGCAGAAGTGTTGGTCACATACAGCTTCATATGAACAGAATTTGATTTTATTTGGTTGATTTACTTACTGACATATTGTAGAATTCTAATTAGTCACTCATGATTATAGGGTTTGGTTT
>OY757934.1:50182732-50260232 GCA_963585895.1 Sepioteuthis lessoniana | reverse complement strand
AAATGCTTCTAGTCTTTTCTTTATATTTTTTATTTACAAATTGTATCATCTGGGGTTTTTCTAACCGTCAGAATTATAGAATAGGTATAAAACTAAGACTAAATAATTCTTATGTACAAATATTTTTACATAGATATAGATATATATATATATGAGACATATATATATAAATATATATATATATATATATATGAAGATATACATATATGAGATCTACAGAATTTAAATATTACTTTAAAAAACGAGTGCAAGGTATTAAGATCGTTTTAAAGCCATAAAAACGAATTAAAATCCGAGAAAAACTTTTGGTCACTTCTCTTCAGAGAATTGTAAGTGACAATCAATTTTGTACAAGAGGAAGTAAGTGTGGGTTTGTAACCAAAGTAAAATCCAGGAGGTGGGAAGAAAAACATATTGAAAAAAAATACTGTAAGCCGGCAGAATTGGTAAGATTAATGATGTTTTCTTCAAATGGTCCGAGAAGCTTATTAACAATCAGTGGAGTATAGGATTACTTTTGGATACATAATTCCGGTTTGTATCTTTTTTATAATTAATGCTTCCAGAATGAATAGCAGCAGTTCACTTGTTGATGTCTCCAAGATGGTAAACATAGAGGGATTGTATACGCATGCGCAGGCCTGATTAGTCAATGGCGGAAATTGAATTATAACTGTTTGGCATTGTAGTGTAGTCGAAAGTATGTGGTCGGATACTCAAAGGAATATGTTGGTTTATTATAATCTCTAAACGTTGATTAGTGCAGCCTATATAGCAAATATCAAATTTTCATGTAAACCACGAAATGAAAGAGCTTTTTTGGCGAGCGGTCGCTCTATTTTTGAGATTAGGGGGAAACAACACGTTAGATATAAGAACGACTCTTAATTTAATCGAATAAAACAATGGTTGACGGATCTTTTAATTCGTTCAAATAGCTGCATGGAAGCTTTGCCGATCCACGGTAATCTTTTATATACTGGGCGCCTCTCTGGTCCAAAATTTGGTTTGGTGGAGAATTGCAGGAATTTATATTTAACGGTGCTGGTGATTACATCCTTAGAGTATCCATTTTTCAACAAATGTTTCTTTATAAAATCGAGTTCATCGGCAACTTTTGGTTTGGATCAGGTCATTAAGGCACGGTGGACTAAGCTTTTTATTGAATTGATTTTGCGTCTTGGAGGGCGAAATGAACCCCACCGTGTGTACGATCCAGTAAACGTAAGTTTACGATAGATCGACGTCTGCATGCCAAAATTCGTCCGCTCAACTAACGCAGCGAGAAATTCACACGTGAATGTCAACGCAGGATGTACTTGCTTGACAGTATTGAAAAGGCGTCTACTTTCCCAAGGAGAAAATCACGAACATGTCATCTCCGTACCGTTTATAGAACAGTGCCATATATATATTTTTCAGATGTATATAATATATCTAGGGAAACTGCATGTAAATACGATGATATGAAAAAGTACTGAAATGAAAAAACAAAAGGCATGCGGAAGATGATTTTCTTTATTATTTGAATTGTTTGCTGTTGTTAAATGATCAGGGTTTTTTTTAAATTTGAAAACATTAAAACTTTATCAGGGCGTTTTAAGATATGAAGTTCTATCTGTCTATATTTCTGTGATGAGATATTTTGTACATTATTTACATTTTTGGGACTATTGTCCTCACTTTTGTCGCCATGTTTATCACAGCATTTTGACCGTTGTACGCTCCGGCCTTCTTCAAGTGGTTGGAATGTCGAACTTAATAATTTATTTCGGTTACCGGGGTTGACTATTTAAGTTCCACGATGTCAGTTATCAGTTATCTCCTGTTAATTTCCCCTCTGAAAGTTCTCCACTGCCTTCACCAGGTATTGAACTCACATCTTTGTGTATGTTACTGGATCCAACCAACGCCTTTATCCACTGTACCATGTGTCCTTGAGTGAAATAAAGGGTTAAGTTCGACATTTCAACCACTTGAAGAAGGTCGGAGTGTACAACGGCCGAAACGTTGTGATAAACACGAAAACAAAGACAAGAACAATAGTCCGAAAAATGTAAATAATGTGAAGTTTTATCTCCTGAATTTTATTCAAATTAAATTCCATAATTGTAAAATGAAACGAAAAAAATGGAATTTCTTTTTTTAGTATTCTATTTCTGTTACTGGCGCTCTCTTTTAAGTCTATGTTATGCAATAAGGGTTCGAATATTCTTTTTTAAAAACGTAACGGATTTCATTTTAAAAAATCATATCACATGACTCTCTCTCACTCTCCCTCTCTTTCTCACTTTCTCTTTCTTTCTTTCTATCGCTCTCTCTTTCTCTTTCTCTTCCTCTCTACCTACCTATCTATTAATCTCTCTATCAACTTTCAGATTTATTTTATTTTGTTTATATCAACTTATTTCAAAAATTCCATAACACATCGATTGATCTCAATCAATGTCTGTCTGCCTCTTTCTATCTCTCTCAGTCTGTTTGATCAATCATATATATAATAATCATCATCATCATCATTTCATGCTACTGGCATGGATTTCCCTGACACTCTCACGCAATTCGTCTCAATCATCCATTGCTTCTGGCAAGCTCTCTTGACTACCACCTGTATCCATACATAGCTGTTGTAGATGATTTCTTGCTGGTCGTCCTACATCTGCAACTCCGTGTGAAGGGGTCCTTTAAAGAATGTTACTTATGAGTTCTTTCTTACTTTTCCAGCTGTATTCACATGTATTGTCCGTCTTATTTGGATGGTTTTAGAGATGGGGGGTAGGGAGGGTATAAAGCCGCTGCTTTGGAGGATGTTGGTTCCAGGTTTTGTTCAATAGGACTCGAAGTATTCTTATGCAATTCTCGTCTAGCTTTTTCTCTAAGTCATCCATACAGTAAAATCGACACGGACACCGCTTGGAAAAAATTCCGTTCTATTTTATCAGATAGGTTTGACTTCTATATATCGCAACCTTTCGATAGCAGTTTATGCCTTCGCTAGTCACATATTCACATCATTTTCAGTAAATGAGACGCTGCTTCCGAGATATGTGAATTTATCTACTAATTTCAGAGAGCAACCTTTTAGTGTGGAGATGTCTCTTTTTTTTTTTTTATTAAAACACTTGTACTCCGTTTTCTTTGCAATGACATGGAGGGTGTACATTTTCTTTTGAAATAGAGGAATTATATTATGAATATAATTACCATGACCAGAAAATCCAGCACGCACGCTACATAGGGAACAATTAGACAGCTGTTTCGACCTAATTAAGTCTCATCAGCAGTTTATACCGTGATCTACCCCTACTAGAGATCGAACCAGCGACCACGAAACGCAAAGCTGAAACTCTACCACTGAAATACTGGTTCACATCACACACAAGCGATCCCAAATTAACTAGTCAGGATAAATGTGCGAGCAATCAAACTGATATGTCTCATAGAAGATACGGTCACCGCCAGGGCTACGTTTTCCCATGAGAACTAAAGATACGCATGCGCGTAATCATTAACTCATAGGCAAGAAAAAAGATGAACACTTTCTTTTCAAAGTATATAATGAATTGAATTACCATGAACAAAGAATCTAGCAAACACACCGTGTGACATACGGAACTCCTGCACAGCTGTTTCAAAACAGCTGTCCAGTGGTTCCGTATATCGCATGCAGTGGTTACTGGATTTTTTGGTCATGGTAATTCATTTTATAATTCATTTTAAACTGCTATCGAAAGGTTGCGATATATAGAAGTCAAACCTATCTGATAAAATAAAACGCAATTTTTTCCAAGCGGCGGCCGTGTCGATTTTACTGTATGGATGACTTAGCGTATAGAGGAAAAGCTAGACGAGCTAATGCCACTCGCTGCCTGCTCCAGACTATGTAGCAGAGAGCAAAGATTATATATATATATATATATATATAATGACACCAAATCATTTAAGAAAAGGGATAGTGAAACTTTTTGGCTCTAATTTGATAAAAAAAGATAAGTGAAAGAACTGGGAGTCAGTTTGATAGTTTTGAGGTTTGAAATAATAGATTCAACAATTTTCCGGTGTTTTTTATGATATATATTGTTGTGGACTAGTAAAGGGCCCGGAAGAATGACACAACTTGTATTTGCACGGAACAAAGTATGTTAACGAAGTATAAAACAACATATGTACAGTGTTAGAAGTCAATCCGACTGCCAACAATAAGAACAGGGCCCGGATTTAATAGTCACGGAAGAATTCATTACCGACCGTAAGTTGGGTACTATAACATATATGAACTCATATTTTGGAATCTTTAAAATTAAAACTCTGTTTAATTTCTAAATTGTGTCAAAGGAATCAATTGTGTTACTTTTTTTGAATTCCTTTTATCTTCATAATTGTTTGGGAGGTCACTGGACGTTTCCTCCATTCATTTTTTAATTACAATCCAGATATTCTATATCGTAAACTCCACCCCTGGATTTAATGCGGGTTTTGTCATGTTAATTATTTATTCAAGTCTTGATTATCATTAAAGATTTAATCACTGTTTTCATTCCAAGGTTTATATGGTTGAATTGTCGGCTAAAATAATAAAACTACGTCATAAATTTTTATTCAAAAATTTTAGAATTTTTGGAAAACATTTACGTTTGTGAATTTTGAGAGCCGTTAATTTAGCACCTTGTATAAAAGATTTAGGATATTGAAGTTTATTGAGGCAATTTTCTATAGAATCAAATTCAACATGTAAAAATTAAGGCGCAAAACCTGAAAGCGCTAAGGTAAAAACTTATGATTATTTTATCTTTTAATTTGGTGTTATGATGTGAGTAAAAATGTATGTGACTATTCCCATACATGTATTTTTGATGAACTTTAAATTCCAGTTGTTTGTTATAATTAATTTGATAAAATGTCTCAGAAGATTAAGGTGTTGTTAGCTGTACGTAAGAAGATTCAATTGTTGTATACTCTTAACAACGATATAATAATAACGACAACACAGTTCTCAGAAAAATATACCTCTCACTTTATTTGAAAGGGCTGCGTGTGAGTGGGAGTTGGAGTCCGAACAGAACTGCAACATATTGCTCTCTGCTGGGTACTGGCTTTCTCTACCACAGATTGTCTCCAAACTCTCCGATCTCCAAACTGGTCTGATCTCCAAAACTCAATTGGAAGCCCGAGGGCTCCCTTTTCTGCCGGGTGCTGGCTTTCTCAACGGCATCTTTTCTCCAACTCACCGATCTCCAAACTGGTCTCGTCTCCAAACTAACTGACTTCCTGTCCTCACCGAGTTATATAATAGTTCAATTGCCCAGTCAGTATCTCCCCATAACTGACCATCGGAATGAGTCACTTCCGCCGTCTTTGGAATGGCATGTTTAATCGTCATCAAGCGGAAATAACTGTCATGCAGTTCACAGGTCACTCTCTTCCGGTGCATCAGTCTGTGACTGTACTGTGGGATTTTAACCCTGTCACATATTGTCAGCCAAGCTCTCCCACGCCAATGGAATATGCACTTCCGCCGTCTTTGGAATGGCATGTTTGGCCGGGTCGGAGGTCAATATACAACACAATGTTTTGATCAATATTGAATAATCTATCCATTAATTTTTAAAAGTAATTATTCCATGAATATATAAGAAATATATTATCTTTATAACAGACATAGTTTGAATTTTCGGTTTTTACATATATGGAAAAGGACCAGATCCAAAAGGCGCGGTGAAAGTATGCAAAGACTCCACTTTTTTGAGAAAATACGTTACATTTTTAAAATAAATTTTCAAAAACTAATTTTCAACACATATATTTGAATCAGAACCTTACAAACAAAAATAGAATTTTTAAAAATTTCTCATTTGTTTATTTTATTTAACAGATATAAAGTTAATTTGACTAAAATTCAAAAGATACATAACATATTCAAACGCCTTGATGAAGGTTTAATGTTTTTATATTTATAAAACTGAAGCGTTTAACGTGGGCAAATAGTTTAAGGCATTGAAAATTATCCTCTGATCATTTTGTCTTTATATATATACATATATATACGAAGTAAGACTGAAAAGTTCATATAATGACGTCATATCTACAGTTATCATTTTACCAATGGGATTCAAGCATTGCAACTTGAAAAATAAACATCATCTGTTCATAGTCCATGGGAGTATCTTGATCAGCCTATTAACTTTTTTAAATCCCCTCTTATATATATATATATATATATATATATATATATATATATATATTAAAGCGTCATTAAGTTTATATTAATAGACATTATTTCTAAAATTGATTTATACATGTTTTTTGGGGGGTGCCTGCGGTGTAATGGTTATCGTCGCAGGAATTGGACACGGCGACACGAGTTCAAATCCTGGACTGATTGCATTTCACATAGCACTAATACCCTTGGGAAAGGTATGAATCCAATTATTCTTCCTCCAGCTATGGGTAAATAGTAGGGCAGACTATTTTCTTCAGCCTTGGTGAGCCAACTAGTCTAGGAGAAGGAAAACTCTGAATTCAAACCTGCTAAACCTGCTCGAGTGGAGGGGTTGGGTAAATATGATACATGGTTTTAATAACTAGTAAAATAAAATAAAATGAATATTTATATATAAATATAAATTATTGCTAAGTTAATCGTCGCCATTTACCAATAAAGCGAATGAGGGTTTTTTTAACGGAAAGGATCTCTCAAGAATAAAAGAAAAATCATTGAACGTCAAATCAAGTAAATGTCTTCTCGAATATTTCTAATGGTTATTTGAGCTCTCTGTATCTACACAGTTACACGTTATATATTAATCACAACAGCTTTTAAGATGTTAAGGTAGCGTTTAGTGCGAGCCCAGTGCAGAATAGAGAAGAACTCCTCTGAATAATTGATTCAGTATGCATTTGTATTCAACAAGTTCTCTCTAATGGTGGACCTTTGCGTCCGTGAATGCCCGGATGGTTTTATTGGTGCATATCTACGAATAAAACCCAGGATATGTTGGGCAATTCTCAGCTGGCATTTCAAGTGATAAATTGCTAAATTTTCTGGGAGTATTGGCAAAATACTCATAGAAATGTGAGAATGAACTTCTAGCAATAAATATGGTACGCAATACAGTAGAATCTAATATATATATATATATATATATATATATATATATATATATATATATGTGTGTGTGTGTGTGTGTGTGTGTGTGTGTGTGTGTGTGTGTGTGTGTGTGTGTGAACGTGTTTCTGTTCATACTCGAAAGTGATGTTGTTCGGACATGTTGATATCTACCAAATACAAACTTATAAACACATGTGTGGATACCATTTTTACTGAAATTGTGTCCCCCCCACACACACAGATATATATATGTATATATATATATATATATATATATATATATATATATATGTGTGTGTGTGTGTGTGTGTGTGTGTGTGTGTGTGTGTGTGTGTGTGTGTGTGTGTGTGAGACAACAATTCAGCAAAAATAATCCTTTGTCATGAGAGACATTTGTTATTGCAATATATCACTTCATGCTATCAGAGAATAAAGCAATTTCCAGCACAATTTGGAACTTAATTCGAGATTTTTGTAGTTTGCAGTTGCATTGAAAATCACTTTTTAATCATCGTTATACCTGATATATCGTCAATAACTATGAAAAGCGGATTGTTATATTTTACCCCTCTCTGAATAGAACCATTAATATCATTATGGATATTGTAATAGGAAACAAATGTTTTCTTGAGACGTCCAGAAGCAGATTTTTTAAATAGAATTTTTAACAATTAACAGTAATAGACACCATGGTATACTCACTTTTTTACGGGCAAAATGCGTCACAATATCACTTTTAAACAGAGCACAACTGGTTTGATTACAGAGTTTTTATCTTCTCCTATACCAATTGCCATACTAAGGCTGAAGAAATCAACGTTTTACTATTTATCCATTGCTTGGGTGAAACAAGGGGCGTAACAAAATCATTTACGCTATCTCAATTTAGAAGACTGTTCCAATAAATCCTCGTCATCCTTTTTTCTTCTCATTTTGCTCGGAATCTTAATCCAAGAATTTGTCAACAATGTATTTTTATAGTCTTTTCTACTTCACTGTTTTATTTTTTCCGAAGGTGTTATTTAAAAATCTTCCAATGCAATATAATCGATCTGATATTTATTTATTTACTTATTTTTGAGTAATATCACAAAAATTCACTTACGATATATTTGCTTCGGAACAAATGTCAAACTGAGAATAATTATTATCAGAAATTATTAACAAGATGAAGCTTAATCCAAAGATATTATGCGGCCCTTTTGTAATGATGTTATTGATGGTGGAGTCCCTGTGAGTTGTTATTGATCAGTTGCTGATCGATAATCAGATTACAAATCAGATCTAATTGACTGGAAATCCGATAACTGCCTGTTGAGACTTTCGTGGTGAGATCATTTTCTAAGAGTTTGATGGGGAAGAGCGAAACGTTTTGATACGACTCAGACACCCTATATAAGATCATCATGATTAAGTTCATTGCAAAAATGCTCACGGCATCCAACTATGAATAGATAGATAAGATAGATAGTGAAAAGGCTGAGGTATATATATATATATATATATATATATATATATATATAGAGAGAGAGAGAGAGAGAGAGAGAGAGAACGACAGATAGACAGAAAAAGAAAAAGGTTTTGTTTGGCTTGGTTTCTTTTTTATGGCATACTAACTTTTGAGAGCTATTGGATGCTATACCACCATTTAAACACTATTGAACCACCGGGAGCGGGGTTCATAAGGGAATGCATACTTTTCCGAGTCCGAATGTTAATGCAATAGCCCGAACTAGCTGAGTAAGATGTCGTAGTCAATCACGATAGCTAGTGCACCACGGAACTCACCCAGATAGATAGAAATAGATTGGCATGGCTTGATAGATTTACAAACGTATTTGTCTATTTACCAACTTCTCTCTCCCTCTCTCTCTCTCTCTCTATATATATATATATATATAGTATATATATATATATGTGTGTGTGTGTGTGTGTGTGTGTGTGTGTGTGTGGATGATGATATATTTACATGCTCCCCTACCCCCTCTAGCGAATAAAGTAATTGTGTTGCCATTACCATATATGCAAGGGTCTTCAAATGAATCGAGCTCTCGGTAGCCGTTAAGCGGATATATGTAAACAATAACAATTGTGATTCATAACCGTTTAAATTTCCTTCGCTTGCGCTGGTTTCCTCGTGGCTGAGTAGTAAAATCTTGGATTGGCGTTCGAATTAACCGGGTTTCGATCCCAGCTTCAGGAATCTAGCCTGGCTAGCCACACTGATGAGTTCAGATAGAACGAAACAGATCTGTCTGTGGATGACGATATATATATATAAGATATCTTTTCTTTAACTGTGGTGCATTTTTTATGAATGAGTATAAAGCAGAAAGAGGGAATCACCGTGGCATAGTGACGAGCGTGCTGTACTATGACATCGTAATTAATGAGTTCGAACTCGACGCGCGCTATTACATTTACATCCTTGGAAAGATATTAACCCTCTTATTCACCAGCTATGTTTAAGAATTGGCCTAATGAGTAGAGTGTTCGCCAATGATCCGGGAGACCGGGGTTCAATTCCAGGACGAGTCATACCAAAGACAAAAAAAAAATGGTACTTGATGCTACTTTGCTTAGCACTCAACATTATAAGGTAAGGATCAAGGGTAAAGTGGAGCAATCCAGAGAAAGGAGTAGCGCCCTCTCCTACACCTCGGTGTAGGAGAGGGCGCAATTGAAAAGAAAGCCTTCAGGTCACCCGTCGACTGAGGTCGCCAACTTTACTTACTTATAGCTCTTTCACAAGGATGGCTTTGGCATTAAATAACCCACGAAAGTTTTTTTGGCATTAAAAAAACAAACCAAACTAAACCAAAACAAAGAAATGAGTGATAACAAATAAGATTCTGTGATATGAATAAACGTAAGACTCTATGATAAAATGTTGGTTAGTTGTGTTTTATGGCATATCAACATTTGTGGGAGGTGCCCGTGGTGTAATGGTTATCGTAGCAGGATGTGGACACGACGACACGAGTTCAAATCCTGGACGAGCCTGATTACATTTCACATAGCACTAATACTGGGAATGGTATGAATCCAAATATTCTCCCTCCAGCTAGGTTCTTCAGCCATGATGAGGTGACTAGTCTAGGAGAAGGAAAACTGTGAATTCAAACCTGTTAAACTCCGCTTAAAAAATTGACCTTGTGTCATATCCTGCCCAAGCAGAGGGGTTGGTAAATAGGATCAACATTTGTAGGCTATCTAATGCCAAATCTTTTTTATACATATAATTCATAAATAAATACATCATAGGCAATATTTTTAAACAAGCCAGAGCTCATTTATTTGAAAACAGTTAAATGTTTTCAAGTATTGAAATCTAACAATAATAATTAAATCTAACCTGTCATTTATTTTCTCGCGGTTAAATGGCTTCAATTATAGTAAAGTTTTTATTTGACCAATACATGGGGCCCTAAGAGGTACTAACAATCTAGTCAAGAGTTGACCCGGGAGTAATGGTTATAAAGAGGTATTTTATATTCCCCAAAGTTCCCCCACCCTCCGATGATTTTAGTGTTATATTCTAGACACTCGTTGGATGGGGTTTTATCCTTCTGCCAGAGGAGCAGTTTGCCTATTCTACATCCCCTGCCGACAGGACGAAAAACGCAATAAAAGAAGTCACAAAATACCAGTATAATGAATCACACAAAGAATAGCTGAAAAGAAGGCTAAGTCAAAAACTAAAAAAAGCAAGAAATGGAAAATTATCAAAAACTTCTTAATTTCTTTGGACATCTGTTAGTCCTTGACTAGCAGCTGCCTTGTCTCAGACGACATCTAGGGAGAGTGTTTGACGCGGGAAATCTGTCTTGAGGCTGACGAGAACGAGGCGACGTTCAATTTCATGAACAATGGCGTCGGTTTCGTCGTCTTTGGTGCTATTGATGTCCAAAGCCATCGATTTGATAATATATCGTTTTGGCTACTCGGCTTTATTGGCAGCAGAACGTGGAGTTGTGGCTGATATCAGTGGATGGGACTGGACACATGTATCAACACATTGCTGAAATTGTAAATAATGAATAAAGGTAGATAATGGGAAAATGTCATTCATGTAGACATTTGAATCAAGGGCCTGGCCTTAGTATGTGAAATGAAAAGTTTGTAAAAAAAATGCAAAATTCTGTCTTGATTTCATTTTTTGCCGCTAAATTCTGCAAAAGACTCTTCCTCAAAACTAAATAGAATACGTGGTAAGAACTAGAGGGTGGAACGATAAAATTGTCGCCCTAGAAAAGACGACATGATTCCATTTCCGTTTAATGAAAACCAGTTTCCTTTTTTTGTTGCAGACCATCAACTAGTTGGCTAGTGGTGTACTAATCCCAAGAGCGATAGGAGCCTTCTATCATGTCTGAAAGTGACACAATGTTCAACGAGCAATATCGAAGATGCGCCGCTGTACAACTCATGCCCTCTATCGATCATAGTTATGACAACAGGAACATTGCCAGCACCCTCAAAATGCAAAACGGGCCACATCACGACACCTCACATCTTCGAAGTCGGCTTGAAAGTCAACACCAGAGTGTACCTGGATGTGCTGAAGAGTGTGGTGATCTCCTGGTGCAATCAGGTGGCCGGTGGCAGACCCTGGGTGTGGCAGCATGACTGGGCGCCGGCCCACAAGTCCAAAAAGACCCAGGCTTGGCTTCAGAAGGAGTGCTACGACTTTGTACCCTTCTCTCGCAGGCCCCCCTCCTCCCCCGACCTGAACCTGCTGGACTACTTCGTTTGGTCATACGTCGTGAACATCACCAACATGACCTCCCACCACACCAATGCCAGCCTGATCACCGCCATCCGCCGAGTATTCGCCGAGCTCCTGTCGGCGCTTGTGGAAAAGGCATGCTCCCAGTTCCGGATCCGAATCGAGGCGGTGATTGAGGCTGAAGGCGGCTACATTGAATAGATGTCAGCTCTATTACATAATCAAGTTACCTGAATTGATTTTTTTAATAAAAGTTTTACATTAAAGCTGTAGTGTTGTTTTCTTTAGGACGTTCCATCCTGTAATACTCTGATAAAAGTTATTAAACTTATGCTATGCTTGTGATAAACTATGAGTTTAAAAGCGGAGGAATAATTAGCGTTACGGCTACCGTCGTAAGAAATGGAAACGACGGCAGGAGTAAAAATCCCAAATATGGCTGTGCTTCTATTCGTGCTAATACTAATAGTAAAGGAATCTAAATTTTCATGATTAGCTCTATTATTCAAGCAATTTGTTAAATTAAATTCAGCCCAATATGAGTGAGCAAAAAAATAAACAACAAAGAATCTATGATTTGCTTTATGCCGAAAGCAAGCCAAATTTTCTTTCTCTACTGTATATAAAGTAAAGAAATTTTTTAACAGAGGTTATATAATGAAAAAGAGAACTGGAGGATTGAACAAAAACGAAAAGAAGGCTTTTTAACTGCTCTCGCTACTGTGATTAAGGACCCCACAACGTCAATAAGAAAGCACTATAATGGATTGAAAGTCCACGAGAAAACCGAGGAGATCAATTAAACCAGATTTAGACCCAGACTTTAACCCCCTGGATTATGCTATATGGGGCGTTTTAGAAAGAAAAAAAAAGTGCGACTTCCTATCGAAATATTGATTAGCTTAAGACTGCTATTGAGGAGTAATGGAATAATATGTCAGAAGAGTTTCTTTTGAAGACATATAAAACTTTTCAAAGGCATATTGATTCAATAATTGAAAAAAATGTTGGCCATATTGAGTAAATTTACTGTTTTCTGTCTGACTTCTTATTTCATTTTTATTTTTTTAAATTAGAATTAATCATGTTTTATAATTGAGTCGTTTATTACTTTACTTTTGAAGGGTAAAGTGGAGCAATCCAAGTAAAGGAGTAGCGCCCTTCCACACACCTCGGTGTAGTAGCTATTGAAAAAGGAGCCCTCGGGTCGCCTTCGACTATTACTTTACTAGAACATTCATAATTTTGCTTTCACACCCTATATATATATATATATATATATATATATATATATATATATATATATGTGTGTGTGTGTGTGTGTGTGTGTATTATCGTCGAAGAAAATAGACACGGCAACCCGAGCTGAAACCCTGGATAGTCCTATTCTCAATTCATCTCACGCTTATACCCTTGGGAAGATATGCATCTAGCTATGGATAAATAGTAAGACATGCTATTTTTGCTATGACTATCAGTCCAGAAGAAAGATTAATTCTGAATTTGAACCTGTTAAACCCTGAATTTAACGGGTTCGAATTCAAATTTAATTCAAAGTTAAAAACTGACCTTGTATCACATCCTACTCGTGCATAAGAGTTAGTATACACACACACAAACACACACACACCCACGTATATATATATATATATATATATATATATGTGTGTGTGTGTGTGTGTGTGTGTGTGTGTGTGTTCGTGCTTTTGTATAGGTGTGCATGTTATAACACCTCTGTAATGAAAAAAAATCTTTCATTCATATTATACACGATTAGTATTTCATCGTTATTACTCCTCTCTTGTGATCTTACTCCCTTCATCATTCTCTAATCTCTCTCTCTCTCTCTCTCTCTCTCTCTCTCTCTCATCAGTTCATTTTTAGAAAGTTTCCAAAAATACGAGATCATGCTTGACTGAAATCAGAAAATATAAAAATTTTTAAAATATAAAATTTAATATGAAGTGAGAGACACTAATGCCAAGTTTAGTATTTAACTGGGTAATGTTTTTAGGGATCTTTAGTGTGCCATTAACGGTAATTCAAACAGTAAATCTAAACTGTAAGTTTAAACAGTAAGTTGCGCAGCTTTTTAGTTCGGATGCTGATTCGAAAAGATTACACAGACGATAAAGTTTTTAAAAAAGAATTTTAAACAAAGAAACGAGAAAGAAAGGGATTGAAAAGATAAAGTGATGCAAATTTTAGTGAAATTTGTGGGAAAATTATCCCAGAGAGTGTCCGGGAAAATAGTTTTTTGAATTTGAGTATTTTTTTCTTTTTTTATTTTATCGAAAAGTTTCAGATTTCAATAAATTTCGAGTCATCTTAAGGTTCTTTCTTGAAGAATTCTCGGTTGAATTTTCTTTCAGTTGAATTTTCTTGGTAGAGCTTCAGTAGTCGGGCTTCATTTATTTTTACTTTTATTTCTTGGGGAGCTCCATTCATGAAGCGAGTGACGAAACCAATCTGTTAATTTTTCTTGCCTTTACAGTTCGGTCCCCGAATTCATACTGAGCGTCAGACTAGCGGTGCTTGACAAAAAGGAGGAAGTGACTTTTTGGTGCCCCCCCCCCACTGTCTGGGATTACCTCCCCCTTCTCCATACCGGCCAAATCAAGTGCCGCACGTGGTCAGCTTGATTTTTTTCTTAGAAATAAATTTTTATAATACTGCTGTTGTTTGTTAGGGCTGCGACTTCTAGAATTTGTTTACAGTAGCTCACAACAATTTTGTGCAGATTCCAAGTTTTTTCTCCAATCATTTTGTCGGAGGCCAAGTGGTACGACAATTCAATTGCACGGTTAGAATTCCAGTTTTATTTCGTCAGAGAGATAAGATTGCCATATCTTTGATACATAGTTGATAGCAGACCACGACTAATATCAGTGCGTTTGTTGACATTGTTTTCAATCGATGAAATCTTACTACCGAGGTATATGAAATTGTTTACTAATTTCAGAAGCTTGTCATTTAATGTGGCGATAGCAACATTTGAATTAAAACTGTATTTTATCTGAGTTCACATCGAGAATAATGTCTCTTGCTGCCTGTTCCATGCTATGCAGCAGCGATTCGGCTTGATCGGGTGTATTTGCAAGAAGTGTTAGCTCATTTGCTTCGTATGCATCAGATAAATATATGGAATAGTATTTTCCCATTAGTCTCGTATTATTCTTGCAATCAACCTTTCCGCAATCTCTTGTATATATATATATATATATATATATATGTGTGTGTGTGTAAATGAATATATAAAATATGAAAAACTAAAAATGTATTCTTTATATGAAATTTGGCAACGTTTCGATCATTACGACCATCTTAATGGTAAAGAAATGGATGTCTAATGTTTCAGCTGAAAAATAATTTTCAAATGAAAGATTAAATATCTATTACACAATATTTATATTGATATAGATATAAGTGTGTGTGTGTGTGTGTGTGTGTGTGTGTGTGTGTGTGTGTGTGTGTGTGTGTGTGTGTGTGTGTGTGTGTGTGTGTGTGTGTGAGCGCAAGCGATGTGTTGGTGATAATGGAAAAAGACTATATGAATAATACACATATATGTACGTGTGTGTGATTAATAAACAAAGAAATCTCTCTCTCTCTCTCTCTACCTCTCTCTCTCTCTCCCGTTATCTTTGCGGTTCCTCTATCCTTTCTCTTTTTTCATCTCTTTGAATAGCTTATCTTCAATTTATATTATGAATTAAAATCCAATTTGTTGTGGGTTTTTTTACCAATGCCTTATATTTAAACAGCTATTAATCTTAATACACTTCTTTCTCTTTCTCTCTCTCTCTCTCTCTCTCTCTCTCTATATATATATATATATATATATATATATATATATATATATATTGATCAATTTTAATCTACCAGTACCAATCCTTTCATATCTATCTCAGTCAATTGATATCTATTTTTTATCTGTCTATCAATCTATAGCAATCCGTTTGTTAAATCACATGAGAAAAAGAGTTTATCGAAATGTTGAATAAAATTTTCTCTAAAAAAAGTTGGTGTTTTATTAAATATATAACAAAGATTTTATTAAAATTCACTTCTTGAGTTTTAGTTGAACGTTTAACGTGTAACGTTTTTCGTCTACAGTGTTTTCTTGCAAATTCTTAAGTTAAACTGTTTTGTACAATATAAAATGACGTTTTCTAAAAAACAAATATCTCTGCTTCGACACAGTTTGCTCGAAGTAATACCTGATCAGAAATTTATTTACACTTTATTCATAGCATAAATAATTCGACGGCAGAATTAAAGTTTGTACAAGTTTAGGGATTTTTTTTTTTTATTAGGTGTCGAAAAATTTGAAAAATAATGTATCTAGACCTATGTAAAGCGTACCGCTTTACAAGTTTGTCAAAAAAGTGATATATGATGAAAAAAATGTAACATTTTTTTACTTTTCGAGAAAATTTTTAGAGAAAATTCTTGTGTAAAATATATAACTTTCCAATGTGTAAAACGGAATAATTTTGGATTTTCTTTTTTAAATTGTTAACATTGTATAAACGTTGGAATGAATTATTTATTGAAATATTTTTTTCGAAAACCATAAAGTTAGGAACTAAAATACGTGGTGCCTTCAATAAGTTTCCAGCCTTTTTTTGCACAGGCATTTAAAATTGTCGTAGACTCTTGAACATTCAGTATGCTATTACTATACATCTTATGAGATTACTGACCAATTTTTATGATTTCACGTTCAAATCAACAGCTACAGAAGGAACTGGAATACACTCTGCTAGAGCCTGATTGTCACAGCTGCTGAATTTCGAAAATGCAATCTAGACGTGAGGACACTTCATAAGAACGATATGCAATAAAATTCTGTTTTAAACTTGGAAAAAATGCCACAGAAACGTATGGAATGCTTTAGACTGCTTTTCAACCATCTTGCATGAATCGAGCATCAGTTTTTGAGTGGCATAAGAGATTCAAGGAAGACAGGGAGTCTGTGAGGGATGATGAGAGGTGTGGGAGGAGTAAGGATGTCAGAACACCAGAGTTGATGGGCTAAAGAGTTAGGGTTAGGGTTACTATGTTGAGGTTTTAAGGGAGTTCAGGAAGAGATTCCGTCGGAAAAGGCCAGGACTCTTTAAATCGGGTCAGTGGCATTTCCACCAGGACAATGCACCAGTCCACAACCCCATCCTTGTCACAGACTATTTGACCAAGACTGGCATCATGACAGTTCCTCAGCCTCCCTATCGTCCAGACCTTGCTCCCTGTGACTTTTGCTTATTCCCTAAGTTCACAGGCTGTCGTTATGATACAATTGAGGAGCTGGAATAGGCTGTGACGATGGTAATTGACACGCACACACAAGAGGACTTCAGTTGGGCCTTTAAAAAGGTATTGAAACGGTACAACAAGTGCATTGCATCCAGAGGAGATTACTTCGAAGGGGACTTGAGTTTCATGTGTGTACTATCAATATAAATCCCCATGAGAAAAAAGTCCGGAAACTTATTTAATGATCCTCGTACCAATTATTACCGATAGTATTAAAATTAAAGAAAAAAAAAGTTCACTTATGACTATAATGTTTTGCTTTAAAGAGAGGCAATCGGATGCTGATAATACGTACACTGAGATTTAGTGAAGAAAAAAAAAAGAAGACGTTTCTTTAATTTTTAAAGATTAACATTAACCTGATGTAAAATATTCAGGTCCAAAATTAGTTCGAGTGGTCCAGGCGTTTTGTATGAAAATGACTCGGGTAAACACAGAAACAGTTGGCTAATTTATTATTACTATTTAACTCTTTTAGAGTTTTTCATGTCAATATTTGCTGATGGCTTTTCAATGGAGTTTGAGTGACAGCAAGTCTCCTCAAGTCTCCAGGACTCTTCTCAGTATTCTGGCCGTTCTCAGTCATGCTGTCATTTGGATAGTCTCTACTTGTCCGCCTACTTCCAAGTCCTCCAGGCCTTTTAATAATCCTTTAGTTATTGTGCCAAAAGCAACAATCACAATTGGCATAATTGTCACTTTCATGTTCCACAGCTTTTTCAATTCTCTAGCAAGGTTGAGGTACTTATCCTTCTTTTCACATTTTTTTGTGATTCAAAAAGTTCTAAGCCTAATCCAGATTTTACATTTGTCGCACACCTTTCGCCTTTTTTGTTAGTCTCACTCGCACAGAAATTTAGACGGAGATCTGAATATGTCTTTCTAGTTTTATAAAAAGTGGCTGTATGTTGCCACAACGAAAATGTTCAACTCTGCCTCTTCTTTCTGACTGAGGTTTTAAACTTTTTGAGCATTTATAATATATATATATATATATAACAGGGTTACTTTTTTAAGCAGAGTTTAAACGGTTTGAATTCATAATTTTCCTTCTCCTAGATTGGTTGCAGTCAAAAACTTAAAGATCCCAATCCGATCGACTATTAAGTGGTAAGAGAATAGTTGGATACATTTCTTTTTCAAGGGTATTAGCTCAATGGAAAATGCAACACCTATGAATGAATCGGATATATATATATATATATATATATATATATATATATATATATATATATACTAGCTGTACCCGGCCACGCGTTGCTGTGGCTCAGTTTGTTTGAATGGGAAAAAAAGAAGAAAATGCATGTTTCTAATATGTTTAATTTTCCAATACTTGTGGATACACAATATTTTTGGTTGTTCCAGTTTCTATGTAGATAAAGAGATTGTCTGGATTGCCAGCTCTGGAACAGGCAATATATAATTGCCCATGTGAGAAGCAATCAGGGTGTAAATATATGCCACACAATTTTAAAGTTTGTCCCTGTGTTTTGTTGATCGTGATTGCAAATACCAATCGAATTGGGAATTGCAATCTCTTAAATTGAAGTGACATATCTGTTGGAATTTAGTAAACAATTCGTTACTACTGAACCAACGAAATATGGTTTAAGAAAGAAAACTTTTTAATGGATCTCTTTCGTTGAAGTTAAACACAAAAAAATATTTTGTAAACAATTCGTTAGAATAAAAAAAAATTACTTACTACTGAACAAACGAAATATGGTTTAAAGTTTAGTGTCTCGTTTTAAGCCAAACAAAAAAGAAAAAGTGACTAAGCAGAAAAAATAAATCACGTGTAAAATTCTTGGAAACGGAAGTTATGTTTTCGCGTTCGGCTTTTGTCGGAGAAAAACGACTTATTAAAAATATTTATTTTAATTATTGTAATATTTTTGGATAATAAGTATATAAAAACCCTCTTGAATTCGAATAAAATACTCTCTGAAAATTTTAAACCAATTAGTGGAATAAAACTGGAGATTATCGGTTAGTAACAAACATTTACATTTTTATTTATATAGATAAGTGTGTGTGTGTGTGTGTGTGTGTGTTTGTTCGTGTGTGTGTGTGTGTGTGTGTGTGGAAATTTACTAAGCTTTTTTTACTTAGATGTGGCACAAGGCCATATGAAAGGGGCACCCAATGAGACTCGAACTCACTCGTGTGGGTTTGTTAGTCGAGCTTGCTAACCCTTGCACCACAAGAGGCGCCTCTCAGTGTGTGTGTGTGTGTGTGTGTGTGTGTGTGTGTGTGTGTGTGTGTGAAAACAAAGAGACAGAGAATGGGCTGTCTTCCTTATTAACCATTAAACCACATGTGGATTGTTTGACCGTTGTTCCCGAAGTTAACCCAACATTATAATATCGTTAATAAAAAAGTGACTAAGTTTTTTTTTTATTTATCAACGTAAGCTTTCAATTTGCATCAAATTAAAGGTATACTGCAAAGATTGGTTTTGATTTCAGACTTTAGTTTACATTTACACTTCACCTCAACAGAACGTAAGGGTGGTTATATAAAAATAAAGATTATCACTATACATAGAGGATGCTGGAGCAAAATTATTAATATTCTTGTATAATTATAAAGAACTCTGTTCTAAAACAAAATTAATTTATTTTTAAAAAAGAAACAATAATAAGATAAACACCAAACCGTTAACTTATTCAATATGACCACCATTTTTTAAAAATATTGTATTAACACGCCTTCGAAACGATTTGCATGACATCAAAATAAATTCTTCTGACATTTTATTCCATTTGTCCTCAAAAGCAGTCTCGAGCGAACCAATATTTCGATGGGAAGTTGCATTTGTTTTATTTTCAAAATCGCCCCATATAGCGTAATCAAGGTCTGTGACTAAAACCTGTTTAATTGGTGTCCTCTCAGTTTTCTCATGGACTTTCAATTCATTTGAATACTTTCTTATTGACGTTGTCGTATCTTTCTTAATCACCATAGTGAGAGCAGTTAAAAAACCTTCTTTTCATTTTTTGTTAAATCCTCCATTCCCCTTTTCCTTCAAAAGCTATTTTTGTGAAAAAAAATTGCTTTGCTTTGCTTTGTATTCAGTAGAGAAAGAAACGTTGGCTTGGTTTCTGCGTTAAGCAAATCATAGATTCTTTGTTGTTTATTTTCTTGCTCACTCATATTGGGTTATTTTAATTTTGATGCATCCTCTCTTTCCCTAAGAAAGGTGATCTCGGAATAGCAAAGAACTAACGAGGTATAACCCTTATATCCATAGCGGCCAAGATCAACAATACTCTACTACGCAACTGCATAGAATCCAAAATTGAGAACATACTTGGGAAGAACCAAAATGGCTTCCGGAGAAATAGATCCACATCCCAAATTTTGACTGTTCATCGAATTCGAGGTGTACGTGCAGAAAAACTTGAGGCAATAATATTATTTGTCGACTTCTCCAAGGCCTTTGACTCCATACACAGAGGAAAGATGGAGCAAATACTTCTCGCCAACGGCCTCGGGATGGAGACACAGACTACTTCGACATGGTAGCTGGTGTGCTACAAGGTGACACATAAGCTCCATACCTGTTTATTATTTGCCTAGACTACGTGCTTAGAACGTTTGTTGATACAAGTAAAGATAACGGCTTCAAGCTGGCAAAGGAAAAAAGCAGAAAATACCCCGCACAAACAATTACGGACGCAGACGACATCGATAATATAGCGCATTTTGGAAATACACTCGCCCAAGTCGAAACCCTGCTACATAGTCTGGAACAAGCAGCTAGTGTCATAGGCTTCCATGTCAACGGAGACAAGATGGAATACATGGGCTTTAATCAAAGAAGTGACATCTCCACACTAAAGAGTGGGCCTTTGAAACTAGTGGACAAGTTCATCTACCTCGGAAGCAGTATCTCATCGACCGAAAATGACATCACTACGCAACTAGCAAAGGCATGAACATCTATCGATAGGCTATCGGTAATATGGAAGTCAGACCTGACGGATAAAATAAAACGCAGTTTTTCCCAAGCAGCGGTAGTGTCGATACTGCTATATGGATGCACTACGTAGACGCTAATAAAACGTATAGAGAAAAAGCTTGATGGCAATTACACAAGGATGCTGCGATCAATATTGAACAAATCCAGAAGCGACATCCCATAAAAAAGCAGTTTTACGGCTACCTACTACCCATCACGAAAACTGTGCACTCATGCTTGAACTGATTATTTGTATAAAAGTGGATTTGTCAATGAATAACCTACAAAGATTGATATGCCATAAAACCTAAACAACCAATCAACCCTATAATCCTTAAAATGATATTGCCCATAATGTAATTTCAATATCTTTAGACAAATATTAACCCCTTTCTTAGGAGCGATTCTCACATCAAGAACTCCGATAATTTAATCAACAAAATAAATAATATTAACATGGAAAACAAATCTTTAGTCCATCACCATATAAAATTATTTTATACACCAATATTCCTGTTAACAAATGAATTAAAAGTTCAGAAATTCACCTCAATAAAATCATCATTACATTATCTTTACATGGTAACAAAGTATTTAAAATTTTCACTTCATGCACTTCGCTATTTTCCATATAATGTTTTTTTTTTTTCTACAAAAATCTACATTATCTCTGAGTTCGACTCTTAGGAGGATCCTTGCTTGCCTATTTCTTGAATTTCTTTAATCTGTTTGTGCGAGGTATTTTCTGCTTCTTACCTTGGCCAGCTTGAAGCCGTTATCTTTCCTTGTATCAATAAACGTTCTAAGCGCGTAGTCTAGGCAGATAATAAACAGGTATGGATCTTATGTGTCACCTTGTAGCACACCAGCTACCATGTCAAAGTAGTCTGTGTCTCCATCGCGAGGCCGTAGGCGAGAAGTATTTGCTCCATCTTTCCTCTGTGTATGGAGTCAAAGGCCTTGGAAATTTTAAATTTAAAATACCCAAAGATTCTATTTCCGTTATATAGATGTTATATTACTTATATATTCACGGAATAATCACTTAACAAAAATTTCGGATAGATTAAACCCAACATAGATTTTACTTTTGAACTCTAAATTATCTTAACTTTCTTGATCATTTTACTGATAAATAATTACAAAAAAAACTAGAATTTAAAGTTCACAAATCCTACTGTAAAAATTATTCTACACAGTTTTACTTGCATAATCACACGAAAAGGAAAAGTGGAAAAATCATTGGTTTTTACATGAGACTTCTTAGGATTTGAACCTCCAAATTTTTAAAGGGTGTTCTTAACTAGAGAGAAAGTTATTTCGCTCGACTTCATTAGCCTTGATCTTTAATAAAATGTGTTTAAAAAAAGCTCTCAAAATTAAATACTTTTCAAAAATTTGTAACAATTTTTTTTCCAATACATTATAAACCTAAATCATTTTATCCAGTAATCTAGATACATCATCGAAAAAACGTTAAACAACCTTGAAATCAAAGCAGTTTCAAAATCTTTAAAACAATTATATGTAATACTATCTCATTCTTTGTTTTTTTTTTCTGTGTCACATTGATTAGTCACCTAAAATCATTTAACTAGAATAAAATAACCCAACCAGGGTTAAAACCAATCAACCAGTCATATATCTAACCAACCGACCAACCAACTAACCATTTTTGTTCCATTTAAAATAATTTACTTTAGCATTAGTACAGTTTCAATGTCAAAAGCAGTTCTATTTCAAACAATTCAATTTAGTTTACAAAAACAGTTCCATTTCAAACAATTCAGTTTAGCATAATTACGTAGTTTAAATGTCAAAACAGTTCTGTTTCAAACAATTAAGTTTATCAAAAGTACTCAGTTTAGTTCTATTTGACTCATAGACAGGACCCTAGCAGGTGCTATCCCTCCGGGCCAGAATGGACGTGGGAGTGATAGCAATGAACGGATACTCAACATTTACCAAAGATCCAGTATTACTGGAACCTCACCCTCAGATTGTTTTGTATCATAATCAGGACACTCATTGGGAGGTGTTACTTCTCTGCAGATATGCAGTCGGTGTATTCTACACCCCAAACTACAGGGCTGTTTCATGAATTTCTATTGTCAAACAAGTTACAGTGCATTTCTGCTGTAAATTCGTTAGCAGTAATTCTTTATTGTAAAATACACCCATAAATTATTATTTTTCTTCTTCAGGACAGAAGTTATCGAATGATTGTAATTGTAATCATTACATGAATGGATGTTTTGATCAATTTAGTTCGTAGATCCAACCTGTTATATAGGAAGTTATATCAACAGACGAATACATTCAATAGAAAGTTTTATTTAATTCTTATCTCAAGTCGCTGAGTTTCTTTATTAGTCAGTAAGTCGGCTAAATCAATTAAAATCAAATAATCCGTGTGATCTTAAAGTGCTGAGACGCCATACTTTTCAGCCAATAGATTAATCCAAAAGATCGATTTCTGACAATCAGTCGCCGTTCTAAATCGATATTTGAACCTGATATTCCTATTTGCTTAAATGTATCCATTGTGAATACAGGCTTCTTGCTGAACGTACGTACTTCATACTCACCTTTTGCGTTCACGGGATAATTCAAATATTGTTTATTAATGTTACATCTGCCAAATGTCACACGTTATTTCGTCTTATTTACGAAAATCTCTATAGCTTGGCACAAGATCCTTAAAGTGCTGAACAGACTCATCGATACTATAAATTCTTTTCTTTTTTGCCCAGTCGGCTGGGGCTGTAGAATACACCGAATAGGATCCTATCTATGGGTCAAATAGAACTAAACTGCGTACTTATGCTAAACTGAATTACTTGACATTTATATTGAGTACTTATGCTAAATTGAATTATCTGAAATAAAACTGTTTTTTTTTTACATTTAACTCTGTTGATTTCCCAGTCGGTTGGTGCTGTAAGATACACTGAATGTGCTTCCACAGAGGGATAAGACCCCACCAACAAGTGTCCATGATATGACACTAATCAATCTGATGATGAGGTTCCAATGATGCTGGAGCTTTGGGGAATGCAGAGTAGCCCTTTACTGCGATCGCTTCCAGGTCTACTCTGGCCCGGAGTAGTAGCACCTGATAGGGCTCCATTTATAAGTTAATTAGAACTAAACTCAGTACATATGCTAAACTGAATAGTTTTAAATGGAATGTTTTTGACATTGAAACTCTACTTACGCTAAACTGAATTGTTTAATATACAACTGTTTTGACCGTGTGTAAACAAAATCTATACTTACACTAAACTAAAATTGTTAAATTAAAACTCTTCGACGAAATTGAATAGCTTGAAATAGAAATGTTTTTGACAAACTGTGTACTCATGCTAAACTGAATTGTTTGAAATATAACTAATTATTTTTATAAATATCGATATGGCATTAAATAACCTACGAATATTGATATGGCACAAAACTCAACCAACAAACCCACAATTTGATTTGCATAAGCTATTATTTGTCAGGTAGATAGGCATTCTTTAAAACGGTGTCAAAAAAACACGGGGCCCTCTTGAGTTATTGATGTGCAATGAAATCATGGTTATTTGACAATGTGACTTTTTGAATGATAATTCACGTGATTGGATTATCCTAGAAATTTACAAAAAAAAGATAATTTCAATCAGCAAGTAATCTCCAACGAAAGCCGATTGAATTCCCTCTCTTTTCTTACTTCTGACTCCCCGTTTAGTCAAACGGGTGATGTAGAATGGAAGTCACCCATAAATAGATGTAATATTAATATGTGCATATACAAATGTGTTTGAGTTTCTCTTCGGTTGTAAATGACGGTTGCTAATTCGATTTTCTACGAAGGTACCCGTTACCCTTAGCGAACCTACGTGAAAAAGAGATGGACAGACTGGATTCGCAAGTCATGATAACTAATCGATGAGAAGAAAAAAATCTGGATTTAATACCAGGAGGTAAGCTCCTAAGGTAGCCTGACCCCTGCGAATATAATTAGGACAAGTTGTGTTTCACTAAACGATTATACAAATTTTATAGAGTTTAATACATATTTTACAGAACAATTGAGAGTGCATGTCGAAATAAAAATTACACAGAAGACTAGTTTTGCCCAGTATGCCCGATTATTTACCAATAGTATGAGCGATTCATACCTTTCCTAAGGGTATGAGCTTTATGTGAAATGCAAACAGTCTCGTCCAGAATTTGAACTCGGATTGCTGTGTTCATTTCCTACGACAGTAACCATTACACCACGTACGCCTCTGAATAATGGACCCTAGAACATGGACGCGCCAGTGTTGGTCGACCAGCTACATCAGATTTGTGCAGAAACAGGATGCAGTTAAAAAGACCTGCCGGGAGCGACAGACGATAGGGACAGATGGAGAGAGAGAGTCAAGAAAATCCATGCTAGCAGCGTGACTTAATGATGATGATGATGATGATGATGATGATGATGAATATATATATGTGTGTGTGTGTGTGTGTGTGTGTGTGAGTGTGTGTGTGCATATATATCAACCAAAGGTCATTTATATTGGAAACAAGATGGAGTTCAAGTCTCATTGAGTACCTCATTAAAAAGTTTTTGGGCCACATATGTTCTCTGACGAAAGCAACAAGCTGGAAACATACATATATATATAACACGTATGTAAGAACAAAATAAATAATTTCAAATAATACAAATCTCTTCGTGGACCTTTTTATTTTAAAATATATCCTTATTCTTTCTTTTCTACAACAACTATCTTTATATATATACATATATATATATATATACACACACATACAGACAGACATTTATATATACACATATATGACACGACCCTTATAACTAAACATTGAATTGCATAAATATTTATGAGGAGTGCTTACTTTGGGATTGTGACATATTCCTATTTCTGATTAAATATTTTCAATACTGATTCATGTCATAATGAATAATATCTAACAATACCCGTTTTTATTGTATAATGTTCCGCTAGAAATCATAAAATCTTTCTATCTTGGTTTTAAAAATCAATATAGTCTTAAGGAATTAGGCATCTGTAAAAGATGATTATGAATTGCATACTATCATCATCTGTTTTATTACATCTGCCCCGTCATTTAAGGATAGGAATGTGGAGCGTAGCTATGGTGTTATATTCTCATTTGCCGTATCATAACGACACAATAATAAAGACGCACGCAAGGATAAAGACGCAGGAAGACTTCTTTATAAAAATATTTACCTCTCACTTTATTGCAAGGGTTCGAAAAGGTTGTGTGGTGTTTTACTGTGAGAGGGAGCTGGAGATCGAACATAACAGCAATATTTTGACCCCACTGTTATGACCGTCACGTTGTGTCTTTCTTGTTCTCTAGGGCTGCTCAATCGGAGGCCTAGGGCCCACTCTGCTGAATGCTGGCTTTCTTTACTGCATCTTATCAGCATCTTCTCTGGACCCCAAACTCCATCGGGGTTCCCGAGGGCCCCCCTCGGTCGGGTGTGGCTTTCCCTACCACATCTCGACTCCAACTGTCAGGAACTCTACTGGCAACTCCACTGGCCCCCTGGGCGTTGAACTCAACTGGAACCGGAACCCAATTCAACTGGCTCGTCGAACTCAACTGAGTTATATATTGATTGGTTCAACGCCCACTCGATCTTTGAAATCGCATGTTTGATCGTCATCAAGCGGAAATAACTGTCAGCTCGTCCCATTTCATCAGAAAATTTCTGCCCACGCGATTTCCTCTCCTAACTGCCATTGGAATGTGTCACTTCCTTCCGGTGCATCACCTTGAATGGCATTTTGGGCCGGGTCAAAAGGTCAAAATATAACAATGAGTGAATAGTAGGCAGACTTGGTTCTTCAGAGTTTGTTAGGCTACTATTCTAGGACAAGGAAAAGTCTGATTTCGCACTAAGTTATGTCCGAATAAACAGAGACCTCATGACACATCTTACATGTGGCAGAATGGTTGGTAGAATATATATTTTATATCGAGTAGGGAAGAAGGAAAAGAGATATATTGTTGACTTCCGTGAGAAACGCGGAAAGTTTGTTCAGAATTTAAACTCGGCTCACCGACTCTATTTTGTTCGATGATAAGAGTTAAAGTGCAGAAGAGAGGGGATCAACATCGTGTAGTGGCTAAAGTGGAGAAATTCAATAACTCTGTATACGAGTTCGAACTTCAGTCGCTCTACTGCTTTCTTTTTTCGGACTAATACCATCGGGAAAAGTATAAAACCCTTTATTCCAACAGTTAAATAATATAACTACTTCTCTTCTATAAGGTTAGCTTTGGTACTAAAAAAACCCACAAAGGTTAACATGCCATTTAAACAAAGAAACCAAATCATTTCCTCTACAATTGATGAAACTTTGACGGTAAAATGATAAAACTTATTTGAAAAATTAAAAAATGACCTCAAACTACATTGATGTTTGCGTGTCCATTTGTGTGTATGTGCATATACTTGTTTGTCTGTGTGTGTGTGTGCGTGTGTGTGTGTGTTCGGGATTAAGGTCAACTTGAATGTAACAAGAATTCAGGGTCCAAAGTGAATTATTCGAGGTTCATATCAGGGGTCATATGAGGTCATTGGGGATCATTAACTGGCCAGATAGATATCATTTGTAACCAAAAGGAATCAAATAGGAACATATATATATATATATATATATATATATATATATATATATAAAGGGAAAAACGGAAGAAAGATATATGTTTGATGGTTTGTTTATTTTCCAACACGTTTCGACTTCAAGGTTTTGTCTAAATAAAAAAAATTTCATCAATTTTTATTTGAACATTAAAAATAATTATAATGGATAAATTTTTTGATTCAGTTGGAAGTCTTTATCAGGGCTTGTAGATGATGTTATGTGAAAAAAACTGAACATTTACAAGCCCCGATGAAGACTTCAAACTGAATCAATTTGTTATAATTATTTCTTATACAAAAATAATTTTGATAAGATAAGTCGAAACACGTTTGCATAATAAAGGAACTATTAAACATATATCTTTCTTCCGTTTTACCCTTTTCTACATGAATTGTCAGATTCAATTCACTTCTTCTTATATATATATATATATATATATATATTAATCTTTATATCTAATCTATAATTCTGTTGGTGTGAAAAAACCCGGATTGTACAATTTGCAAATTCTACAAACTGATATCTGGGGAAAAAAATCTTAAGAAAAGACGAAAAACGCATGTGCTACTGTTGCATACATATATATACTGGATACATACCGACGCAATGATAACAGACGCAGTAATAAACGACGCATGAAGAAAGGACACAAGAACAATTAAGATGCAGGAAGACTTCTTTACAAATAGATTTACCTCTCAGTTTATTGCAAGGGTTCGAAAGGGTTGTTAAAGGTTTTGCATGTGAGAGGGTGCTGGAGACCGAACATAAACTTCATATTTTGACCCCACTGTTATGACCGTCACGTTGTGTCTTTCTTGTTCTCCTGATGTTGGGGTCTACTCCATCGGGGGTTTTCCGAGGGCCCCCTCGGTCGGGTGTGGATTTCCCTACCACATCTGGTCTCTACTGTCTGGGATTCTACTGGCAACTGCTTTGGCACCCAACTCAACTCAATTATATAATAATTCAACGCCTACACGATCGCCCACTGGATCTTTGAAATCGAATGTTTAATCGTCATCAAGCGGAAATAACTGTCATGCAGTTCAGAGGTTACTCTCTTCCGGTGCATCACTGTAGTGGCACAATGGGACCTTCACCTTGTCCCATATCATAAGCCTTAATCCGCCCACGTGATCTCTTTCGATTACTGGCCATTGGAATGTGTCACTTCCTTCCGGTGTATCACCTTGGAATAATATTTTTGGGCCGGGTCGAAGGTCAAAATATAAAACTACTTAAAAATAATCAAGTAGCACGTACGTCTCGTAAAAAGAAAAAATACAGACAGAATTACCAAAGCTAAAACGTATTAAAGTGTTCAATACATGAGATAGAGCTAATATTATGAAAATAATTCCTAAATAGCCAAGAGCGAGTCTACCTAGGTTTCACAAAATGGCTCTTCAGGATATATATATATATATATATATATATATATATATATATATATATATATATATATATTCTTGTAAGGAACGACTTTTTAAAATCTTTTTCCATCTTGAAAACCGTTTATTACACAAGATATGTATAATTTATGCATAGCTTATTTTATTTCTTGGCCTAACTTTGGCGTAACTTCAATCAAAAATATTCCTGCATTGAATATACGTATCTTAAACTATTAGGTAAGATAATAAAGTTTTTACTTAACACTGTTTAATATTTATAACATCTGTGCATATAATATGCATTCACATAAATCGCTAACAAAGTTATGTAAAAATATTATTATCTTAAATGAAAGCCTTTATTTCGGCATTAGCTATTTCATATATGAAAAAAGGAAATAATGCTTCCGAAGTGTACTTAATCAATTGCGTAATTATCATGTTATCAATACTGTTGTGCATTAGTAGTGGGGTTTTAGCGTGCTTATAATATCCAAATAAACTACACCAAAGTCTAGACAACATTTTTTTTTATTTACTATATTGTATTAATTTTGATTGTATAACAGAAGTTTTCAAGTATAAATAAGTGTTTGAATGTTTTCTTTCTATTTCTTTTAAATAATGAGATATTTGTGTACGCGAACAGAGCCAAAAGTTGTAGTCGTTCATTACCTACAAGATTTGATAAAACACCTTTTTTGTGGATAAAGTTTAGCGGTCGTTCATTACAAGAAGTTGTTCATTACTCAAGTATATATATATATATATATATATATATATATATATATATATATATATATCCTGCGAACTCAAAAGTGATGTTCTTCTATGTACCCTTATGCATGGACGTGCCAGTGGTGACCGACCAACAAGAACTTATTTACATCAGTTTTGTGCGGACACAGGATGTAGTTTAGAGTACCTGCAGGGAACGATGGTTGATAGGGACGGATGAAGAGAGAGAGTTAAGAAAATCTGTGCAGCCAGCATGACTTGATAATAATAGGTATTTATGTGTGTGTATGTGTGTGTACGAGTGTTTGCGTCAGTGTTTATATATATATAGTATAGTCGACCATAGTCGTGGGCGACTAGAAGGCTCCCTTTTCAATAGCCACTCCACCGAAATGTAGGGGAGGGCGCTACTCCTTTCCAAGGTTGCTCCACTTTATCCTTGATACGTACCTTATATTGCTGAGAGTTAAGCAAGTAGGTATCAAGAACCATTTTTAAAGTCTTTGGTATGACGCAACCTGGGATTGAACCCAGATCTCCCAGACTATTGGCGAACACTCTATCCACAAGGGCAATGAGCTGGTATATATATATATATATATATATATATATATATATATATATATTAGCTCATCATTGTCTGGGCGAAATTATTGGATCCATATTGTTGCTTTTTAAACGGCTTATTTGTGAAATTAAACGAGTAATTCGTGAAATTTCTTTTCTTTTCACAAGCCGGTTGGGCTTTGAATATGTTAACTCTATCTTCTGCAGAGGGTTCAAATTCTGAGCAAAAGGGATTACTTTTGGACTAATACACTTGGGAAACACTTAACCATCCCAAGAGGTAAGGCTGGAGATCTGGAGAGTGAGGAATACCACTCAATTGTCATTATTGCAACGTCCACTCTGACACAAAGTGGTAGTACCTGTTCGAGTCTCATCTAATGGTCACATCATCATCATCATCATCATGTCATGCTGGTAGCACGGATATCCCTGACCCTCTCTCGCTACTTTTCCCTTTCGTTCATCGCCTCGTCTTCTGTATCCTCACATAGTTGCTGAATGTATGTTCGTGCTGGTCGTCCTGCTTTGCACGGCCATGTGTGGGGGTCCATAAGAGTACATCTCTTATGAGTTCGTCCCTGCTTCTCCAGCAGTGTCCTGCATGTCTGGTTCGTCTAACTTGAATAGTTTTCGTGATAGGAAGCAGGTGGCCGTACAGTTGGTGTCTTGTGGGGTGTTGCCGCCAGGACATGTTCAAGATTACTCGCAGCATTCTAGTGTAATTGCCGTCTAGCTTCTTCTCCAGCCGTTTTGTAAGAGTCCATGTGGTGCATCCATATAGCAGTATCGATGCGACTGCTGTATTTGATAGGACCATTTTCAAAAAAAACTTTTAACGCGATTCCCTAAGATGAAGGCATAAACTAATTCTATACGGGTTGATATGTTGTTTAAATCAATCAATTATTTTGGGGGAAGCAAATGACAAAAATTATCAAAGATTTATATCTACATGACAGATTCCTACATATGCAATTAACGGGGGTCACACACTTGAACTGATTTTCGACCTTTTATTACTATTCATTCTCCTTCACTTTATACATCTATGTTCGCTTCTTTTCTTGAATACAGCGCATAGCTTAGGACAATTTAAATCCAGAAGTGCGACGCATCCAGCAAGAATCAAACCCACAACTGTAGGACGTGATCTGTGAGTTATCATATTAAACATAACTTGTTGAAGTTTTCGTGGCGTAATGGTTAATGAGCGACTTACCGACCTTGAAGAACACAAGCTCAAATTCCAGTCGCCCTATTACGTTTACTTTTGGACTAATACACTTGGGAAACATATGAACCACCTGGTACGCCAGCTATTTATTAAATAGTATCTCTGGTGGGTTTTTTTTTTAATTTGTGACAGGAATGGCTTTGGCATTAGATAACTCACAAAAGTTGTTAAGTCCTGAAAGAAAGAAAAAAAGAACAAAAGAAAGAAAGAAAGAAAGCATAACTCCAATGGCATAATGGTTATGATTTACTTGAGTTAACAATACTTTGGTTCGAATTCTTCTTCTTCTTCTTCTTCTTCTTCTTCTTCTTCTTCTTCTTCTTCTTTAGATGTCTCTTTCATATTTTATTATTTATGTTTTTATTTTGGCTTCTTCTTCTTCTTCTTCTTCTTCTTCTTCTTCTTTAGATGTTTCTTTCATATTTTATTATTTATGTTTTTATTTTAGCTTCTTCTTCTTCTTCTTTTGTAGTTTTTATGAAAATAATTATGAGACATCACTTTAGAAGCAGGCTTCCTAATAACGAATCAATTAAAAAATTAATCAATTTGATTAAATCCCTTTCATTGATTGGGCAAGTTATAAATGCCTTGGTCATAAAATTTTGTGTCTCGCAGTGAAAAAGAAAATCCTAATATTTTCTTTAATTTTTTTTCATACGAGCATTCCTGTTTCCTGTCCGAGAAATGTTGTAACGATCTTAGAATATAATAAACCGACCGAAAATGGCTCAAGGGAATGAGTTGAAATTTCCATATTCAGAACTAAAATCATTTCCTGTAAGCTTTTGACAGTGGGTGGATTGCATTGACATGCAAGTTTTTAGGGATTTTTCCCCAACAAAAACTTGTGTACTTCCCGTTGACGATTATATCTCCGAGGACACAGCTTCATTAAAAGTTAAAACACGTGATAACGACATTCTTTATATCCCAGATTGCAATTGGTTTGGTGTTTTTGGCTTTTTGTTTTATGGGCGCATCAACCTTCACGGGTTAATTATTGTAAAAATTATGCATGTTAGAGTACAGTACGCGGGATAATTTAACCCTTAGCGGGAAGGATACGAGGATCATTATATAAGTTTCCAGACTTTTTTCGTATGGGCATTTTTATTGATAGTACACACATGAAACTCTAGTGCCCGTCGAAGTAATCTTCTCCGGCTGCAATCCACTTGAAATACCGTTCAAACAACTTCTTGAAGGCCCCATGAAAGTCCTCTTGTGTGAGCGTGTCAATGACTTTCGTCACAGCCTCTGAGCGAAGGGAATAACCAAAAGTCACAGGGAACAAGGTCTGAACTATAGGGAGGCAGAGGAACTGTCTTGATGCCAATCTTGGTCAAATAGTCGGTGACAAGGATCGAGTTGTGGACTGGTGCATTGTCCTGGTGGAAATACCACTAACCCGGTTTGAAGAGTGCTGGCCTCTTCCCTAGGAATCTCTTCCTGAACTCCCTTAAAACCTCAACATAGTAACCCTGACTCTAACACTTTGGCCAATCAACTCTGGTGTACTGACTTCCTTACTAATCCCACACCTCTCATTATCCCTCTCAGACTCCCTGCCGTCCTTGAATCTCTTATGCCACTCAAAAACTGATGCTCAATTCATGCAAAATGGTCAAAAGCAGTCTGAAGCATTCCATACGTTTCTGTGGCATTTTTTCTAAGTTTAAAACAGAATTTTATTGATTAACGTTCTTCTAAAGTATCCTCTCGTCATGATTGCATTTTTGAAATTCAGCAACTGTGACAATCAGGCTTTAGTAGGGTTTATTCCAATCCCTGCTGTAGCTATTCATTTGAACGTGAAATCATAAAAATTGGTCAGTCATCTCATAAGATGTATAGCAATAACATACTGAATGTTCAAGAGTCTACTACAATTCTAAATGCCTGGACAAAAAAAGTCTGGAAACTTATTGAAGACCCCACGTAAGTAAGTTCATACTTCTCCCACTCGAACCAATTACAATTGGTATCACCATCACTTTCATGTTCCATAGTTTTTCATTTCTCTAGCAAGGTCTTGGTATTTATCATTCTTTTCACTTTCTTTCAGTCTTACCCTGTGATCAGCCGGATTATTTTTATTATATTTATTACTTGAAAATACTGCATGGAATACTGTAATTTTTCTACCGATTAAAATCGTCTTTAGTCTTTAATCTTTATCTTAATTGTATTACTAATTTAACCAATTCACCACCATGACTCCACAAACACACACACACACACACACATATATATATATATATATATATATATATACATTAATGGGTACTTAATTTAAAAATGATCTTCGTTGCAGAATAATGCTGAAAAGAGTTCTTTTTACACCTAGGCGTTTCTTCTGAGGATGACCACAGGAAAAAAAAAAACGAGAATATATGCACTGAGTCAACAATGAGGGGTGAGGCAAAAAAAGAACAATTTATATTTTACCCAGGATCCAATAATGCTATTTGGAGACACCGTTTGGATGTGTCCGGACTCTTTTTGTCTGCGATGTGATATAAAGTGCTTCCAAATTAAGAAGTAGAACACACACCCAAACACGCACACACACACGCACACATGCATTCATATATATCTATATATATTCAAGGGTTTTGCAATATATGTGTTGAATATAACCAAAGCAAGAAGAACTGTTTAGACTAGCAACGTTTTTTTAATAAGATCAGTAGAGATGGAAACTTTTATGTTCCAGGAGATTTTCAGTATGACATTCTTTATTGACCACTGCGTCCGGAACATTCTACCGGAGAGTCAGTGTGTTTCCCTTTCATGGATTAACGTTTCAACTCGGGATCGCAGTGCAAAACACATGTTTAGCCAGTCGTTATTATCATTATTATTATTAAATATGCTTCTCCGTAAACAGCACGTATTTTTGTAAATTTAGCACGATTTGCACATCTTCGCAACCGCTATTTTAAGGGCAGATCTCTTTTCCAGCCTGGAACACTCTGTTTGATTTACCAGAATTTTCAATAGCCTTTGTAGGGATTAAAATATTTTTTGCTATAAACCAATTCCCATAAAAAGAAACGCAGAAATTATATTTGTCAAAAAAATTCCGAAAAAAAATGTTGTTCATTTCAAAATAATTACCCTAATTTTTTTAACAGCCCTTATATATATATATATATATATATATATATATATATATATATATATATATATATAGAGAGAGAGAGAGAGAGAGAGAGAGAGGTGGGGTAGAAGTCTTTCATTCAAGCATGTTTAAACAAATAATAAAGACACATTTTGTCTATATCATTTTATTAATATCCTTTTAAGTTTCCTGATAAGTGTCTTGATTTCAGGTTGGAATTGGTGGATGAATTTATCAAAATTGGTCAGACCGCTTTCGAACCTTTCATAGGGTGTCATCAGGAGTTGCTTGTAGATAAGTGTTTTTAAAGAGTTTTTGAGAGAGCCTTTTAGGATTTTTATAACATAACAAAATTACATAAACTGAGAGTTAGATAAAACTGATAAGCTCTTGAAATTAAAAAACAGATCGCTATCAACAGAAATAGAATATTATCAAGAAATTTGGAATATTAAAAAAAAAGCAAAAAAAAAAAAAAGGATTTGTAGTCGTAGTTTATGAAATTCGTGTGCTATTATTACCGTGTTTTAAACTAGAATTGTTCGAAATTTGGACTTGGGAATAGAATGAGTTTTGAGATGAAAGGCTATGGAGCTAGAATCATTAAGGTGCATTGTAAGCCGTCTTGAAAGAGATGTAGTGGTAAGACCAATATACATATTATTTTCTTTGGAAACACAGTCTCCCAAGGGACATTTGAACATATATACAACGTTTGTCCAACCAAGAAGGTCAGTGGAGCGAGGAGAGTTAATGGAAATAATTAGATTGGAGGTTTCGAATTTGTTGTAGTAAATGATAAGTCTTTTGATAAGATCAGTAGGAAGAACATTTTTTGGATAAGGCTTTTTAATATATGTTCATTTATCTTATAATTACGATGAAATTTGTTTTTGTAGTAAAGGTTTATTGATTGTTCATGGTTTAGGGTATTTTCTACGTTATGTTTAGTTTCATTAACAAAATTTTAAATTTATATTGTAGTTTGAAAACCTATTATTAATGAGGGTTTGTTTTATATTTTCAAGTTTGTTAAGGATTATAATTTGAGAGGAAGATAGTAGTTTAGCTCTGGAAATAAGAGTTTTATTGTTCTTTAAAACGGAAGGGGGCATTCAATATGGAAATTGAGGGTGCGGGGATTAATGTCGGTAGGTTTTTTAATATGTGAAGTTGATAAATCGGTCAATATTGGTTGTGCCTATGAAAGGTCGGAAAGCGCTCGGGACCATTTTGGTAAATTCATCTACTAATTCCAACCTGAAACCAAGACACTTATCAGGAAACTTGAAAGGATCTTAATAAAATTATATAGAAAAAATGTGTCTTTATCATTTAATTAAACATGCTTTTATATATATATATATATATATATATATATATATATATATATTATGGTTTAGTATAGCTCGTAGCTTCCTTGTGGAATTGCCGTGTAGCTTTTTCTCTTTCCGCTTAGTCAGCTTCTAAGTGGTGTATGCATATAGTTGTATGCACACGACCGCTACTTGAAAATATGTATATACCCAACCCCTCTGTATGGGTAGGATGTAACAAGTTTTAATTCCGAAAAAAAAAATTAACCACAAAAAAAAAATGAAATAAAACAATTCACAAAATATAGTCCAAAGCTTAACTGATATAAGATATTTTAAAAGATTCTGAAATAAAATATAAAATATTAAAAAATTCATTAATATTAAAAAAGCAAAAAAACAAAAACAAAACAAACAAGGAGACACGCCTCCCACTGTCTTGTAATGCGTAGACTTCTTTAATGTGGAATAGGAATTCAATTCCGATGAAGCTAACCTCACAAGACACATAAATTCACTTTTAAGTATTTTCCTTCTTCGGTGAGGGGACACACATCATGTAATAGTTAACAAGCTAGGTTAGCTGACTATTGTTAGGGAGTTCGATTCTCACTGGGTTCCGCATACCTATGGCTTTGTGTCACATCTTAACTATCCAAGGTAAATAACTATTCCCATCCTTTTCTTTTTTCGTCGAATTTTATTCCAAAACTTATTCAACTGAATAATTCACCAACAACTATTTCATTTACTAAAGGCTCCGCGTTGAACGTAACAATTATGGTCACAAAGAATGGAATCATTGACCCGAGTTCAAATCGTGGATTTGGCTGTATGTGTTTCAATTAACGCTACTGTCCATGGAAAAGCATAAATTCATCTCCCTTAGCTTTGGGTAAATAGTTGGGCAGACTGGATTGTTTAGCCTTAGTAAGACAACCAGTCAAAGGGGACGTAACTTACGATTTCGAACCAGGTTTTACTCTACCAATAAATCGACCTTGTCTTGCATCTGTCAAATGGTGGAAGGTTTTGATAAATACATACTAATAATGAAACTTCCCGTTAGAGTTCCAACCCCTTAGAAGTTTCATGTTTTTCTAACTGTTCGTAATTCAATGTGATAATTACAAAGTAACATTTGGCCAAGCTTTCATTGTCAACAATCGACTTTGGACCAAATGTATTTCTTCTCTCTGGTTCAGATGGAAACGTACTATGGTTTCCAACGGAAAAGGCCGACTAGTGTATTTTCAACTCTGATCGGCATTTTCAAACAAAGGTCTTTGACGCTTCCGGTGAGGTGGCGATTTTGAAAGGCATCTAGTGAGAATAAAGAGAAAAAAAGAGGAGCTTACCACGGCTTGATCCATTATAGATGTGTGGACGGCTATAGATCGATATCGGTGATTGTGTCTGGTTTTGTGATCGTTTGGATTATAGCATTTTGGTAATTGTATTCAGCACTGGCGTAGATCATCTTGGATAGAAAGAGAAATTATTAATTAGTTGTTAGCAGAAATGAATAGTACAAAAAATGAAATAACTGTCATGGAATTATGATGAACTTGATACCGTTGAGTTTCAGAATAATTTGTCTATGATATTAAGGAGGGAATTTACAGATATTGACACATGTAGTCATTAAAGTTGTTTCATTCGTCAAACCATATCACATTCATACTTAAAGAGGGTGCTAGTGGTATAACGGTTATAGACAAAGAAAATGGACACGGCTACCTGAGTTAAAATCCTGAATGAAGCTATTTGTATTTAGTGCTAATATCTTTAGAAAAGTTATTCATGTATTTACCAACCCCCTCCGCTCGAGCAGGATCTGACACAAGATCAATTTTGAAGCGGAGTTTAACAGGTTTGAATTCAGAGTTTTCCTTCTCTTAGACATTTTGCCATACCAAAGTTAAAGAGCTGAGTCTGCCCTACTATTTGCCCATAGTTGGAGGGAGAATAGTTGGATTTATACCTTTCCCAACCAAGCGTATTCCTGCGATATGAAATGCAATCAGCCTCGTCCAGGATTTGAGTTCGAGTCGCCGTGTCGATTTCCTACGATGATAACCAATAGAAAGCGCCTCCATTTGAAAAAGGTATGCATCCGACTTTTTCTTTGCAGCTATGGATTAATAATTGGACCAGCTTTTTTTTTATTGTTGGTATAGCAAACGATTTTGATAAGGAAAACTCTAAATTCAAATCAGTTAAACTCCACTTAAAAATTGCCCTTGTTGCTGAAGGATTTAATAAATACTTACTTAAATAGCACTTATTGTGTAATTGGCACATTGTTCCACGAACATTTATTAAGTTTCATAGGGGAATATAGTTTTAATTCATTGTGAAGTTTAAATTCGACTGCATTTAATCTATTTTTTTATAGGCCTTTACTTTAAAGTTTATTTTCGTATACACATCTAGAAAGTGCGCTCAGCCAAATATTTACAGGCGTACGAAATGGAATCGGTGATACGAGTCAAACCTGGATAGGAATGTTTAAATTTCATTTCGCGCAAACGCATTGTGAAAAGCAGGAATGCATTTCTTCAAACCAGCTCTAGCTACTATTTACATTACGACAGACTGCACTAAACAATCTAAGAAAAAGAAAATCAGCTTTTATCGCTTAGAAAAAGATTTTTTCTTACATTAGTGATCACAGTAGAGGGGTTTGAAACCTATTTTCATATCTAAAGACCAGATAAGATTCCAGTATTATTACTTTTTTTTTTAATTGCGAGTTTTTTCACACCAGTTTTAACTGATGTTTTTTTCACTGGAGTCTGTGTGACAGCAAGTTTCTTCAGGTCTCCAAGACTCCTTTAAGTATTCTAGCAGATTTTAACAGTTCTCTAGTCAAGATTACGTCCATTCTCTTTCAGATTTCCAATTCCTCTAAATCTTTTTTCCATACCGTTGGAAGTTGTTTCAAGCACCCGAACTAAAATTAGTATAAATGTCACCTTCAAGTTTCACTGATTTTTCAGTTCTCATGACAAGATCCATGTATTTGCTTATCTTTTATTTTCACTCTGTGGTTCTCTGAAAAATCCACAAGGTTACAAGTTTTTTTTTTTTTTTGGTATTTTTTTTTTCTTGCTTGGTGTTAATTAACCTTTGGTCTGGTCTTCTAGTCAGTATTGGGGGATCTGTTAGTATCCCAAAATTCAAGAAACATTTATGCGTCTCATTATTTATGAGGTATTCTTGTTTGTGCATAGACTATTTGGAAATTTGGTCAAATTTTGATCTCTTGCACAATTCTCAATAGACCTCCTTTCCTGCACTATCATGTCTACTCTTGTATTCTTTTTGTGCCAGTTAACGTCATTTCCTTATTATGTGATTTACTGTTACATCTTTGTTACCGCATCACCTACAATTGCTATTCTGTTGCGTATCATCAATTTTTACCAATAAATAATTAGTCCTTAAGCCTTAATTGGTGCTGCTGCTATTATTATTATTATTATTATTATTATTATTATTTTATTATTATCATTGTTATGGTTGTTGTTGTTATTATTACGTTTCTTTCAGCGAGGGTAGAAATGTTACGCTTTAAGATAACAAAATTCTTCTCTCTTTTTCCACAGAAGTAGACAGTTGCTTTATCGAGCAATAACAGCAAATATTGACTGTATTTTAAGTGTCGAGGCCCCATTAATCATTTTACTATGACCCTTCTCATTCTCTCTCTCTATCTCTCTCTCTCTCTCGGTTTCTCTCTCAATCTTTCTCTCTCTCTCTCTCTCTCTCTCTCTCTCTCTCTCTCTCTCTCTCTCTCAGTATATAGGTATACACTTTCTCCTTTTTCAGACTTGCTATTTGTTGCCTTTTAAGTATTCACTTTCTTTTTTACTGCCTTAGTTTTATTTCTTTTTTCTCTTTTTTTTTTTTTGTTGTAATTTTTTCTTTATTATCATTTCGTGTAAAAAGATATCTATTTTTTGTTTTTTACATTTCCACACGTGGCAACGGGGAAAGAAACGTGTCGTTTTTGGGTTTTTTTTTGTATTTACTTTATAATTTTCATTATATTAAATGGCATTTAAGTAAACACACACACACAAATACACCCCCCCCACACACACATATATATATATATATATATATAAAGAAATGATGATAAATCTACCTTTATATTTAAATTAAACTCCATTTAGATATAAAGTTATATTTATCATTTGTTTGTAGAGAGTGATACATGAAGTGCTGACGAACAACTGTGTTGGATGGATGCTGGCTGACATGATCAATCTCGGTCGGATCACATTAGCGATGGGGCGGGGGTATAAAATATTGAAAAGACCCGAAATCCCCAATGACCTAAACAACATCCCTGATGATAAATCTAACCGCATCTTAAAGATTATTTTGCAAATTGGCTAATAAGTAGAGTGTTCGCCAATGGCCCGGGAGACCGGGGTTCAGTTCCTGGTCGAGTCATACCAAAGACACAAGAAATGATACTTGATGCCTTCTTTCTTAACACTCACCATTGTAAGGTACATATCAGGGGTTAAATGGAGCAATCCAGGGAAAGGAACAGCGCATTCCTCTAAACCACAGTGTAGTAGCTAATGAAAAGGGGGCCTTCGGTTCGCGCTCGACTACATTAACCAATATATATATATATATATATATATATATATATATATATACATATTCAAAAACATTTTCGTATTTTGGAGGACTGATGATTAATCTAACTTTATATTTCAATGCTGTTGAATTCTGTCTTTTTAACCTTATTTATTTATTTTTAACAGGGTGAGCACAGAAATACTCCACAATTTCAAATTTTCAGGATATGAAAACTTAGAGGTGGGAGGAGTGCATAGAGATTTTGCTGGTGAGAAAATAAAAAATTTGAGTCGATACATATAATGCTACTAATCAAGCAGAGACACTACTACATAGTCTGGAACGAGCTGCAGCTGGCATTGGCCTACATGTCAATGCAAACAAAACCGAATATATGTGTTACAACCAAACAGGCAACATTGCCACACTAGACGGAGCCTCTCTGAAACTAGTCGACAAATTCACCTACCTAGGAAGCAGCGTCTCATCAACCGAGAAGGACATCGACACACGACTGACGAAGGCATGGACAGCTATCGATAGACTCTCGATCATATGGAAGTCGGACCTAACAGATAAAATGAAACGCAGTTTCTTCCAGGCAGCGGTTGTGTCGATACTGCTATATGGATGCACCACATGGACGCTTACAAAACGGCTGGAGAGGAGGCTGGACGGAAATTACACAAGAATGTTGAGAGCAGTATTAAACAAGTCCTGGCGACAACACCCCACGAGACTCCAACTATACGGACACTTGCCCCCCATCACAAAAACTATACAAGTTCGACGAACCAGACACGCAGGACACTGCTGGAGAAGCAAGGACGAGCTCATAAGCGATGTACTCCTGTGGACCCCCACTCATGGATGTGCAAGAGTTGGACGACCAGCACGAACTTACATACAGCAGCTATGTGAGGACACGGGTTGTAATCCTGAAGACCTGCCGGAGGCGATGAATGATAGGGAGAAATGGCGAGAGACGGTCAGGGATATCCGCGCAGGCGGCGCGACATGATGATGATGATGATATTTATAACATGTTCCGATAAGTTTTGGTTTGGTTTGGTTTCTCCGTTTGATGTCAACTAAACCTTCGTAGTCTGTGACAAGGATAGAGTTGTGGACTGGTGCATTGTCCTGGTCGAAATGCCACTGACCCGATTTAAAGAGTGCTGGCCTCTTTCGACGGAATCTCTTCCTGAACTCACTTAAAACCTCAACATAGTAACCTTAACCCTAACCCTTTGGCCAATCAACTCTGGTGTTCTGACTTCCTTACTCCTCTCATACCTCTCATCATACCTCACAGACTCCCTGCCTTCCTTGAATCTCTTATGCCACTCAAAAACTGATGGTCGATTCATGCAAGATGCTCTAAAAGCAGTCTGAAGCATTCCATACGTTTCTGTGGCATTTTTTCAAGTTTAAAACAGAATTGTATTGCATATTCTTATTTACCAACCCCTCCGCTCGGGTAGAATATGACACAAGGTCATTTTATTGCATATTGTTCTTTTAAACCGTCCTCACGTCCAGACAGGATATTTGAAATTCACCAGCTGTGACAATCAGGCATTAGTTGGGTGTATTCTAATTGCTGCTGTAGCTGTTTATTTGAACGTGAAATCATAAAAATCTCATAAGATGTATAGCAATAACATACTGAATGTTCAAGAATCTACGACAATTCCAAATGCCTGTACAAAAAAAGTCTGGAAACGTATTGAAGGCACCTCGTACCATTTATTCGTATAGTCAAGTTTATTATTTCACTCCCAGCGAGTATTTCTCACTAGTTCTAACTGTTGACATTTCACTGAAATCTGAGTGATAGATTATCAGGTTACCACCACTCTTCCTAGTATTAGGGGGGTGTCCTCGTGGTGTAATTGTTAAAGCGATGGACTGCGGAATCGTAGTACGCGAGTTCGTACTCCAGTCGCGCTATTACGTTCACTTTCGGGCAAATACCCTTGGGAAAGGTATGAACCCCCTTATTCTCCCTCCAGCTATGGGTAAATAGTAGGACGGACTAAGTTCTTCAGCCTTGGTGAGGCAACTAGTCTAGGAGAAGGAAAACTCTGAATTCAAAACCTGTTAAACTCCGCTTAAAAAAATTGACCTTGTGTCATATCCTGCTCGAGCGGAGGGGTTGGTAAATAGTACCACTCTTCCTAGTATTTAGCTTCTCTTGATAATACTCTGGTCTATATGGTCACGATATTTTAATTCCTCAAGTCTTCTTCCCAAATCGTTAAAAACCATTTAAAATACTATTAATACAATTGCTGTTATCATCACCTTGATAATCCACAGCTTTGTTAGTTCTCTAACAAAATTTGAGTATTCGTCTCTCTTTTCTTTTTCTTTTATTTTCACACTGTGGTCTGCTGGAATAGCAAAATCCACTAGTTGACAAGTTTTTTTCATGGTAATTAACATTAACTCCGATCGTCTGGCCAGGTTCAAGGAATCCATCTGTGTCTCAAAATCATAGATAAATTTATTCCTCTAATTATTCAGAACGGATTCTGTTTGTGTTCATTCCTTTTGGTAGTTCGTTCGATTAACATAGTTAGTCCTTACAGCATTGTTTAGTGCTGCAATTAGAAGAGATTCAGTTTCTCTTTTAACGTTTTCCTTTCTTAGCCATATCCAGGGCTTATCGTCTGAGATTTCGCTTTTTATTGCTTAAAATATCCATGCAGTTGTTTTTCTTCCCATCTTTGTTTTTTAGGTATTGTTGTTCTGTTGGTCCTTGAGTTGCTTGTGTTGGGGTCGCTGTAATCAGTCTTCATTATTATTATTATTATTATTATTATTATTATTATTATTATTATTATTGTTGTTGTTGTTGTGTCTCAGATGTATTTTAATCTTAACTCGTTTCACCGATTCCAATCGCTGTGCCGATAACCTTCAAGTCAGCACCGTCTTCAAAATAATAAAAGAGAACGAAATTAAACAAAAAAAAAATGAAACGCTGTGAACAAGAAAAGGAAAATCCATGAAAGGAAAAAAAGGAATGAAAAATAGAAACTAAATTACAAACATGTGAGCAGTTCGTGCGATTAGGATTTACAAGAAAAAGAAAAAAGAAAAAAAGAAAAAAAAAGATAAAAAATGATGTACTTGACGATTGGTTTCAATTTGAACTGATGAAATCCAAGATTTCTGTTGACGCCGAAAATGGCCCTAATTAACATAGAACAGTCAATCAATTTTGAGTCACTTCTTTTCTTTCCCCCAACTATTCTTTATCCACGTCATCTGCTATTCAGTCTTCCTGAAAAGTAATCACAGGGTCACGCAAAATGAATATCTCTCGTTGACCACGCCAACACTCTTCATATGAATGAGATCCTGGCATCTTTAACGCACTTGCTAGGTCTGATTCTGCACATAACAGAAAAGATAGCAAATGATTTTTTAAGTTCTATGGTTTTCTTTACGAATAAATAATAAAATTTTCATAAATTTTAGACTTTAACATTCAGTTGTTTAAAGGACGCGATTAGGAGCAATTAAGCTTTATTTCGAATCACATAAAACATATAGAATTCAAAATACCATTAACAGTAAATCAATAGATCGAAATACACTATAAACGCTGAAGTTAAATATACTTTAGAAAATCATTCTTGCTTCTGGACAGCGCTGTTTAACCAACTCAAAATATGTGGTAAGGGTAAAATAAAAAGCATTGGCACTGAATGAAACAAAGACATGCCATTCATACGCCCAGTCGACGAGGTTTAGAAATATGCCAACTCTATCCACCACAGTTTAATGTCTGATCAAGATATAATTCAATGTCATAAATTGGGAGGTCTTACTCATCAGTCTTGCTCAGTCGGCTGGGGCAGTAGAATACACCGACTGCACCTCGGCAGAGGAGTAAGACCCCCCCAACGAGTGTCCTTGATATGACACGGATGGTGAGATTTCAGTAATGCTGGAGCTTTGGGGAATGTGGAGTACCTCTTTATTGCCATCGCTCCCAGGTCCACTCTGGCCAGGCGTGGTAGCATCTGGTGGGGCACTATCTATGCGTTAAATAGAACTAACGGCATACTTATGCTAAATTGAATTGTTTGAAATAGAAATGTTTTTGACAGTGAAACCGTACTTACATTTAAAATGCGAGCTTATGCTAAACTGAATTATTTTAAATAGAACTGGTTTTTGACATTGAAATTGTATTTACACTTAACTACATTGTTTAACTGAGAACTGTTTTGACATTTAAGTGTGTGTAAACAAAATCTGTACTGATACTAAACTGAATTAGCTGAATTAGAACTGCTTGACTAAATTGAATAGTCAGAAATAGAAATGTTTTTGATAATTAAACTGTGTACTCACGCTAAATTGATTATTTAAATCGAACTGAAAATTTGCATAAAAATGGATTAAATAACCTCCAAAGGTTGATATGCCATAAAACCCAATGAACCAACGAACAACTCCTCAGTAGACGATACAGTTAACATATTCTAAGTCTCACCAAAAAAGTGATATCAAGTCAATAGTCATTTTAATAAATGTATTAATTGATTGATTTTAAGAATATATGCACCCGTGTAGGGTATTTTATACATACACGTTAGGGAATTGGATTCATTGTACAAATTTACTTTTTTTGTAGCTGCTCAAATGGTGTGAAATCTACAGAAGAATTTGTGATGTATACAGAGAAGCATGTTTTCATCAAAAATGTTTTATAATGGGTTAAGAAAGGGTCAGCTATTACGAGACTATATCAAAAAGATTGTCCATGCAGTGGATATACACTAACTCTCCGGTAAAGCAAAAGTTACTGTAGCAGCGGTCTGTAAAGATGTTCATGTTGTCTTCTAGGATCCAAATGTTCTGAGATCCTTCTAAAAAGTGCATCTGCAAACAATACTTCTTATTATCAACTCATTTGGCAAAATTCATCTTACTTATTGATTATTGCCCTGACGGCTGGGGCTTCGGAATACACCGTCTGTTTCTCTGCAAAGTGGTAAGTCCCCCAACCCCACCCAACGAGTGTCCTGATATATGACACTAAACAACTGCCGTCGCCTCCAGGTCCAATCTAGACTGGAGTGGTAGCACCTGATAGGGTTCTATCTATGGGTCAAATAGAACTGGGAGCTTATGCTAAACTGAATTGTTGGAAATAGAACTGTTTTTTACATTGAAACTGTACTTACGCTAAACTGATTTGTTTGAAATAGAACAGTTTTTATGTATAAAAATGGATTTAGCATTAAATAATCTACAATGGCTGATGTGACATTAAACCAAACCAAACCAAACTTATTGATTAACACTCGTACGATTGTTATACTTGCTGTAGTAAAAATAATGGAAATATCACGTTGAGAAGATCTTCATTTTTTTCTTTTTCATTTAGCAGTAAATAAACTTATAACAAATAACGCACAAAACATTTTTATTTTATAGATGAAAATTGTAACATCAAAAATATGCTTTAAACGAAAGTGATTAAATTATAAGCATTAAATACATATGTATGTATGAGTGAGTGTGTTTGTTTTCCTTTTTTGTGAGTTTTTCACAACAGCGTGACCTGGTGACCTTTCACCGTAGTCTAAGTGACAGCACATCTCCTCCAGTCATCAGATTTGTTCTAAGTATTCTAATTAATATCATCAATGCTGTATTCTGTATCCGTGCGATTCTTTTGATTTTCAATTTGCATTGCCTCTTTTTCTAGTATTTGCTATTACCGTAGCCCTCATTTTCCATGGCGTTTTCAACTCTCTGTCAAGATCTATTTATTAATTAATCTTTTTGCTTTCTTTCATTTTCACTTTTTTCTCAAATGAAACCACAAAGTCCACTCGATAACAAGTTCTTTTTTCTTGCTAGTTATCACTAGTTCTGACTTCAGGCCAGGATTAAGTGATACATTTTTATCTTTAAGTGCCTGTGATATTTATGCGTTTTATTTCTACAATTGATTCTGGTTTGTACATTTACCATTTCGTAGTATGTTCAAATCTTAACATCTTGAACAATTCCCAATGGATCACTATTCCTGCCCAGTCATGCCTCGTCTTGTAATCCTTTTTGTGTCAGTTAGCTTCATTTGCTTATTATATTATTAACTGATTCAACAGTGTTTCCACTTGATATTCTGTCGAATATTTACCAATTCTCGAACTGATATCATTCCTCCTCCTGGCATTATTTAGAAGTACTATTAAAAGAGATTCAATTTCTCCCTCGGGGTCTCCTTTTCTTTGCAATTTCCAGATGTTGTATCATCGAGGTGAATAACACACAGAGAAGAATGAGTGCTTAATATATTCATTCAGCACCAATATCCGGTGCTAACAGATACATACAAAAACACAGTACAGTAAGTTACAAACAATTAACAAGACAACTTACAAGAAATAGAGGAGGGTCAAAATGCTGTATAGCCAAACGAAGTAAGATCAGTCCGAATATTCATCAATTTAATATCAACTTATTAATCGACCATCAAAGTCTTTAATCATAGACTATTTGTGGATCTGAGCCGGTCCATCAGGTAGAGTGCTGAATGGGTGTTAGCCACTCAACAACACCAGGTTATTATATGGGCTATCTCTCCAATTTGTCGCTTAAAGTATTCATATAGTTGGGTTTTTTTCTCATTTCTGTTTTCAAGTATTTGTTGTTTTGTCTGTTTTTTTCTTATATTACCATTATTGTTAATGGCTGCTATTGTTAGCTTTTTCCTTGCTCTTTTTAATGTAGTTCTTGAGTCCTTGAATTGTTGCATCAAGGCAGTTCTCAATACTGGTGAGTCCACTTCTATCTTTTTTCGTAACACATATAATCTCTGCCATCGTATCTTGCATCCTTGTGCAACGTTACCAATATTCTTTGTTTCATCTGAGTTATTGCCTTGCCCTTTTTAAGAAGGGTCCAGAGTATATTACAAGGGGGACTCTCTAGATGTTTATTTTTTTATGAGAGTTTTGCTGTAGTATATGGTTATGAATGTTTTTCTTATTTTTCCGGTGTACTCTTTCCTAATTTCCCTTTTATTTCTGTTAGATGGTGTCTGATTCCAATATTCACAAGCACTTATAATTTTCTTTTTCTCTAACAGTGGAAATATCTGTCCGTGGCTCATCAGCCTTCGTCTGTGTAATGTTACCCCAATGCTCTTCAGTATTTCTCTGCAAGTTTGGATCGGAGAGCAAGAACCCGAGACAGGTCCACAAGTGAGGAAAAAATGCGATATTTTGCTTATATGAGGAGTGGGGTGTGACACTTCAGAAAATGGCTATATTTGTGTGGTGATTCTACTTTGGCTACCCAGACGGACGACGAAATTCGTTTTACTAACTAAACCCTCTGCTAGATTCTGGAGCTTGGTGTGACTTTCTTTGCCTCTCCTCGGCAGATTCTTCCAAGCAGACAGACTACACTTGTATTTATGGAGGGGTGAATACTTCCTACTTCTGGGCCTTGGGCATCTCATAGCCTAAATAAAAATATTGCCAAATGTATGTTTCCAAGACCCCCTAAAAAGAGTGAATACTAAAATTAAAGGTTTTTTTTTCAAATAGCGGCTCATCTTTATCTGAACATCTCCACAGAGACTGATAGAAGTGGATGTAAGATATATATTTATATAAAGATATATATTTACACAAACACACTTAACATACCCGTGCAACTATGTCCAGGCTCCAATTAGGATATCACCATCATCGTCATGTCGTGCCATCAGCACGGATCTCCCTGACCCTCTTCCGCCACCCTTCTCTATCGTCCATCGCTTCCGGTAGGTCTTCAAGGCTACGTCCTGTATCGCCACAGAGCTGTTGAATGAAAGTAAAGTCGGCGACCTTAGTCGAGAGCAACCAGAAAGCTCCCTGTTCAGTAGCTACAACACCGAGGTGAAGAGGAGGGCGCAACTCCTTTCCCTGGATTAATCAACTTTACCCTTGATACGTACCATATATTGCTGAGTGTTAAGCAAGGAGGTCGCAAGTACCATTTTTAAAGTCTTTGGAATGATGCGACCGAGGATTGAACCCAGGTCTCCCGGACCATTTGCGAACACTCTACCTATGTAGGTGATATAAACATATATATATATATATATATATATATAGGCAACACGCAACTATATATATATGCACACGCATTTATATATTTGCATGAATTCACGCCTAGTAATATGTCTACTGTGGTATACATATACATATCAATATGCACAATAAATTTAAACCTATATACTACCATACCGAAAGTTCATTGTGTCACTCAACTGTTCTGATGCTTTCCTGATTTTGTAGTTCTATTCCTTCTGCATCATTATATTACTTCTTGAGAGTTTTTCAAACCAGCATTAACTGATAGTCTTTCACTGGGTTCTGAGTGACAGAAAGTCTCATCAAGTTTCCAGGACCCTTCTCAGTATTCTGGCCAATATTATGAAAGCTGTAGTTTAGATGGTTTCTACTCGTCCTCCGATTTCCAACTTGCTCCAGCCTCCTTACCAAGAATTTTGGAATCGTTCCAAGTGCACAATTTACAATAGGTATCACTGTCACCTTCATGTTCCATAGTTTTTTTCAGTTCTCAGGCAAAGTTTAAATGCACTCTCTCTTTAGGTTTTCTTTAGTTTTCACTCAGAGGTCCACCAGAATTGCAAAGTCCGCTATTCGGCAGTTCTCTTTTATAATAATAATAATAATAATTATTATTATTATTATTATTATTATTATTTACTCTAGAGTTTTTCACATCAGTATTAGCTGATGGTTTTTTTACTGGAGTTTGAGTGACAGCAAGTCTCCTCAAGTCTCCAGGACTCGTCTCAGTATTCTGGCCGTCCTCAGCAATGCTGTCGTTTGGATAGTCTCTACCCATCCGCTAACTTCCAAGTCCTCCAGGACTTTTAATAATCCTTTAGTTATTGTGCCTAACGCACCAATCACAATTGGCGCAATCGTTATTTTCATGTTCCACAGCTTTCTCAATTCTCTTGCAAGGTCGAGGTACTTATCCTTCTTTTCACTTTCCTTCAGATTTATTCTGTGGTCCGCCGGGACTATTATTATTATTATTATCATCATTATTATTATTATTGTTGTTGTTGCTATTTTGTATCTGTTGTACTCACTAAATCTATATTTTTAGATATATAATTAGTATTTTTCTATTGTTGTAGTTTTCTCAGCAAAAAGTTTTATTTATATGTTTGTTGTTTGATATTGGGAAAAGTATTTCAGACAATTACCATTTCTTTATCTTTTTGAATCTGATTTCTATTGTTTATTAGAAAATATCTTTTTATTATTCTTATATTTTCCACCTAACACCAATTTCTCTCTCAACAACCTATCATTGTTTACGTCAATCGTTTGCAGTCATTTGAAATCCTAAGAGAATCATGTTACTATAAAGTGAATACTTACTTTGATAAATATGACTTATTTATCATATGTAGAGTCAATATACTCAATTGAAATATATTATTTCATAAATGATAATAATTATTATTCAGTCAATATTGTTTGATATACATGCTGCGACAGATATGACCCCCACATTTTCAACTGTCACTAGTGTGATGCAACTGAACTTAAGCAAGTGGTAATGGTAACTCCATCTAGTTACTATTTTACCCCTTTTTTTTCTTTTTTTTTTTTTTTTTTTTTTTTTAGAATTCATCTGTTAAGATCTTGCTTGAACCGATTCACACAGTACGTTTGCGCTCGAAAAATTTTTAAGACAGGTGAATATATAATTGCTACACAGAGCGCTTTCCGAGCCTATTTGATGTTACGTTGGAATGATGCTATTCCGTGTTGAAACTCGATACTGTTATTAAATGGCAATTCAAAATGCGGGAGGCATTTCTGTCCCACCCAGTATTACGATTGATAATTATGTGATCGAAATTTAAAGTGTTAATAGTGAGGTTCATTTAGATTTATTGATGACATATTCATTATTAATCATTTTAGTCAGTGACTTTAATTGATTTCTGTTAGCAACATAATATTCTTCTTCTTCTTCTTCTTCTTCTTCTTCTTCTTCTTCTTAACACCAACTGTAGCTGCTGACTTTTCAATGAAGTCTGAGAAACAGAAAATCTCCTCAGTTTTCCAGGACTCGTCTAAGTATTCTAGCTGATCTCAACAGTACTGTAATCTTAATGGCATCAATCCTTCCGCTGATATCCATCTCCTCCAGTCTCCTTTCTAAGCTCTTGGGAAGCCCTGAAAGTGCTCCAAGTACAATTGGTATCACCGTCAGTCACATTTTTCAAAGCATTTTCAACTCTTTTGCAAGATCCAAGTTTAGTTTATTTTTTCGTTTTCTTTTATTTCTGTTTTGCTTGGACAGTAAAATCAACCTGATGACATATTTTTTTCTCTTGTTAATTGATACTAGATCTGATCTTTTGATTGGGATTGAGTCATCCATTTTTAACTCCTTGAACCAGAGAATTTCATGTCTCAATCTCTTGGGCAGATTCAGGTTTTTTGCATAAACTATTTGTTAATATGATCAGCAGATTTTGTTCTCTTGCACAATTCCAAGTGAATTACCTTTCACGTCAAGTCTTCAGTACCAGTTTGTTGCATTGGCTTATTATGTAATTAACCGTTTCATCTATATCACTTCATAACTGACACTTGCTATTCTTTTGAGAGCTATCATCTTTTTCTTTTCTTTAATACAATTAGACTTTATGGCATTATTTTGTCTTGCTATTAAAGGAGATTCAATTATTGTCTTGAGATTTTCTTTTCATGGTCATGTCAATATGATATCATGAGTAATTTCTTTAGTTTGTCACGGGAACTATCCATATACTCCTTTATTATTATTTTTGTTATATAGATTTTGTTGTTTTCCTGCTATTTGTTCATATAACTATTACTGGCTGCTATACATTATCATTTACTTCTTTTCTAGTTTTACACACCAGCGTCAGCTGATGACTTCTTACTGGAGCTTGAGTGACAGCAAGTCTCCAGAACTCTCCTCGGTATTCTGTCCGATCTTAATAATACTCTAGTTTGGATGGTCTCTGCTCGTCATCTTATTTCAAAGTCTCCGTGTCAATTTTTGGTGATTGTAGCAAGAGCTTGAATTATAAATGGTATCACGTCACTTACATGTTCCACGATTTTTTAATTTTCTGGCAAGATTGAGATACTTATCTCTCTTTTCGTTTTCTTTCAACCTTACTCTGTTATCAGCCGGGACAACAAAGTTCACAATTCTGCACGTTTGTTTTTTGGGTTTTTTTTTTTTACTGTTGATTAATACTAGGTCGGTCGTTGGGCCGAGAGGGAGTGATCTGTTTGTATCTCAAAACCCCACAGGAGTTTGTATGTCTCATTCTCCAGGACAGATTCTGGGTTGTACATATACCACCCATTCGTATGTTCAAATTTCATTATTATTATCATTATTATACTATATAATATATTATTGGAGGTGCCCGTGGTGTAATGGTTATCGTCGTAGGAAATGGACACGGCGACTCGAGTTCAAATCCTGGACGAGACTGATTGCATTTCCCATAGCAGTAATACCCTTTGGAAAGGTATGAATCCAATTATTCTCCCTCCAACTATGGGTAAATAGTAGGGCAGACAAGGTTCTTCAGCCTTGGTGAGGCAACTAGTCTAGGAGAAGGAAAACTCTGAATTCAAACCTGTTAAACTCCGCTTAAAAAAATCCTGCCCAAGCGGAGGGGTTGGTAAATAAGATTATCATTATTATACTCCTTATTAGTTTTTTTTTTTTACACCAGCATTAGCTGATGATCTCTCATCGGAGTCAAGGTGACAGCAAGTCTCCACTTGTGTCCAGAACCCTTACCATTATTCTTGCTGATCTTAAATGTTTCTCAGATTAAATCTTTTCACAACAGCGTAAGGTGATGTTTTTCCCATGGAGTTTGAGTAATAGCAAGTATCCCTGCTGTGTTCTGGTTTGTGAACACAAGTAGTAGTAATGATAAGACAAACAACGATATGTGAGGAAAATAGTTATATTTAAAGGAAAGAGTATTTACAAGAGAGAGACTGTTAGTAATAAGAACATAGGATTAGTGATAGAGTAATGATATACTTCAACAATAGGAACGGTTCTTCTGGTCTGACTCGTAGACTTATTCCCAGACTGATCTCCGCTACTGCCATATATGGTAGATGGAACAGCTCATTATGCTGAAAAGGTAGGTGATACCCAACAATCCCCAATCTCTGGAAATTCAGGACTCTTTTCAGAATTCTGGACAATCTTAATACTGTCCTCTCATTTCCAAATCTTACAGCCACTTTACTAATCCTGTGAGGATCGTTCCAATTGCAACAATTACAGTTGATATCACCGTCACTTTCATATTCTTTTTTTTTAGTCCTCTTTTAAGGTCTAGATATAAATCCCTTTCTTTTGATTTTACTCTGTAGGGGGCCGGGACGGCAAAGTCCACTATTCGGCAGGGTATCTTTTTTAAATTTTTTTAACTATCATTAGGTCTAATCGTCTGGCCAAGATTAGGTGATCTGCTTGTATCTCAAAATTCCATATATATATATATATATATATATATATATATATATATATATATATATATATATATCCCACTTGTTCGTATGGTTAGATTTAAATTTCGTGCACTATTTCCAGTTGATCACCCTCCCCACCCATTCGTGTCTAGTTTTATACTTTTTTGTGCTATTTTCCTGCATTCACTAATAATATAATCGATTGTTTCTTCTCTATCACTTCTTGCTATTTTGTAGCGTTTCTTTTTTATCGACATTTGCTATTTTTTAGCGTCTTACTAATTTTTGTTTTAACATAGTTGGTCCTTATGGCAAATTTTAGTGCTGCTATAGGAAGAGATTCATTTTCTTTCTTGATGTTTCCTTTTCTAAGTCATATCCAGGTCTTCTCGTGTGAGATTACATTTTTATCGTCTGAGATATCCATACAATTGCTTTTCTTCCCATCTTTATTTCCTCCTTGTTCTGTTTTTATGTAGTCTTCGAGTTGTCGTATCGATGGAACGACGCTTTCATCAAATCTGCTGTGTCCTCTTCCTTCTTTATTTTTTGATACAAATAGTCTCTCTCCATAATCTCTGGGATGTAAGGCCTTCTACATTTTCATTAGCTTCCCTGTTATCTGGTCCATTCGTTCAAATTCTTCTCTCATCCATTTCTTTCAAGGAGACACCCCAGGTGTTTGTCCTTTTAATGGGGTTCCTGCTGAATGGTTTGGTTTCGAGTTGTTTTCTCGTTCTCCAGAGAAACTCTTTTTTAATTTTTCCTTTCAAATTACTTTATTTGATGGTATCTGCTTCCAATATTCCAAATTACTATTAAGTTTCCCTTTTTCCGAGCGTTCTGATTTTTTTTTAATTAGTAGTTCTATACCTTCGCTTATTCTGCCGTTTTCCGGTTCTCATTATAAGTATGACATACTTTTCTATGCCAAATTCCATCCTTATTTCCTGACTCTATAACCTCACTGTTTGTTTTGGGGTTTCCAGTTTATTTTCATTTTTGGCTAACAGTTAGATGTCGTTAATCTACAATGTCGTCAATCTACAATAGGTGGTTATATCATTATTATTCAATTCATAAAATCTAATTTAACACACAATTTCTATCTGCAAATTCATGTTCTTATTACAGTGCAATTCTCTCATTATTTTGGTTTTCCTTTACAAATAGAATGTTGATTTTTTTTAAACAAATGGTATACTATATGCGTCTTACTTATTATATGTATAACTTTCATATTTTCTCCTGAAACATCTTCGTTCTGGCAACGTTTTCCTGTTTATATATATCGTTTACCGTTATTCCTATGCAGTTGAAATTGAAGAAGAATGGAGTTTTTATCAGATAAATATGGTTGGTTGATTGATTGATTGATTGTAAGGTTATGTCAACCAGACTAGGATTATTTATACCTAGTGTTTAGGGAATTTCATTCATTGTATAGTCATTTTAAATTTTTTTTTTTGTACTGTCATATCTGGCCCAATCGGCTGGGACTGTTGAATACACCGACTACATTTCTCCAGAGTGGTAAGACCCCTCCAATGAGTGTCCTGATATGACAATAAACAATCTGATGGTTAGATGCTCCAGTAATGGCGGAGCTTTGGGAAATTAAGTACCGCTTCACTGCCATCGCTCCCAGGTCCAGTCTGGCCCGGAGTGGTAGCACCTGATAGGGTCCTAACTACATGTCAAAAAGATCTAAACAGCGTACTTGTGCTAAACTAAATGGATTTAAAGATAACTGTTTTTGACATTTAAATTATGTACTTATGCTAAACTGAACTATTTGAAATAGAACTGTTTTAACTGTGAGTAAAAACTATACTTATACTAAACTGAATTGCTTAAAATATAACTGTTTATATGTTTAAAAATGGATTTGGCATTTGGTTTGATTTTATGACACATCAACCATAGTAGCTTATTACCTACAATGGTTGATGTGCCATAAAACCAAACAAAACAAAACACATGGTCCTATCGAATATGAATATCTTTCAAAAAAATCATTTGACCCATAGGTGGGATTCTTACTGGTACTACCTCTCATGGGGGTGTCCTCGTGGTGTAAGGGTTAAAGCGATGGACTGCGGAATCGTAGTAAGCGAGTTCGTACTCCAGTCGCGCTATTACGTTCACTTTCGGGCAAATACCCTTAGGAAAGGTATGAACCCCCTTATCCTCCCAGCTATGGGTTAAATAGTACCACTACTGTTCTTCTAGGAGAATAGCTTTGGCATTAAATAACCTACAAAGTTTGATATGCCATTAAATAAAGAAACCAAACCAAACCAAACTACCACTCATGATCAAAATAGACATGAGAGAAATAAAATGAAGGTGTATAAGAATTCCCCGAATCTCCAGGACCAAATCATTAGCATCAGAAATAGATCAGTGTCATACTCGGGATCATACCCCTCCCAAAGGGATAAAACCAGCATATTTTAAAGTCCCGATGACTGGATTATATCAATTATGCTTTTCATTTTGATAAAATGTTTTGTCATCTATGTGTGTAATGAAAATTATTTATTCTATCTATATATTTAGGATAGCACAGATATTTAAATTTAGTGGCCCATGTGATCATCAAACCAAGTAGTTTTGTCTAAGAGTGTATCAATTTATATACTGTCATTAGAGGTATGTAAGGATGGGTTTTAATGCATATATACAGACAAACAGACAGACTGACCAAGAGACGTGTGTCTGTCTGTGTGCCTACATGTGTGTGTATAGAAAGAAAGAAAGAAAGAAAGAATTTTGTTTTAATGCATATATATATGGAAAGAGAGAGTAAGAGAGAGAGAGAGATATGCAGACAAATAGAGACAGAAATTGACAAAGATGGACAGAGATGTGTGAGTATTTATGGGTGAACAAACTTAGATAGATAGATAGATAAAACTTGGTTTTAATATATATAGAGAGAGATTGTGTGTGTGTGTGTGTGTGTGTGTGTGTGTGTGTGTGTGTGTGTGTGTGTGTGTGTGTGTGTGTGTGTGTGAAGGATCTTCGTTTTCAGTATTGATTGCTAACTGGGGTTCGGCTATAAATCTATTTAAAGTTAGTTCCAACGGTTTTGACGTAGAGACGGAATTTCTTGTAGCCCAGAAGGTTAATGGACCGATGTCTCCTTTTAGATGACAATACATTAAGAAATACAGTTGAGAAGAGAACTTCTTTTAAGAATACGTGAACTTGTTAGATGAAAATCATGTGTCATTGCTAACTCTGACAGTGGTTGAAAAGAAGCCTATGTCAGATAGATGCTGAAAAAAATTATTGTCGCTTTCCCATTGCAATTCGAAAAAAAAAGAAAGTATTTTTAAAACCATTATATCTAACATTGCTACAATGGTATAGATGATTTATTATCATATTTCATTGATTTTTATCTTATATATTTAAAAGTCAATTATAATCATTGGTTTGAATTTTCTTTCGTCTTTTTTAATTTTAGTTTTTTTTTTTATAGCAACGCACTCGATATGTTTTTTTCAACGAAAAAGAGAAACATTACGCATAGGAGACAATTATATATGATTATTTCTTGTAATTGCTCACAAGTTGAACTTATACATAATTTTGCCTGGTGGAATCTTTCTTATCCGTAAATGTAGCAATACGCTACAGAGCAAAAGGTATCGAAGAAGCCTATATTTCACCGTTCTGTCAACTTGGGCGACAAAATACGCTGACGGCACACCAAGGCCCAAGGGATAAGACCCCACCTCAACACGAACGAGGCTACCAGTTGGCCGAGAATGGCGACCCCTAATTCTTAAGGACGTGATCCTGATGGCTGAGTAGACAGGGATCCAGCCACCCCAGTGGTCACGTAACCAGCAATACTCCATTTTGGCCCTCATTGTGTGAGATGGACGATAGGAGAAACCTGATCCTATTTATCTGCTAGTTATGTCAAACACTAGCACCTATACGATTGCCCAGACCATATTTTTCAAATTGCTATTATGGCAAACAAGTAACCAACCCTACTTCATCTTATAGGCGCAAGAAGGCAGTGGCTGAGCGTTAATTGCGCTGCGATAGCAATACTTTAACCAATCAAACTATCTAATGTTTAATATTAAATAGAATTATTTGTGTTTACTATACTTAAAACCGGATAGAATACTAAACTGTATCTGATGGTGAGTGTCGTCCGATAGTTTGCTGAATGTAGTGTACCCCTTCATTGCCATTACTCCCAGGTTAATTTTGACCCGAAATGTAGTTCTTATTAAGGTACCAATATGGTCCAAAAAGTACTATTCTATCATGTACAATACTTTAAACCATTAGAGAGCAATACTTGAAACCATTTAACTGTGTGCAAATAAATGAATAAAATTAAATAAGATAACAATACTTGATAAATAAAATTACTAATGTTCAATAGCATTACTAAAAATGATTTAACTGTGTGCAAACAAATGAGTTGTAACTTGTTTTTAAATAAAGTTACCTACAAAACACTCATTTAAAACCATATCTAAATAATATGTAAACAGGATTTGGTATTAAATAACCATCAAGGGTTGATATGCCATTAAACCAAATAATCTAATCTAACTTATATTTGATCTGTTAATATTTCTGAGATGTTATTAGCGGTTGTCCTCGTGGTGTAATCGTTAAAGGGATGGACGGCGGAATTGTAGTAAGCGAGTTCGAACTCTAATGGCGCTAGTATGTACACTTTCCGAAAAATACTCTCGGGAAAGGTATGAGCCCTCTTAGCAATGAGTTAAATAGCATCATTGCTGTTCTTCTAGAATGATGGCTTCTGCATATGAATCATGCCATTAAAACAAAGAAACATGAGATGTTATTATTATTATCTACACATTTCGGACTGCTCTACTCTCAGTACGGTCGCTGTATTCTCCGGCCTTCATCAAGAAACTTTTGAGGTATTTGGTAACCTTACTGAAATTCCAAACTTAAACCTCATATGTTCTCTTTCATGTCCTGGATAGTAAATGATTGTGTTTATTCAACCCACTCTCTACTTATATATATATATATATAATTCGTTGTATAAGACGATAAACTTTTGAACTTCCAGAAAGATACTTCTGCAGTTATCTTCCAAGTATCAGCGCCTTCCAAGTTTGAAAAACAGCATTAGAAATTTATCTCATTTTTAGCCATCTCTCTCTCTCTCTCTCTCTCTCTATATATATATATATATATATATATATATATATATATATATATATCGAGTAGAAAGCTACATTTGCATCATTCTTCTTAGTGCTTAGTTCCTTCCTATCTTAAAAATCAGCATTCGAAATTCCCCGCTTTTATTTGATCTCAGATCCCGATCATTGATGCCGACGCGAAACATATAACAATCCCATGAACGAAACAAATCTGATAAAAATCTTGCGAATGATTTAAGAAACAGTGGAAAGATAGAAAAGAAAAGAAAATGTGCATCGTGATCCTCTAAGTAATTCTAATATAATTATTCCGGTATCTGACGAATCAATGCCACACCCCGAAATGAATACTTAACTCTATTGATTGATTGTCTAGTTTTAATCAATACAGATATGATCATCCCAGCAAGTTGCTTTGATTTTTCTGGGTGGAACGAGAGAAAAGAGAAAACTGAAGTGAACCTAACTCGTTCGCGTAGGATGGTTCTGAATTTCAATTCAAAACATTCAAAGTCTAAACAAATTTTCAACAAAAACTGGATCAATACAACACTAAAATATTTTGTTTGCAAAATAGTTTCGAAAAAAAAAATAAGGGAATCACACAGAACCCTATTCGTAATTCTTTCTGGGTTGAATATTTATTTCTGTCTGTCTGTCTGTCTCTCTCTCTCTCTCTCTGTGTCTCTCTCTGTCTGTCTGTCTGTCTGTCTCTCTCTCTCTCTCTCTCTCTATCATTTTTTTAACTAACTCATCTGTTGACACTGAGTAATATTATTTCAACTATTGCTATCTAACACAAATAGTTCTATTTGTATACTGTTAAACGATTTCAAGTACAACAATTTAACGCTAATAATTCGGTTTGATATTAATCATTTTTTGCTCACAGTTAAATAGTTTCAAGTATTTAAGTACGGTAAATGATAAAACAGTTCTATTAGTTTCATAAAGAGAACCCTGATAATTCCTATCACTCCGAATCAGAGTCGACCTGGGAGTAATGACAATGAAAGGGTACTCCACAACTGGAACCTCACCATCGGAGGGTTAATTTTCATATCAAGATCACTTCTCATTGGGGGTGGTCGTACTGTCAGATTTCATTGCGTTGATGACTTTCATTAGGGCGTAAATGCCTCAGCTGACTCGGTTATTCTGTTTGGCCAACGTCACACCACCCAAATCTTAGCGGTTATTCTGACACATTACCAAAATAGTGTAACATTTAATCAACATGGCGCCCACTATTCTTTGCTAAAGATCCGGTTATTCTAAGAGCTAACAATACATCTTTCTTTATCTCAATTAATTCTATTTCTTTCATAACGGACTGAATTATTCTTTCTTTCTTTTTTCTCTACTTAGTTTTCTTTCTTTCTTTTTTCACGGTTACATTGTTTCGAACTTTCGTTGATCTTTCTGTCTTTGTTGATTTCCGTCTTTACTTCTTTTCCTCTTTCCGTCATTCCCGCGTTTCTTCCTTCGTTCATTCCTTTTTTTCTTTTTTTTTTTTCTTAGAGCTTATCTTTTTTTATCGATTTTGTTCTCTTTCCTGCTTTTTTTATTGTGTGTTCTTTTGTGTCTTTCTTTTTTAAATACTTTTACTCTTCTTTAGTTAGCTCTTTCTTTCTTTCTTTCTTTCTTTCCTTCATTCCTTCCTTTTTTTCTTTTATGTGTTTTTATGATCTTGTTTCTTTCTTTTTTGTTATTTCCTTTTTTTATTTGCTTTTATATTTTTTCTTTCTTCCTTTCTTTTTTCTTTTTCTTTTACTTTCTTCTTTTATTTATTTCTCTACGTTTGTCTTTTCTTTCTTTTATCATTTTTTTTTCTTTTGTTATTTCTTTCTGTTTTCGTTCCTTCTTGATTTTCTTTACTCATTCGTTCTTTAAAGATTCTTGAAAATTAAATTATTTTTTGATACAAGCAACAACAATTACGTTATATCATTTGATAATAATAATAATAATAATAATAATAAGTACCTCAGAAGAACCAGAAAATTACTCGAAACAAAACTCTATAGCAGGAACCTTGTCAAAGGGATAAATACCCGGGCTGTTTCCCTCGTAAGATACTCGGGACCATTCTTGAAGTAGATCGGAGAAAAACTTAAGAGAACAAGAAAACTATTGACCATGCATAAGGTATTGTATCCCTGTGATGATGTTGACAGACTATATGTGTCAAGAAGAAAGGGGAAAAGTGTACTTGCCAGGATTGAAGACAACGTTGACGCATCGATACAACGAATCGAAGATTACATAGAAAAAAAGCGTGGAGGGAGACTGATTACAGCCACCAGAAACAATACTAACAACACTAGGACCAGCGGATCGACAATAACTAGAAAATAAAAGTGGGAAGAAAAACAACTCGTTGGACATTTTAAGTGACTAACAAGTGACATCTCACACGAGAAAATATGGATGTGGCTAAGAAAAGGAAACCTTAAGAGAGAAACTGAATCTCTTCTAACAGCAGCACAAGACAACTCCATAAAGATTAACTATATCAAAGTGAGAATAGATAAGATGCAACAAAATAGCAAATGTAGGTTATGTTGTGATAGAGACGATACGTTCAATCACATAATATGCGAATGCAGCAAATTAGCACAAAAAGAGTATAAGACTAGGAATGTCTGTGTAGGCAAGGTTTGACCATACGAACAAATGGTATATGTACAACCCAGAATCTGTCCTGGAGAATGGGACACACAAACTCCTCTGGGATTTTAAGATAAAACGGATCACCTACTCTCAGCCAGACGACCAGACCATATAATAATTAACAAAAATGAGAGCACTTGTAGAATTGTGGACTTCGCTGTCCCAGCAGACCACAGAGTAAAATTAAAAGAAAGCGAAAAGAGGGATAAGTACCTCGACCTAGCTAGGGAATTTTTTTAAAAATGTGGAACATGAAAGTGTCCATTATAACACATAATTGGTGCTCTTGTTACAGTCACTAAAGAGTTGGACTGGAAGACTTGGAAATATGAGGACGAGAGGAAACTGTCCAAACTATAGCATTAGTGAGTACAGTGAGAAGAATCCTGAAAACTTGAGGAGACTTTCTGTCACTCAAACTCCAGAGAAAGACCGTCAGCAAACACTGATGTGAAAAACTCTAAAAGAGTAAAATAATGATAATAATAAAAAGAAAAAATACAAAAACATAGACAAGTACTTGGTCCTTGCTAGAGAACTGAACTAAGCTAAGGAACATATTAGTGACAGCGATACCATTTGTCTTGGGTGCGCTTACAACGATCTCTAAATGCTAGGGCTAGAAGAGTTAAAAATTTGAGGACGAGCAGAGACCATCAAAACTAAAGAATTGGTAATATCAGACAAAATACAGAGAAGAGTCCTTGGGATATGAGGAGATTTGCTGTCACTTAGACTCAAGTGAAAGGCAATTAGCTAAAGCTGGTGTGAAAATTTCGCAAGGAATCAACGAAAAAAAGAGAATTTGCAAAATTGTCGACTTTGCTGTCCCGGCGGACCACAGAATAAATCTGAAGGAATGTGAAAAGAAGGATAAGTACCTCGACCTTGCAAGAGAATTGAAAAAGCTGTGGAACATGAAAGTGACGATTATGCCAATTGTGATTGGTGCTTTTGGCACAATAACTAAAGGATTACTAAAAGGCCTGGAGAACGTGGAAATTGGCGGACGGGTAGAGACTATCCAAATGTCAACATTGCTGAGAACGGCCAGAATCCTGAAAAGAGTCCTGAAGACTTGAGGAGACTTGCTGTCACTCAAACTCCAGTGAAAAACCATCAGCTAACGCTGATGTGAAAAACTCTAAAGGAGTAAATAATAATAATAATAATATTACTTAGAAAAAACAAACATACCTGAATGGAGGACCAATTAAAGACCACCCTGATCCAAAAAGACACCCTAAAATGAACCATCCCTAATAAATATATACCCATAACGTATCTACAGATTATGTGGAAAATACTAACGCACAATTTAGAGAGTAGATTAACTAATGGTTAATAAGCCACAGACTGTTCCTCCAAGAACAAAAATGATGCTATAATTTAACAAGAGGAAAGGGGAGCTACAATACATTGATTAACACATCCCCAAGGAAAACAAAACGAGATGAAAAATGTAGCTATGGAGTGGATTGACAAGGAAAGCCATAGGATATGGTCACACAATGCTGCATAATAGACTGTCTCAAAATATACAAGATAGCCGACAAAGTCTTTTTTTTTTTTTTAAATTTATTTATACCATACATCTTAGCTGATGCTTCGGGATGGGTCGTCAGTGATGTTTCCTTTGGGATCATGGGGGGTTTCGGGTCTTTCAACATCAGACCCCCTCACCCAAATGACCCAGTTGACATCGATCTAACTCCATAGTATATGGTCACGCAATGCTGCATAATAGACTGTCTCAAAATATACAAGATAGCCGACAAAGTCATTTTTTTTTTATTTATACCCTACATCTTAGTTGATGCTTCTAAAAGTTTATCACGGAAACCATTTAAAAACTGGAGAGTGAAATTGATTGCGGGAGGAAAAAATTTTGCTAAGGTAAAAATCCAGAGATGTATCTTCTAGGGAGATGCGCTATCACCATTATTGTTTGCAATAGCAAGGATGACACTCAATCTCATATTTAGGAAATTCATGGGCGGGTAAAACATTACTAAATCACAAGATTGGATCAATTACATAATGTACATGGACGACTTCAAAGTGTTTTTGCCCAATATGAAAATGAATTGGAAACCCTAATACAGACAGTGAGGATATATAGTCATAATATAAAGATAGAATTTGGCATAGAAAAATGTGCCTTGCTAATAAGGAGAAGTACGTTGGAATATTGGAAGCGTAAACCATCAGCGGAGATAAAAAGAATAATTTAAAAAATAAAGTCTCAGAAGAACAAGAAAACTACTCGAAACAAAACTTAAAGTGGAAAAGAGAAGAACTTCAAAAAATTGACCAGAGAATAAGGAAGATAATGACGATAAACAAGGCTTTATATCCCTGAGATGAGATTGAGAGACTGTGTCAAGAAAAGAAGGGGGAAGAGGACTCGCCAGCACTGAAGATAACGTCCTTTCATCGATACAACGATAAGAGGACTATATATAAAAAGCAAAGAAAGACTAATTACAGTGATCAAAAACAAAACTGACAACACAAGAATCAACAGGACAACAATAATTTGAAAACAAAAATGGGAAGAATATGAAATTTATTGATATTTCAAGCGACAAACAAGCAAAATCTCACACGGGAAGATTCGGGAATGGTTATGAAAGGGAAAGCTTTATATGGAGGTGCCCGTGGTGTAATGGTTATCGTCGTAGGAAATGGACACGGCGACACGAGTTCAAATCCTGGACGAGGCTGATTGCATTTCACATAGCACTAATACCCTTGGGAAAGGTATGAATCCAATTATTCTCCCTCCAACTATGGGTAAATAGTAGGGTAGACTGGGTTCTTCAGCCTTGGTGAGGCAGCTAGTCTAAGAGAAGGAAAAATTTTGAATTCAAACCCGTTAAAACTTCGCTTAAAAAATTTGACCTTGTGTCATATCCTGCCCGAGCGGAGGGGTTGGTAAATAGGATGAAAGGGGAAGCTTCAGAGAGAAACGGAAACTCTTCTAATAGCAGCACAAAACTATACCATAAAGACCAATTCTGTTACAGCAAAACTAGATAAGACACAACAAAATAGCAAATGTTGGTTATGTCTGAATAAAAACGAAACGATCATTCCCAGATTAAGTGAATGCAGCATTTTAGCGAAATAAGTGTATTAGTGTAGACTCGACTGGGTGAGAAAGGTGATCTACTTGGAATTGAGCAAGAAATTGACATTTGACCATATTACCAAATAGTTTCTACACAACCAAGACTTCATCCTGGAGATTAAGACATAAAATTCTCTGGGAATTTGAGATACAAACAGATCCTCTAATTTTGGCCAGACGGACAGACCCAGTGAACGCCAATAAAAAAAAGATAGACCCAGTTGAATAGTGGAATCTGCCGTTCTTGTAGACCACAAAGTGAAAACCAAAGAAAACCAGATAAATATCCAGACCTTGCTTGAGAACTGAAAAAAAATGGAACCTGAAGGTGATGCTGATACCAATTGAAATTAGTGCTATTGGAACAATCCCCGTAGAACTGGTAAAGAGACGTGAAAACTTGAAAATAAAGGACATGTGGGAACCATCCAGTATACAACATTATTAAGATCGACCAAAATATTGAGAAGAGTCCCGGAGACTTGGGGAGACTTGCTGTCACTCAAACTCCAGTGGAAAATCAGCGGCTAATGCCGGTGTGTAAAACGATCAAAGGAATAATGATAATATTTTCAATTTATGTTTATTTATACTTCTAAGCAACACACATAGTCGATAATTTTTATTCATTTTTTCTTAATTCTTATAAAAAATGTTTCATATTCAGTAAATATGTCATCTTTTTTTAAGAATTAAATAGATAAATAAACAAATAAATAAATCAATATTAAACGCGTTTTTTTAATCACAAATTGCACACTAAAAATGAAGATGAATATCCAATATAGTCTCTGATCTTAATTGATGTGGCAAAGAATTATATGTATAATGATATATATATATATATATATATATATATAATTCTTTTAATAGCCTGTCCGGTGGCAAAAGCTGCTTGGAGTGGCAGTACCGCCTTGAGCTACCGAAACTATGATATCACCCCTGGTTGGCGACTGATGAGGGCAGGGTATCTCACATGCTTTCACACGTTGTATAATGAAAAAAATAAATTAATGTAATAGATTTAAGAATTTTCAAACATTAACTACGTCACATATATTTTGAAATAGAATGTTTATAACAAGGATAGAACCTTAAAAATTTTCTCATTTCTCATGATGCTATCATTCTCAAAGAGAGATAACACCATATACTAACATCGCTCTGCAAATGGTAAAAGAAACGACCATTTTCGTGGCTCATTATACATGTATTATCGGCGTTACTGGCGAATACGCCTCATCAAGCAGAGACACTACTGCATAGTCTGGAACGAGCCGCAGCTGGCATTGGCCTCCATGACAATGCACACAAAACTGAATATATGTGTTACAACCAAACGGGCAACATTGCCACACTAGACGGAGCCTCTCTGAAACTAGTAGACAAATTCACCTACCAAGGAAGTAGCGTCTCATCAACCGAAAAAGACTTCGACACACGACTGACGAAGGCATGGACGGCTATTATGGCTCTCTATCATATGGAAATCAGACCTAATCGATAAAATGAAACGCAGTTTCTTCTTGGCAGCGGTTGTGTCGATACTCCTATATGGATGCACTACATGGACGCTAACTAAACGGCTGGAGAAAAAACTAGACGGGAATTACACAAGAATGTTGAGAGAGGTATTGAACAAGTCCTGGCGACAACACCCCACTAGACACCAACTATACGGACACTTGCCCCCGATCACGAAAACTATACAAGTAAGACGAACCAGACACGCGGGACAGTGCTGGAGAAGCAAGGGCGAGCTCATAAGTGATGTACTCCTATGGACCCCCACATATGGCCGTGCAAAAACAGGACGACCAGCTCGAACTTACATACAGCAACTATGTGAGGACACAGGATGTAACCCTGAAGACCTGCCGGAGGCGATGAATGATTGGGAGAAGTGGCGAGAGAGGGTTAGGGATATCCGTGCTGGCGGCACGACATGATGATGATGATACATGTATAAAAATATTCATCCTCTGAATACATTCTTTTTTCCCTATTTCATATTTTCACACATACGCGCGTGCGAATAAATTTATACATATTTATATCAAATTCACTTACCTAGGAAGCAGCGTCGAATCAACCGAAAAGGACATCGAAACGAGGTTAACGAAAGCATGGACAGCTATCAATAGGCTATCGATTATATGGAAATCAGACCTAACCGATAAAATGAAACGCAGTTTCTTCCAGGCAGCTGTCACATCGATACTGCTACATGGACGCTAACAAAACGGCTGGAGAAGAAGCTAGACGGCAATTACACAAGAATGCTGCGTGCAATCCTGAACAAGTCCTGGCGGCAACACCCCACAAGACACCAACTGTACGGCCACCTGCCCCCTATCACGAAAACTATTAAAGTTAGACGAACCTGACATGCAGGACACTGCTGGAGAAGCAGGGACGAACTCATAAGAGATGTACTCTTATGGACACCCACACATGGCCGTGCAAAAGCAGGACGACCAGCACGAACATACATTCAGCATCTATGTGAGGATACGGGATGTTATCCTAAAGACCTACCTAGGGCGATGAACGATGGGGAGGAGTGGCGAGAGAGGGTCAGGGATATCCGTGCTAGCGGCACGACATGATGATGATGATGATGATGATGATATCTACTGACCTATCTGTCGCTCAATGTCAATAATTTCTCTCTTAATTTTCTGTTGTTTTCCTTCAGCAATTTTTTAAAATTTCTTTTATTCATAATTTCGACCGGAAATGTTTCTTTATTGTTGTTTTATTTTTACTTTGTTTTTTTTCACTTTTTCTTCAGTCTTCCTTCTTTTTCGTTCTTTTTTTTTTTCTTACTTTTTCTTGGTTCCGGGGTTTCCAAGAATTTATTTACTTTCTTCTTCTGTCATTTGTTTTCTTAATGTTCAAATTTTATTACTTTCACTCGATAAATGGGTTGTTGAAATATTACAATCTTTACTAAATCATAACAAAAAAAAAAAAGAAAAAGAGAGAGAGAGAGAGAGAGAGATGAGTGTGCGTGTGTTAATGCGAGAGACATACATAAAGAGAGTGAGAGAGAGAGAGCGAAAGATAGAGAGAGAGATTAGAACAGATTGTGAAGAATATGTAGGGAGATAAGTACATATTATCAGAAGGATAGATAGATAGATTAAGGGAATATCGATGGTTATGTACCACATACTCTACTGTTTTTGTCTATCTCTGTCTTAGTTTGCCTGTTCCTCTCTCTCTCTCTCTCTCTCTCTCTCTCTCTCTCTCTCTCTCTCACACACACACACACAAACTCACACACTCACTCACTCGATCTATCTTTCTCACTCACTCACTCACTCGATCGATCTATCTATCTATATATATATATATATGTGTGTGTGTGTGTGTGAGTGTGTGTCTGTGTGTGTGTGTGTGTGATTAATACTTTTCTTTTCTGATAGACTGATAGATCCAACGAATTTAGAGGTAAAATATTTCATGTAGTGAGTTAAAAGGTAAAACCAGCAGCCTATTGAAAATCAGCTATAAATACCACCGGAAAGACATAAATCGTTAAAAGACTTTAAGGTCAGAAATGGTTGAACCTATTTGCGACAGGTAACTAGAGCGCACCAGTAGATATGAAAGTCAAATATTAATATCACGGACGTACAAGGCGATTGAAGGAAAGAGGCATATCAGTCTGACCGAGTTATCCAACCAACAGTTAATTCATATATATATATATATATATATATATATGAATAAACTATTGATTTATATGTATACATATATATATATATATATATATATATATATATATATATATATATATATATATATAAGCCATGTGAGTCAATATTGAAGAAAGAGCAAACAATTCTTATAGTTCACAGGGAGGTCTCAGATCTAAAGAGCTAATGATAGTGACCGAAATTATAATTGCAAGAAACTGCTAGCAGTGGGAGTGGGTTTAATGTGAGAAATGTCTAAAGAAGGCGCGCTTGGTGCAACGGTTATTATGACCCGAGTTTAAATACTGGACATTAGTTTTGATTTTGTTTGGTTTGGTTTCATTGCATAACAACCAATATAGGTCCTTTAATGCCAATTCTTTTTACACATATATTAAAAGTAAGTAAAGTTGGCAACCGTAGTCACGGGCGATCAGAAGGCTCCCTTTCAATAGCTACTACACTGAGGTGTAGGGGAGGGCGCTACTCTTTTCCCCGGGTTGCTCCACTTTACCCTTGATACGTTAAGCAAGGGGTTATCAAGTACCATTTTTAAAGTATTTGGTATGACTCTTACACATATATTAAATATTTCTAAACACATTTTTAGATAATACTCAGTTAAATCATTCTACTTAATTTCAAACAATTCAGTTTAGAGTAAATACACGGATTTTTTGTCTATATACAGTTAGTCATTTGCTTAAATACATTTTTTTTCACTAAGTCGAATGTAAAAACAGTTATGTTTAAAATAATTCAATTTAACCTGAGTACAGTTTAAAAATCAACAGTCCTATTTCAAACAATTCAGTTTAGCTTGTCAACAAAGTTAAATGGTTCCAGTTATAGGTATGTATCACTAACAATTCAATTTAAAATAAGTCAACAAAGTTAAATAGTTCCAAATATTGTTATGTATCATTAACAATTCAATTAAACATCAGTCATTTGTTTACATACAGTTAAATGAGCAAACAGTTCTATTTCAAACAATTCAGTCTAGCTTGTCAACAAAGTTAAATGGTTCCAGTTATAGGTATGTATCACTAACAATTCAATTTAAAATAAGTCAACAAAGTTAAATAATTCCAAATATTGTTATGTATCATAAACAATTCAATTAAACATCAGTCATTTGTTTACATACAGTTAAATGAGCAAACAGTTCTATTTCAAACAATTTAGCATAAGTACAGTTAAAATGTCAACAGTTATATTTCAAACTGTTCAGTTTAGCATAATTGCAGGGTTTTGTTTTTTAATTCATACTCAGATAAATATAAAAACAGTCCTATTGCAAACAATTCAGTTTAGCATTCGTACACATTTTAAATGTCAACCATTTTTATATGCCCGATAGATATGACCCTATCAAGTGCTACTTCTCCAGGACACAGTGGACCTAGGAGCGATGGCAAAGAACGGGTACTCCGCATTTCCCAAAGCTCCAGTAATCAGCTCGCCATCAGATTGTTTAGGGCCATATCAGGGCACACGTTCGGGAAGTCTTACCCCTCTGCACAGATGCAGTCGGTGTATTATACAACACTAACCGACTCGGCCATAAATACAAGCGTTATTACTGTCACGCTATATCCCACTGGGAGGAGGGAGATAAGATTAATACTATCCTCCCGTGGAATTAACAGTATCTAGCCGTCAAACAAGTGACCGTTAGGAAGGAATGTGGGTCACACAGGGGAGACCAGATGTTGGTACTTAGTAACCTCAGGTCGCCGGACACCAAGGGGGAGAAGAGAGAAGCCAAATGATTGGCTGGTACCTCAAAACGGAAGTGGGGACCCCTTCCCCTCAGCGGAAGTAAATAATAAAAATGGAGTTTTTGAGCAGGGTTCGTAGCGGGCGGACGAACCATAGCCATTTTACTCCGGGTGGAAGACAAAAGAATTACTGAGACACGAAAGACCCCAGGTTCTTCAAGCCAGTGTAAAAAAAATAGAAAAAAGTCTATTAGCCCGTGAAAGAAGAAAGATTCTCCAGTGGAACCCCGTCGAAAAATAAGATAAGTAACTTTGGGGCCATTTCACCTTTATACCCAAATTTTGTATACCACTCTCTCTCTCTCTCTCTCTCTCTCTCTCTCTCTCTCTCTCTCTCTCAATTTGAAGAAAAACAGAAGTCAAGAAAAGACATTTATATTCGTGGACTGTCCAATTATTATATGTTTTGACACTTTGAAAGTGTATACAACTGTAGTAAAGGAATTCATGTACTTTTATGTTACCATGTGGTCTATGTTATTATTTCATGCTTCCTTTCCAGCTTCTATTCGCCTTATGTTATCTTGCTTAGAATTGTCCTATTAATTCCTAAAATATCACACGGGAAACCGGAGTTGCCGACTACTACAATATAATATTATTACGACTAAAACCTATAGGTCTATATTCTTCCATTGTCTCGGGGAGGGAGGAAGCGGCCTGGTGGGTGTGTGATAGTGTGAAATTTGGAACCCCTTGCCAGCGGCGGTCAGTCTGGTCCTAAATTAATCCCTCACGTAATATGCCAGTTCGTATATGGCTGATAGAAAAACTCTGAAGGAGGACTTATTCTATAGGGGATCAAGTGCCAACCTGCCCCGTCTTCACACGTGCGAAAATTAAGTCCCGTTTTGGGATTTAAGTCAATTTGCCGTCACATTATTCTAAGGAAAGGCATCAATCCTCTACTTACCCTATGCTTTGCGTCTAATTTTGGGCAGGCGAAGCTCTTTAATTTTACCATTGCAACTGATCTAAGAGAAGGAAGACTCTGAATTTAAAACTACCCGTACTTTGCCTAAAAATTGATATTGTGTTGCATCCTCTTTTTCATGGAGGAGTCAGGTAAATACAAGCATTTTAGAATAGAATAGACACGGGAGGAAAACCGAAAAGTACAAAAGCCTAAGAATTTATGATAAAAGAAAATGATGGAAAAATATGGAGGCACTACTCAATTCGTCAGAAGAATGTCTACAAAACTGTGAATATTTTAATTATATATATATATTATCCAATCTCCAGTAATACTGTCTTTGAATTAAATCTAAACTTAGTTAATAAATAAATGTTATGAGCTCAACATCTGCAAGGGTTTTAGGAACGAATAATTCCATATATTTTATCTGTGTCAATGATACGTTTTTTTAACAATGATTTTACAATAACCTTTGTAAAATATTTCTTGCGTTATCCGGCAACCGGGTTTTTCAATGAAAGAGAGAAAAGTTGTCTTGCAAAGATAGGTTGGTTGGTTGGTTGTTTTGTTTTACGGCGTATCAAGCCTTTTCGGGTCATTTAATGCCCAATTAAATTTCAAACAATTCAGTTTAATATAAGTATAGTTTTTGTTTACAAACAGTTAAATGTCAAAACAGTTCTATTTCAAACACTTCATTTTAGCATAAGTACATAGTTTCAATACCAAAAACAGTTCTATTTCAAACAATTCAGTTTAGCATAAGTACACAGTTTAGTTGAATTTGATCCATTGATAGGAATGTAGCAGTTGCTACCACTCCGGGCCAGAGTTGACCTGGGAGTGATGGCAATAAAGAGGTAATTCACATTCCTCAAATCTCAAGCATTACTGCAACCCCACCATCAGATTGTTTAGTGTCATAACAGGACACTCATTGGTGGTGAGGATCTTACCCTTCTGCATAGAAGCAGTCGATGTATTCTATAGCCTCAGACGACTGGGCAAGTCTTGCAAAGAAAGAAAAAATGCCACTTATTATATTTGGGAATTAGATGGAACTGTGACAGATGTGCATTCTGTATCAAGTCCACAAAGATGAGAAACTTTAGAACGAGGCTGATATGAAGGGAAGTAACTCACAAATGAGACAAGAAGAATTGTAAATCATATTGTATAGGGAATTGGTTCTCCTGGCAAAGTGAGGGAATTAGCATACTGAGAGAATTTTCTCCTGCTTTTTTTTGTTTTGTTTTTTGTTTTGTTCTTTGTTTTATTTGTTGTTTTTTTATTTTATTTTAGAAGTAAATAAACTAATAAGAGATAAGACGCAAGATATTTTTTATTCAATTGATGAACAGTCTGACTTCATAAAATATTTCTTTATATCATAACTGGATACTGATTTTCATATTTAGGATTCTGCAGCAACTTGTTTCAGGAATGCAAATTAGTAGATTATTCCATATCTTTTTCTTGAACATTGGGTTATTTCATAATATTTTTCTCTGCATGACTGAGAATATATCTTATGATTATTTTTTAACGTATCTTATTTGACTGAATAAGAGAACACAGTACTTATATTTTATCTATATATTATAAAAGCGTGGGAAGAGCTGTGTTTATCGTTGAAAGAGTTGAATTCAGCAAACGAAGTTCAAATCCTAGATCGGGTCATTAGCAGTTTCCATCCTGTTAAGTGTCGTAACAAACTTTTCACTCTACCAGCAAAGGGTAAGACAGTAAAGAAGGCTTGGCTCACCTGCTTTTGTAGGGCAACAGACTTTAGAGCAGGAAAACTCTGAATTCAAAATCTGAGGAGTGTTGTTCGAGAATTCTATGACACACCTGGATCATCATCTTTCTGTTATCAACTCATCTAAAAAGTGTTGCTGGTTATTCACAATTAAAACACACACACATACATTTGGTTGGTTTGGTTTCTTTGTTTAATAGCATATCAACCTTTTGTTGGTTATTTAATGCCAAAGCTATTCTCCTAGAAGAACAGTAGTGGTACTATTTAACCCATAGCTGGGAGGATAAGGGGGTTCATACCTTTCCCAAGGGTATTTGTTCGAAAGTGAACGTAATAATGCGACTGGAGTACGAACTCGCGTATTACGATTCCGCAGTCCAGCGCTTTAACCATTACACCACGAGGACACCCCCCACATACATTTGCTAATATTCTGAATGGTTTAAATGTCATCATCCGAACCGGTTGACAAACATTATGATTCATTCATTGTTATGTCGAAATAAGAACGTTTTGTGTATGTGTGTTCGAGAATCTCTGGTAAAGAGAAAGCCCTCGGGAAATAATATTCTGGTGTGGTTATTGTCTTGACCTAGGGGTTTCAATTCAAACAACCTTAGGCCAACCTCAGATGTCAAAGGAAATCACTGCAGGCCATCAGATGTCAAAATATGCCATTTCTGGCCAAATGCTATAAGATAGAGACTTTGATATGATTACATTAAACATCTATATAAATAGACCTGGTAAAATCATGACTTTTAAAAAATGAAAATACATCTGCTCAAGCCGAATCTCTGCTGCGTAGACGGAAACAGTCATCAAGAGACATTGGTCTCCTGGTGAATTCAGATATAACAGAATTATCGTGTTTTAAGCAAGATGGTAACATCCTCTCACAAAATGGCAAAACTATAAAATCAGTCGAGCAGTTCATATATCTTGGTAACAATATCTCATCAAATGGAACTGATGTCAAATGCGTTTAGATATAAATATCTATCCATAGGTTTACGATCATGTAGAAATCTGATCCCTTATAAAAGTCAAATAAGAAATCTTTCAAGCTGGAGCGAAGACAGTTTTTTTTTTTCATTTTTTCTATTCTTTTATATCGTTTTTTTTTGTATTTTTCTTTCTTCTTTTTTTCTATTTTTTAGTCTTCTTGCTTCTCTTTTTTCTCTTCTTCCTTATCTTTTTTGCTTATTTGTTTGTTGTTGTTTTTTTCTGTTTGCTTTTTTCTATTCTTCTGTATCTTTTTTTTTTCGGAGGTGAGTTCTTATCGTTTTTTCTTTTTTGATTCTTTTGCCTTTTCTGTATATTTCTTTTTTCCCTTCTTTCTATCGTTTTGTATGTGTGTGTGTGTGTGTGTGTGTGTGTGTGTGTGTGTGTGTGTGTGTGTGTGTGTGTGTGTGTGTGTGCATTTTTCTATCTCTCCGTTTTTTCCTCTTATTTAACTATTCCCCCTCTTTCCCTTTTATTTTTTTCATTTTTTTTTCTCTTTTAACTTTTAATTAAACGCTTTCCTCTTTCTTCTATTTATTCCATTTCATCCCTCCTCCTATTTTCTCTTATGATCCTCTTCAACCCCTCATGCATTGTCGATAGTTGGCTGGCTATGTCAGCTTCTTGATCCATGAAATTTTGTCAGCATCTGAACGGGGTCAATCAACCAACGATTTAATACAGACACAACCAATCATGTCTTCGATTATAAACATACAAAAACAATATGTTCTGTACAGAGAGTTTTGATACTTGTAGGACCTGGTTTATTGACGGTGTAAATTTCCGAACACATTTCCGATTAAACAGGAATAATAGCTTGAAACCATATAACTCGTGGTATTAGCTGGGAATACTAGGAATCATTCAATTCTGTTCAAATTATTTGTTTTAGTAACACATTACATACCACTGTAAATTATTTGTATTAAGACAAGTTACTTGAAGGGATAATTGCTTTCGAAGTATTATTATTAGTTTCTAGAAATCATATTACTAAGTGCACTCAAATTAGAATTCATTGTCTAATCTGCTCAGATATTTTCATTCTCTTGCCAATTTGTTTACGTGCTATACAATAAGTGTTAAAATTCCTCAATAGGTTGATGATCACAATGCTTGACACAATTTTTTCTTACTTTTATAGATTTTTCACATTCTGGAGGGCCTTTGGAGTACCACCATCATCCACTTTTGATTCAAATAAAAATGTTTCTCCGAATGCAAGTAAGGAAACTTTTGATATTTTTCAAGTACTATTACAGAGAGTGTGTCTTGTGTAAGACACTGAACTACATCAGATGTAGTTTCAGATCTGGAGCTCTGGGAACTGTATAGAACACATTCGATGTCTTTACTTCCAGGTTCTCACTGATCTAACGTGGTAGTACCTGTTAGGGTCCCATCTATGGGTCAGATAGATCTATTTCTAAAGTAATCATAAAGTGTCATATAATTGTAGATTATTTGTATTAAGAACAGCTACTTGAAGATACAGATTGTCCTATAAGAGAATGACACAAGAAAAAAAAATGTTTCGCTACTGCTTCTGTTCAGACACTTTTGCAATGACTGCTCGATGGATGGTCTGTCACTGTGGCACGAGTTTTAAATCTGTACACTAAGCTCTTTATAATGTTCATACTTGGAAGACTTATCACTTTGAAATAAGTGACAATAGTTTCTTTTTGTTGAAATAGTAGATCTGTCAGTTGAATAATAAATTTCTATTATTTTTGTTTATCCTTTCACACAGTTTTTCCATTATCTCAAATGACTTATGATATCGAGAAAAAAATATTTAAAAAAAGGAGATGAAAAACAAGAAAATTATGATATTCTAAAATGTATCAGTTTTTTATTGGCCTCTTTTATTAAAGAGTTTACTGAGGATTATTTTTAGTTATTTGAGACCAAAAGTCTGTGCAAATAAATGACTATTATAGGATAGGAATAATTGTTTGAAACCATATAACTTTTGGTATTAGTCAGGAATACTAGAAACCATGCAATTCTGTACAAATTATTTGTATTAGTAATACTTTATATACAACTGTAAATTATTTGTATTAAAACGAGTTACTTAAATGATAATTGTTTTAGAAGGTTTAATATTAGTTACTAAAAACCATATTACTGTGTGTACACAGAAGCCCATCATTAAAGAGAAATAATTACTTGAAGATATATTATCATTAGTATTAGATACTTGACATTAGATACTTGAAACTATATAATTGTATATAAAATATTAGTATAAGATATGAATAATTAATGCTTGACGGTGTGCTAAAAACAATCTCATGGAAAACCTGCGCAAAATATGTAGATATAAACATACAATGTATGCAATTCCCTAATCACTTGGCATAAAATAACCCTAGACTGGTCAACATACCGTTAGAATAAATCCCCAAATTAACAGAGCTCATCTACATTAGGAGAACAGAAAGCATTAAATTTAAATGTTTTAATAATTGCTACATAAGGAGAAATTAATCTTAATTCTAACGTGAGCAAATTTTACTATTGATTGCAGAATAAAACACTTTAGAATGTATTTGCTGTTCATTTCCAGGAATGCTATGATTTTCAGTGGACGATGAACCTAACTTAACAAGAAATCAGGTCTTTTCACCATATTCGATGGACTGCAGGAGCTGACTTTGCTATTTTAGAGCAACAATTTATTTGTCTTATATACCATCAAATACAGCCAGATTATGTTTGATATAATGATTCACAGGAAATATAAAGAGAAAATAGCGAAAAACAATGAGAGGAGCAAAGAAAGAAAGAAAGAACAGAGACAGAGGAAACATAAAAAGTCAGAAATAAACAGTGAGAGAGAAAGAGAGAGGAACAATGTGAAAGAAAGAAAGAAAGAAAGAAAGAAAGAAAGAAAAGGAGAGAAAGTTAGAGAGAATATTGATGAGAAAAAGAGAGAAAGAAAGAAAGAAAGAAACAGAAAGAGAAAAAGAAAGAGAGAGAAAGATGGATGAAGATAGAGAAAGAAAGAAATAGAAATACAAAGAAAGAGAAAGATAAATAAAAGCAGACGGAGAAGAAAATAGAAAAGAAGAATAAAAGAAAGAGAGAGAGGCGGGGAAAGCGAGGGAAAAAAGAAAGAGAGGGAAGAGAGAAGAGAAAGAAACACAGACAGACAGACAGACAGACAAAGAAGGTGAGAAAGAAAAGGACATCAAAAATTCGTTTTATCGAAGTGAGTTGTTTAAAACTAAAGACAAAAATAAACCTGAAAACAAAACAAAGATTTATACACACTTAAAAGACACACATCCACACACGCACACAAATATATATATATATATGTATTTTATATCAATTCATTGATATCAATTTAATCATTAAATCGTATGTTGAGAACAGCGCTGAGCCATCCAAAACAAGGAAGGTCACTGACATCGTTGAAATGCATTTGCCACGATGGTAATTGTGTTAATATCCATTGATTGGTTTCCGTAAATCATCCATGAATGCCAACGGGTGTCATTTTGTCGAATGGAAGTATGCAATAAAACCCTGTTTCGAACGCATTTTCATGATAGATTCCACTTTGCTAAACAACTGTTCAACTGTGAGTGAAAAAGCAAAAATGGTTTGTTTGCAAAAAGGATTCAGCTTTTATTATTATACCTACAACATCCACTTGTAATATTGTGGTTCAAAAGAATAAAAGATAGACATTTATATCATATTGTTTGAATTTTATATTATAGTATTAGTTCTATGTAGAATTACAAATAATAATAATCTCCGGTATCAGGCTACGTTTTAGCAAATCTTCGTTACCTGTGAGATCTAAGAGATATTTCTGAGCTATCCTTTGCGGTTGTAGATCTTATAAGAAAACTCATAAAGATAAGATGACTCATGGAGGTGCCCGTGGGGTATTGGTTATCGTCGCAGGAAATGGACACGGCGACACGAGTTCAAATCCTGGACCTGACTGATTGCATTTCACATCGTACTAAT
>OY757934.1:50132732-50177732 GCA_963585895.1 Sepioteuthis lessoniana | reverse complement strand
TTAAATATCATACAGTTCTATTTGACCCATAGATTGGACCCTATTTGGTACTATCACTCCAGGCCAGAAAGGACTTGGGGGTGATTGCATTGAAGAAGCACTCTGCATTCCACAAAGCTCAAGGATTAATGGAGCCTCATCATCAGATTGTTTAATGTCATATCTTAGACACTGGTTGAAGGGTATCACTCCTCCATAGACATGCAGTCGGTGTATTTTGTAGCCCCAGGAATCTTAAGGAATTACTATAGAACAAATGTAAATATGAACATACAATGAACACAATTACCTCACCGGTAGGCATGAAATGATAAAGCTACAGATCAGAACTTAGAGGCGCTACCACTCCGGGTCAGAGTAAACCTGAGAGTAATGACAATGAAAGGATACTTCACGCACCCCAGATTCCTGGACTGGGGCCTAACCATGACATGCAGTTTAATTTCATTCACCGGAAAGCTCTTATTTGTGTGGTACGGGGTCTTACAATTCTGCATAGATTGAATCAGTGTATTCTAAGCCACGCCGAAAGATCGTTTGGGTTCGTCAGCGTATAGATAGATAGATAGATAGATAGATAGATAGATTGGATGTAGGTCCACGTATGCGATATAAGAAAATTACGAGTTATCCTCAAGACGGCTATTTCACCGAGTGCAAAGAGTCGGAGGATGGAGGGAGAAGGTAGGGCGGAATGGACTTGAGTACGTGACTTGGGCTCGGATAGAGACAGAAGTGATCTGGGTCTCTACGAGGCGAGACGTGAAAAAAGAGAGCCTGTTAGCAGACCACTCAACTCTATGAACAGAACCAGGAAAAACAATTTGAACTCTATGAAACCAAACGTCCACAGCCCTCTTAAAACAATCTAAAACACAAGTAAAAAATATACAGAAAGATAACCGGACATTCACCAACCACAGAAAGTTTATTATTGACCGCTAAAGGAAATGCTTCAGCTACTCTTTCGTACTTTTCATATAAACGTATTTAAATATCTTAGCACGTTGCTCATCGTTCTTACGACCCATATGGGAGAGTCGTTAAAATTCCCCATAGAGACTTTATATATACACTCACACATAGATACCCATACAAAGTACGTCCTGGTAAACAAATAGAAGAAATCATCAACAGAGGTCAAAGGTTCTCACGGACAATCAACTTCAACAAAACATTGACAGACACCAATCCTGTAATTAAAAAGAATCACATAGTTATCAAAACAGTCTTCACCATGAAAGTTAGAAATAAAGGCTACCCTAACCACCATTATTCGTCTCTTGAAGATGACTGTAAAGTCTGAAACACGTGTACAGCATAATTATATGAAATAAAACACTAAAGTAGCACATTCAGATTCATTTCTGATCCGATTAATTTTGATGTGTGCGTGTGTGTGTGTGTGTGTGTAAAATACAGCTTGGCTGACAATATGGGACAAGGTAAAAATCCCACAGTGCCGTCACAAAGTGATGCACCGGAAGAGAGTGACCTGTGAACTCCATGACAGTTATTTTCGCTCGATGATGATCAAACATGCTATTCCAAAGACGGCGGAAGTTGCATACTCCGTTGGCCAGTTATGGGAAGAGATCGCGTAAGCATAGAGGCGTATCCATATCTCCACGTGGCAGTTTGATGGTAATATAAGGCCGACGACTTGAACGGAAGACAGTGAAAATTCCACTGTTCACGCAAGCTTGTCCTGTCGTTGCCCCGTGTGCGTTTTATCGGCCATAGTCTATTTACAGCGAAGAGTCCAGGCCTCGTAGACGAACGATTCAATACCTCTCCTGATTGCTCCTACTTCACACAATGGTCCGTCGAGAAAATAAATATATATATTTATATATATTACGTGTTGTCGTTTGTTTGGCCAGAGCGAAACGTAACATGTGTGTGTGTGTGTGTGTGTGTGTGTGTGTGTGTGTGTGTGTGTGTGTGTGTGTGTGTGTGTGTGTGTGTGTAAAATTTAGTTCCCGTATATTATAATAGATTCTTTTTTCTATTTTCTATTTTCTTTTTTCTATTTTCTATTGATTTCCCTTCAAGCCAAATTTATTTGTATTTGAAAATATTTTCTGGATTTAAATATCGTTCAATTTGTCTGAGACCTTATTTGATTACGTTGTATTTTTTAATTGTCTATCATTATAGATGAGAAATTACAACTGTTTTTGCGTCTAATATTAAATTCTTTACACTTTTCAGCGCTTAAACATCAAACTATTTTCTGTGAGCCGAACAGAAGTAAAATCTATATATTTTTTTGATGTTGATAACGGTAACCTCAATTTGAATTTGCCACAAATAATCAGCTTCAAGTTGATTTAATTAAGCAACTTTATTGATGTCATCAGCAAAATTAAATGGAAAATAAAATAGTAGTTTCTGAGATTTCAATGTCACATTACTCAGCAAATATATTCAAATACTAACTACTTTGATACACTAGAAATTTATAAATGTGGCTTTTAAAGTTTTTCATATCTGAAGTCTATTCCTCAACTGCTTGAATATGACACGTACTAAATCTGGACGGAGATGGTAGAGAGTATTTACTGAGGTATTGGTATATTTCATAATAAAGGAATGTGCTATCCAGCGACGAACTCCAGCCTCAAAGCCAATCTAAAGTATTCTGATAATTCAAAATAATTCCAATTCGAAAAATAAGATGGTATATTACAATTTATCAATCTATACATATGTATCTATCCCTCTCTCTCACTGTCTCTATCTGTCTGTCTGTCTACATACACACGTACATACACACATACGCACACACACACAAACACACACACACACATATATATGTATATATATATATTTCAACTTTTTCATGTATATCTATAATAAACTATTCATAAATGTCAGCTTGTTTACATCAATCGGTCTTTCCCTATGCCTGCCCCTCTCTCTCTCTCTCTCTCTCTCTCTCTCTCTCTCTCACACACGTTACATATATATATATATATATATATATATATATATACATTGAAAGCTATAGACAACCTCAGCTCCCTATCTATGCGCTAAATAGTATCCTTACTGTTCCGCAAAGATAGCTTTGGCATAAAATAACCAATGAAAGTTAATACGCCATTTAATAAAGAAATCAAACCAAAGCATATATATATATATATATATATATATATATATATATATATATATATATATATATATATATGTTTAAGTGTGTGTGTGTGTGTGTGTGTGTCATTTCACTTGTATTTATCTTTATATATATCTATCCTAGTCTCTTCATATCACAGTCAGTTCCTATATATCTATCTATCTATCCTAATCTGTTAATATATGCACACATACACACACACACACACACACACACACGAGCATATATATATATATATATATATATATATATATATATATGCGCGCGCTTGTGTGTGTGTGTGTGTGTGTGAATCTATTGATATCTATGTCACTCTATTTATATCTAACTGTTTATCACACCTTTTTCGAATATATTTGTCACTCTGCTCATATCCATATCAATCAGTTTCTATCTCTCTATCAATCAATCTATCTATCTATCAATCAATCTATCTATCTATCAATAAAGGGCCAAAACCACAATTCAATAGATCACAATTTTGTCAGCAGTTGTAAATGTAATGTGTTTATTTTAGCCTTTTTCTCTGTCCAAATGTTCTTTTCCTGTGCCTCATACGCTGCAAATTGATTCCTTTCGATTAAAACTTGTATATTTTTTTTTTTCTTGGATTGTACAAGAAATAATTCTGCAGAGAAAGCAGTCAGTATTTGTCCAAAAGGTGTCCCTTAGAAAAAAAAAAAAAACGAATTGTGTAGGATAAGGAAAAACATTAAAAAAGAGAATTCTGAGTTGTTGTTTTTTTAAATTGCAATGAATAATCCCTGTGGGAGACTTTGTTCCCTTTGAGTGAAGTTTTCATAGTTTAATAGACGCCACTTTTTCTTTTCTATTTTATGGCTCAGAAGTAAGTTCCCCAAATAGTTCTTAGGTTATATCTACTAATATAACTATGTAAATATATATTCTGGTGTGTGCTTGTTGGATATATAAAGACGAATAGTCGAACAAATGCGTAATAGATATGCACATACAAAACTATTTATATATGTATATATACATACATGTAATTACTCAGGTAATTTTAATGCCTGCGTATGTGTATGTGTATGTATGTCTGTGTCTTACCGAAACCTAACAAGAATGACACGTTTTAGCAAGATTCTTGTTAGAACAATGCACGTAAAATGTTCAACATTAAATAATGAAAATGTCAGTTCAATTGGCTACTTAATTTTAATCTTGTGTCTTCAGTCGTAAGGAACACGCTTTTTTTTAATCAGCTACATTCTCCAGAGAGTGGATATAACAAAAAAAAAAGACACAAATAAGACTCCTTCATCATCATCATCATCATCATGTCATGCCGCTAGTACGGATTTCCCTGACCTACTCTCACCACCTGTCTCTATCGTTCATCGCTCCCGACAGGTCATCCAGGCTACATCCTGTATCGGCAGAGAGTTCTTATCGTTAAGTTATAGCTAGTCGTCAAACCTTTGCTCGTCCATGTGTGGAGGTCCACAGGCGTACATCGCTTATGACTTCATCCTTACTTCTCCAGTAGAGTTTCGCATGTCTGGTTTGTCTGACTTGGATCGTTTTCGTGATGGGTGGTTGTTGGCCGTACAGCTTCTGTTCTGTAGGATGTTGCCTCCAGGACTTGTTCAATATTGCTTGCAGCATTCTTGTGTTATTGCCATCAAGCTTTTTCTCCATACGCTTAGTTAGCGTCCATGTGGTGCATCTATATAACAGTATTAATACGACCGCTGGCTGTAAAAAGATCCCTTTCAATTCTATGTAAGTTCGTGAGAGTGTCTTATGCAAACACACACACACACACACACATATATATATATATATATATATATATATATATGGAGAAATAGTAGATTGGAAAAATTCGACAAGATGTCAAGAAATAAATGGACAAGTGGAGATAAATTTGAATCCGTTCTCTGTGTTTCGGTTTATCTATTTACATATATATATATATATATATATATATATATATATATATATATATATATATATATATATATACTATCTGAAGTATCCAGTCCATTACTAAACTGAAGGATTTTAAGAACACCCATCAGTAAAATAGAAAGAGGGAAAAGATAAGTAAGCTAAGAATTAAAAAGCCGTCCTTTTTTGTTGTTAAAAATTTTAATCAATTTTATTTAATTTATTCAATCATTCAATCAAATTTATTAATTCAGATGAAAAGGATTCTTTTATCTAACGGAATACATTTTGGTTTTAATTTTTTTAAATTTACATTTAAAACATATTTTAAAATATGTAACTCTCTACTGGTGAAAGGTTTAAAAAAATTTAATGATTTTTTTTTGTTCCCCCCATTTTTTTTTTTATCTTCTAAAATTTCAACAATAAAAGAATCCGAGAAATCGTATTACAAAGTTTTTTTTTTAAATGTTTACTTAAAAAATGAAACCATTTACTCGTGAGTGTTTTCAAACATTATCATAATTTTATTTTTCTGAATTCTTTTTTTTAGATAATAAAAGTTTAAATTCAGTTCTTAATTGCTTACAATGATAAAACATGTACTCGGTTATCTTTTTTTAATTTTTTAACCGCGGAAAATGTAAAAATAAAAGATGCCAAGAATTAAAAATGTGTCCTGATTTTTAGGGGTAACTTTTTTTGTATTGATTCAAATGAAAATCATTCGTTTATTCTATAAATGTCTTTCTTTTTTAGGTTATTGAGTTACACTGACTAAAAATTTATATATTTTGTTCTTAGAAATACTAAGAATATTCTTTTAAAAAATCAGTTTTTGAGTTATCAATAAACAATGCTTACGTTAAATTTTGTTATATTTTTAAACCTGTAAAAATATTTAATTGTAGGTAGATAAGAAAAAAAAATGTGTCCTTAAAAATGAAGCTTTGAATTAAAATTGTAAATGTTTCTGATTGCAACTGTTTGTTTTTTGTTTTTTTGTTTTTGTTTTTTTTTTTTTGTTTTTTTTGGCATTTAAAATAGTATTTTAAAAAATGGTCGGAAACATTTTTTAGATCTTTTTCAGCTCTCCAAAAATACTTTTCTTTTTTTTTTTTTTTTATAGTGAGTACTAAATTACAAAATGGTAAGTTTCAAAAGAGCATTTAATTAAAGTTACGCACGATATACGGAAACACTGGACAGCTGTTTCGACCTTAATAGATCTCATCAACAGTGTATACCACAATCTCCACCACTGGAGATCAAACTAAGGCGCCTTTGGTGGTGTAATGGTTAGCAAGCTCGACTAGCAAACCTACACGAGTGAGTTCGAGTCTCATTGGGTGTCCCTTTCATATGGCCTTGTGCCACATCTAAGCAAAAAAAAAGCTTAGTAAATTACCACTGGAGATCAAACTAGTGACCACAAATTGTAGTTCATATCACACAGAAGTGATGCCAAATTACAATGACTAGTTGATTTGGCGTCACTTGTGTGCGATATGAACTGCTGATGAGACCTAATAAGTAGGTGTTAGCCGGATTTTCTGGTCATAGTAATTCAATTCATAATATATTTCCTCTACTTAAAAATGAAAATGTAGATATATACGTTTCTGTATGCATATGTATATGTAGGTATGTAATGAAAGAAAATAAAAAGTAAAAATGGAAACCAATGAAGATATATGCCTACAAGCATTCAGATCTATCAAATGACTGTCTACCAATCCTAGACTAACTATATCGGTTGAATTATCTCAGTCTCTTCAATCCCCCTCTCAAAGGGGTGTCCTCGTCGAGTAATGGTTAACGCGCTCGACTGCGACATTGTAGTAAGCGAGTTCGGACTCCAGTCGCGCTATTACGTTCATTTTCGGACAAATACCCTTGGGAAAGGTATGAACACCCTTATCCTCCCAGCTATGGGTAATATAGCCCCACTACTGTTCAAAGAGAATAGTGGATTTGGCCTTAAATTACCAAAGAAGGTTGATGTGCCATTAACAAACAAAAAAATCATCTTTCTCTATCTTCTTCGTCCTTCTCTCTGTCTGTCAGTCTGTCTCTCTCTCTCTGTCTCTCTCTCTCTCTATATATATATTTCTGTCGATCGATGCCTCAATCTATTACTATTCATATCTATCCATTTACTTGTATATATATATATATATATATATATATATATATATATATATATATAAGGTATTCTTCAATCCAGTAAATCCGGAGTAGGGAACAATTCCGTCAGGACAATTAAATTATTCAAAATTCGAATATTTAAATATCCCTGGTAAAGAACTCAGTGTAAATAAAATCCCAGAGCATATATTTTTTTAGAAAAACATCAAATTCGGCCACTTTAGGATTATAAATTTATTTCCATCCTACTAAGAGCATTGGTATGAATCAACAACTAAAAAAAAAATTAATAGGACTTCTTCTGATCCAACATGGAAAATTTTTTTTTCCATGTTGGATCTGAAGAAGTCCTATTAACTTTTTTTTTGATTTGTTGATTCATACCAATGCTCTTAACAGGATGGAAATAAATTTATAATCCTGATGTGCCCGAATTTGTTTTTTCTTGAAAGTAGATAGATAGATAGATAGATAGATAGATAAGTCTGATCAGATTATCTATCTAACAATATATATCTATCTGTTCAAAGCTATCTATCTATCTATTCAATATCTATCTATCTATCTATCTATCTTTTCAATATATAGCAATATATATCTATCTGTTCAAAGCCACCTATCTATCTATGTTAGTCTATTGGTACGTATCTTAATCGGTTTTCATCTATCTATCCATTGTTGTTGATATCTATCTGTCTCTGTATCGATCGATCGATCGTTAATTGTTTTTCTCGTCACGGAAACGCGATTGCTTGGTTATTCATTGAAAAGGGAAAATATCTCCCCTGTTCTGTCCTTGTGGCTAAAGTTGATAGCAGAATTAAGCAGTTAATCACGTTTTGCTTCTAACTCTCTGTCGTCTTTCTTTTGTCTGTTCGAGACACTCACAAACAAACGTATGTTTTCGCATAACTGTATGTGCAAAAAGGAGAGTATATATATATATATATATATATATGTGTGTGTGTGTGTGTGTGTGTGTGTTACATTGAAAAAAGAACATTTATTTTACACCGTAAATATTTATTGTACAACATAATTTCCTTTGTCACTGCTGGAGTGAATATTGATCAGCCACTACCGCTGTACTTAGCGTAGTGGATAAATGTCACAGTAATTTTTCTTTTCGTAAACTACATTTTTTTTATGCCCAAGAAGAGGTCATCAGTGATGTAATGATAGTGAGATGCAAGGAAATTTCGAGTCATTCAACCTCCTAATCCCTTTCTCAGGAGACCAATACGGGATTATCGAACCCCAGTTCTCTCTCCATCAACTGATATTTGCAATCTTAGACTCCATGTTGACATTTGCTATATGCTATGGTCACCTGGTGGTTTTGTGATTTTATTTGACACCACCAACCAATGGCCTTCGAGTTCTGTTAAACTGCTCTCGACCAAAAGTATTCAGGTGGTCAGTTCAAGTTTTAGCACTCTTTCTTCACCCGAATAAATCAATGATATAGATCAGGTTATTTTCATTTTTCAGTTTAGTAAGGATCTATTTAAACTCATCAGATTGTGGTGATTATACAATCACAATCATCTGTCACAATCATCAATCGCTCGAAGTAGGTCTTTTAGACAGTATACGGTGTTCACACAGAACTGATGTATGTAAGTCCATACTGGTCGTCCATGTGTGGGAGTCCATACAAGAACGTCACTCATGAGTTCGTCCTGACTTTTTTTAACGATTCTCTGCATGCCTTGTTTGTCTTACCTGGATGTTTTGTGAGATGGTAGGCAGGTTGTCGTACAGCTGCTGTTTTGAGGTGTGCTGCTTCCAGGATTCGTTTAAAACAACACGTAGCATTCTTATGTAATTCGCCGCAAGCTTTTTCTTTAAGCATTTCGTTCGAATTCAAAGCGTGAAACCATACAATACAATGTCAATACACACGCTCGAAAGCGGGATTACGTCTTTAACGTAGTTTTATAAACGACGAAATACATAGAAAATATCATTGGATAATGAAACTTTATATTCTGTGTTGAATTTCAGTTCTGATTTCTTGCTTTAATGTTCAATAGTATATCAACCTTCGTGGGTTATTTAATACCAACGTGGGCACCTCGGGTGGTGTAATGGTTAGCAAGCTAAACTAGTAAACCTTCACGAGTGAGTTCAAGTCTAATTAGTCTTCTGTCACATCAAAGCAAAAAGCTTCGTAAATTACAATTTAATACCAAAGCGATCCTTCAAGAAATACAGCGGTGATACTATTTAACCCATATCTGGTGGAGTAAGGGGGTTCATATGTACTTGTCTTTAATTGGAATCACTTTGAGATGAGGTTTCTTAATCTGAGAATTAATTTTTATTTATTGCGGACTTTTTTCCTCGTGTTGGTAGTTTTTGCGTTCTTTCTTCTTTCAAAGTGATTCCAATTAAAGACAAGAACAAAAATTCGGTACGGACCCGACTCTGGAAGAACAGATAAGGATTTATAAGACCAAAAAATCAATCCTTGATCGCCCTTTGGCGCAGCGGATAGAGGCGTTGAGTCTCTGCGGTTCCAGGTGAGCATTGTCAGAGGATAGCGGTTTCAATACCTACCCAAGCTAGCCAGAGGTTTACTTGGTCAAAAACGTGGTGCGATAAACAACAACTATGGAAGGCTGTAATTACTGGGGATACTGTTACAAGACTCAGCATTCCTATCCGAGGTCGCGGTAAATCACCTGAAGAAGGTCAGACGTGAAATTTGGCCGAAACGTCGTGAAAGAAGAAACAACACAAAAACTACCAACATGAGGAAAAAAGTCCGCTATAAATAAAAATCAATTCTCGGGGGTTCATATGTTTCCTAAGAATATTAGTCCAAAAGTCAACGTAATTGCGATTTCAAGGCTGCAGTCCAACATTTTAGCTATTAGCTCTAGCTTATAAGAGAGTTAACCAAAACATTAGATTATGTCTGGAAAACAAATTGCTATACAAAATAGGCGAATTGATTTCTAATTGTAGACAGGTTAATTAATTAATTAATTAATTTCTCCTGACTTTGATTAATTCCATGAATTATTGTCCTCAATCTTTAAATGTTAAGGAGAAAAAAATTCGTTTGAATGTCACGTGTAATAACAAATGACTACGTTATTAATCGATTTATATATAATTTTTAATTCCCTGTGAGTAAATATCATGCATATTTCATACATTTCCATCGGGAGATGGTTTAAAACAAACAAAAATCAAAATAACGGACGTATAGTGTCCATAATTCTACTGTTTAAAGTTTTTATTTGTGCTCTAGCTCTGATAGCACTGAATAATCTTGTTCAGTAAAATGTCTCTATCTCTATTTTATTCAATTTTTATTTTACAGCTTTGAACAGAAATAATTAGACAAGTTCTTAAAATACAAAACATTATTTTCTTCATACTAACATTGAAAACTGAAAAAGCAAAGCAGTCAAATTCAAAAGTAAATAAAAATCTTTTTTTGAATTGATAATTTTGTAAGGGCCTGTTCTTTTTAGTTTGATAGAGTTTTGCAACTTAAAAAAATAAATTTGACAATTCGAATAATTATGATTTAATTTCTTTAAATACGACGTGTTATTATATGGAATGTGGTGTGTAAGCGGTTATGAATAACATTAATTAATTGATCCAGTCATGGTGTTTTCTTTTCAGGAACTTTTGTAACAAATGACGGACTTGTAAATGTACACTAATATACAAGCCTGACTTCTTTATAACTAGCTAACTTCTCTTATTTCGGAAGAAGAAGAAGAAGAAGAAGAAGAAGAAGAAGAAGAAGAAGAAGAAGAAGAAGAAGAAGAAGAAGAAGGGAGATGAAACCTCCAGGAAAATACATCTTAGATGGGATTGTCAAAAAAAAAAAAATAAACTAACCGTTGAATTCAAACAATCTTACCCATGTAGACAGATAAACAAAGTTAGCCTGTGTTATTCAGAAATTCTCGGACGGTTTTAAATTCCAGATTCTTATGGTACGTTGATAGCAATTTATTTATTCTATTTCAATTTATCTCTGACAAGAAAAGGTTCATTCGTTTGCAGACCTCTCCATGTTCTCTTTTATTACATCTCGCTACCTCAGGCCAAAAAATAACTTTCTTTTTTTTTCTTACGTTTGGATGGGTAAAGTGTTGACGTTCAAATTCAAAAAAAAAAGATAAAAGAACACCAAAAGAAGTAATACATATTGAATTAGATCATCCTTTCTATCTCTAATTAATCTTTTTATCTGTTCATATCTATCTATTTCTATTCATATATATATATATATATATATATAGGTGTGTGCGCATGCGCGCGCGTGTGTGTGTGTGTGTGTTCATCTCTTGCTAGCAAGCTTGCCAAGTCTGTTCATATTTATCTTTCTATCTAATTCTGTGCATCTATCTAAATATATATATATATATATGTGTGTGTGTGTGTGTGTGTGTGTGTGTGTTCTCATTTCTTGCTCGCTCGCTAGCAATCTAAATCTGTTCATATCTATCTATCCATCTATCTAATTCTTCAAACCACTTTCTCTCTCTCTCTCTCCCTCACTCTCCTCTCTCTCTCTCTCTCTCTCTCTCTATATATATATATATATATATATATGTAGTGTGTGTTCATTCTTTGCAAGCTAGTTCGTTATCTAAATCTGTAATATCTATCAATGTCGCTCGCTATCTATGTACGAAGGCCATTGAAAAGTTTCTAAGACTCACCCAGATTTTATATTTATCATACACTTCTCACGAATGTGTGAACATCACTAGAACAGAAATTATTAGAGGAATCTAAATTAGTTTTTTTTTCTTGTTTTAGTAGAAATGATGTGTTGCCACAAAAGATTCAGCAATGTCTCTTCCCTTCTAAACGAGTCCTAGAAATCTTTGAATAACCCACATGTCTTTCTAAGTCTGTCCATATCTATCGATCTATGGCCTGTGTTTCTAGTGGGTAGAGTGTTCACCAATTGATCGGAAGAACGGGGTTTAATCTCAGGTAGAGTCATAAGAAAGACGCAAAAATGGCACTTGATGCCTCCTGGCTTAACACTCAGCATCATAATGTAGGGATCAAGGGTAAAGTGGAGCAATCCATGGAAAGGAGTAGCGCCCTCCTCTACATCTTGGTGTAGCAGCCTAATGAAAAGGTGAAAAGGAGCCTCCGATTGCCCAAGACTAAGATCACCAACTTTACTTTACTTTTATATATATATATATATATATATATATATATATATGTGTGTGTGTGTGTGTGTGTCTTTTGATATCTATCGATCTAAATTTGTTGATATCTATCCATCTCTTGCGGAGTCCCTCTGATATAGTGGCTAACTGACTGGACTGCGACATCGTAGTAAGCGAATTTCAGTTGGACTATTTTATTCACTTTCGGATAAATAACATCGAGAAAAGTATTAAATCCCTCATTCTACTGTTCCACTGCAAGGAGAGATTTGGCATCAAATGACCCACGAAGTTTGATATGGCATTAAACAACAAAAACAAACAAACCCGGTGCGGTTTTCCATCTCTGCGCATTTTTATCTGTCTACATCGCAGTCTTTTCACATATATTAATCAAAATTCTTTTTTGGTTCGAAAACCAATAAACAATCGTATAGAATGAACTGAAAACTCACCAAAGAAAATCTAATGATGTTAGTGCTTCTTTTCAACGTGACTGCCAAGAGGATCAAATCACTACAGGATATCCAGGTTAATATAATGGCTGCAGCATAGACAGATGGTCAGAAAATCATAGTATTTATAAGGACGATAGATAGATTGATAGATAGATGTGAGAATAGACTGACAGGGATAAAATGAACGAACGAACTAACGAAAGAAAGAAAGAACTATCAAGTCGCTGCGTCTCTTCTGGACGCCATCTTGTTCTTCGGTCGGTCGGTGTCTTCTGTCTTCATCTCCCGTTGATTTATGTTCTTCTTTGCTCTGAAGAAGAATAATGCAGATGGTTTTGTGCGCACACTTATTTTATTTCTTCAATGACTTACATTTTACTCGTTTGTGAATACGAGGAGCCATTTATGTCAGAGTACTGATGGAAATTATCAACCGTTTGGCTTGGGCAATTCTCCGCTAACAAAGTTGACGACAGTAGTCGAGGGTAATCCGAAGGTTCTCTTTTCGATTGCTACAACACCTAGGTGTAGGAGAAGGCGCTACTCCTTTCCCAGGATTGACCCACTTTACCCTTGATCTATACCATATAATTCTGAGTATTAAGCAAGAAGGCATCAAGTACCAGTTTTAAAGTCTTTGGTATGACTCGACCTGGTATTGAACCCAGGTCTCCCGGGCCATTAGCGGACACTCAAACCATTATGCCAGTATATGCCGGTATATTCTACTACTAGACTTTCTTGGGTCATTCGATGATGTGACTTTCTTTTACAATTAAAACCACGCTATAAAATGATTAAACTGTCACTTAAACGGATTGACAGACAATTGTTTTCGCAACCTTTTCTAACCATCTATACGACATTCCAATCAATTATTTAATGCTAATAACTCAGCCTTTTCCTGCAATCATCTATCTATATATGTATATATATATATCTATATATATTATATATATATATATATATATATATATATATATATATATATATATATATATATATATATATATATATATATACAGTTCAGATCTACCTTTATATATTTCTCTCTTCAGATTCCTCTATCCATCTATTAATCTATCTCGTATTGGTTATTACTTTTATCAAATTATAATTATTTATCGATCCATCTCTTTTGCAGTACCCTTCTCTGTCTGTCTGTCTGTCTGTCTCTCTCTCTCTCTATATATATATATATACATATATATATTCTTATATTACCCAAACAAAGTTAGCCGGTGGTGGGAATCATTCTATTTAAGCATTTTCGTTCCTCAATATCCATGTAATTCAATATCCAATAGAGAGCTCAATATAGAATAATAATAAATTAAAATACAGAGCAAATAATTCCATATAAAAGAAAAGCTTTTAAAATCACTCATATTTGTTTGTAATAATATTTATTTCAGCAGAAATTTATCATCATTTCTTTGTTTGAAGCTGCAGATCTAATATTTTTAAAAATAATGTGTCTACTAAAATGAATATTATCACCAACTAATATGAGTGATTTTTAAATATTTTTATTTTATGTTGAATATATATATATATATATATATATATATATATATATATATATATATATATATATATATATATATATATATATATATATATATAATTAGAAACCATCAACAAAACGTCATTTGGCTATTATAAATCTATTGCAGCTGACAAAGAGAAACCAGCCTTTTCAGATAGCCATCACACAAAGAAGAGAATTTTTAAAATATTTTTCTATGGACATTTTTTTAAAAAGAAAGGGAGGTAACAAAAACGTATGGGCTAGAAGTTAGTATCAAAAACGGATGTAATGTCCTTTCTGGCGTTATGTATCTTTATGTATCAAATGATTTTCTATTTTATTTTTAGAAACAAAATCTCTCTTTTTATTTAGTTATTCATTAAGAAAAATGTGGTCATTCACACTATTACTAATATCAAACTTAACTTGTTTAGTCAAAAAAAATTATAGGTTTTATTCGATTTCCATTTAAAATAAAAATTTAGTCCTTATTTAATTTCGTAATATTTTTTCTTTTCGTCCCCACCCTTTTTGAGTAAGTAAGATTCCAATGAAAAAAAATGTTTCTCTCCATTGTGTGTTGAGTATCTGAAGAAGCTGGTTTCTTTTTGCCTGCCAAAATAAATTTATAATAGCCTAATTAATAAGTGCATAATCGGTGCCCGTGGTGTAATGGTTATCGTCATAGGAAATGGACACGGCAACACGAGTTCAAATCCTGGACGAGAGTGATAGCATTCCACATAGCACTAATACACTTGGGAAAGGTATGAATCCAATTATTCTCCCTCCAACTATGGGTAAATAGTAGGGCAGACTAGGTTCTTCAGCCTTGGTTAGGCAACTAGTCTAGGCGAAGGAAAACTCTGAATTCAAACCTGTTAAACTCCGCTTAAAAAAATTGCCCTTGTGTCATATCCTGCCCGAGCGGAGGGGTTGGGTAAATAGGATAATAGCTTAATGACGGTTTGTTGAACTTTTTCAAGTATATAAAAATTTGATCAGTAAGAAATTTATATATCAATTATCATACACTGAGCACTCCTGAAGATTTATAAGAATCCTCTAATGTATTTTCAAATAGAAGTAGTCCCAAGATATTTTCTTTGTATATATATATATGTATATATTACAATAATATATAGTTTTCACTATATCACTCGGTGAGTTTGTGGCATACCAAAGGCGGTATAACTTGGAAAGTGCTCAATATCTGTGATAGAGCTATTATAGAACATTAAAGCTATTGTCACAAATAGGGATCTATGCTATTAAATGTAAATAAAAACCAATATATATTTATTCATTATATATATATATATATATATTGCACTTGAAAAAAGAATTTGCTAAGTGCATAATCGGATCTTCTCTCGTGTTCCTACCAACGTTTATGCTATTGAGTTTGAATGCAAACAACTGTTAACGACTGAGAATTCTAAATGTACATTCTGTTGCCCTAACAGACAAAATATTGAAGTCCTTGCTCTAATAGAACATCTGAGTGAGTAAATATAAAGTGAAAATGGTGGAATAATGTTTCCTGCTGTTAAATCGCAAGAAGCATTGTTTGATCTCAGGATCAAATCATGCGAAAGTCATGCTGCGCTATTCACTTTAATGAAATAGCTACAATATAGGTATGCGGCCAAAAATTCAGATCATTAATCAAAGCAAGACGAAGATACACAGACCGTGAGATATAAAGGCAGGGCCGAGAAACAATGGTATGAGGTACTTAATATCTTGCCGCGCACATAGATAAGGTTACTATTAAATGAATACAATGATATGTCGCTGATATAAATTGTAATTGAAAGACGTCATTTAAGAGAGCGAATCAGATACAATAATTATAGGAAGTTGTCTTTTCCGGAAGTGGAAAGATCAGGAGAGACGACTGACCGAGACGTATATGAATAATAAAATACACGTAGACAGAGTGGTTCTCGAAGAATTCATCTTGAAACAATGAATAAATCATTAATATCTCATTCAAGATAGTACTTCTTTGTTTGTACTCTAATCAAATTCCAACTATTTCGCTGGAGCTTGAGAATCCGCCCTATGCATATACACGTGGAGGTAAGACCCCTTTCAACCAGTTTTCTATATGTAATATAATGGCCGAGGGATTTCGCTTTATATATCTTGCCTTTCGGTTTAGTTAGGCTGACAACATTTCCCATAACGCATGGGTTAGTTAGGTGCAACATGAGCGCAGGTGTTCACGCGCGTGCAGGTAGGATGTGTCATTCACAGATCTCAGCGTGGGCTGAGATTTGAGAAAAGTCAGTTGAGTTCTAGCTTCCGAAGAAGACGTTTGACTGTCAGAGCTCGCCGAGGCCTTGCGGCGGGTGCCGCACGTGGTTTGAGGTAGATGGAAAAGTCAGCATAGAAAGATTATGTTGAAAAACCTTTTAACTCAAAGGTAATAAAAAGTTTCATACCTGAACTAAGAAGTCGTAAAGTTTTTCGTGTTTCAGGATTCCTATGTTATATATATATATATATATATATATATATATATATATATATATATAAGTTATGAACATTCTATGTAGGTTTCACATATCTGTATCATGGGTATGTTATATGACACTAAACCATCTCCTGGTGAGGTTTAAGTTCTGGAGCATTGAGGAATGTGGAATATTCCTACATTGCAGTTAGTCTCAGGTCGACTCTGACCCAAATTCGTAGCATCTGTTAGGGCCCTTTTTGTGGGGTTAAATAAAAGTATGTAATCATCTTTTAAATTTGCAACCATCTCACTGCGTGCAAACAAGTGAGCCCTAACTTGTTTAAAAAATGTAACTTAAAAACTATTCGTTTTCAAATTATATGTATTTCATATACACATAATTGCATAAAAAGGATTTGGCATTAAATAACCAATAAGAATTGATTAATTCGATAATTCGATAACGCTCTAATAGTAAATGCAAACCGAAAACTATGATGTGCAAGTGTGCATGTGAGCATGTGCACATGTGCATGTGCGCATGCTATGTGTGTGTCTGTGTGTGTGTATGTGTGTGTGTATGTGTGTGTGTTAACTCACAAATCTCTCTTTCGCTACGTAGAGTTTCAGGCCGTCACTTTCCCCAGTTGAGGAATTTATTGCTCATCTTAGGATTGTGTCAACGGGAAACACCGAATAGTGAAAGTGTTATCCTTGATATTCACACACAGACGAGCGCATGCACGCTGAAGCACATCCATACACACATTAATTTTTTTAGATTAATATCGATGTATACTAGTGATGTAATGAAAGGGTACCTTATTATTGCAAACCACCTCGTACCAGATTAAGCTGAGTTGTATCTAACATCGATATTAGTGATGTTCAAAAAACTCATTGTGCATATATATATAAATATAAGTGTGTGTGTGTGTGTGTGTGTGTGTGTGTGTGTGTGTGTGTGTGTGTGTGTGTGCGGGTATGTATGGAATGGGTGAAAGAGAGAGAGAGAGAGAGAGAGATAGAGAGAGAAAGAGATAATATTGAGAAACTTTTGGGGGAATTTAATCTAACATTGTCACACAGACAAATGTTCAGTTGGTTGAGTGGTTGGGTTTTATGGCATATCGACCTTTGTACGTTATTTAACGCCAAATCGGTTTTTATGTAAATAATCAGTTCTATTTAAAACATTTCAGTTTAGCATGAGTACACAGTTTACTTGTCAAAAACCTTTCTATTTCAAGCAATTCAGTTTAGTGTAAGTACAGTTTCAATGTCAAAAACAGTTCAATTTCAAACAATTCACCTTAGCATAAGCACACTGTTTAAATGTAAATACAGTTTAATTATGAAAAACATACCTATTTCTTAGCTATTCAGGTTTGTCAAGCAGTTATAATTCAGCTAATTCAGTTTAGTATAAATATAGATTTTGTTTATACGCAGTTAAATGTCAAAACAGTTCTATATTAAACGGTTCAGTTTAGTGTAAATACAGTTTTACAGTCAAAAACAGTTCTATTTCAAATAATTCTGTTTTGCATAAGCACGCAGTTAAAAGTACGGTTTAATTGTCAAAAGCATTTTTATTTAAAACTATTCAGTTTAATTAAACAATTGAGTTTAGTAAAAGTATTCCGTTAGTTCTATTTAACCCATAGATAGGGTCCTATCAGGTGCTACCACGCCGGGCCAGAGTGAACCTGGGAGCAATGGCAATGAAGGGGTGCTCCGTATTCCCCAAAGCCCCAGCATTACTGGAACCTCACCATCAGATTGTTTAGAGTCATATCTAGGACACTCGTAATGGGGGGGTCTTACCTCTCTGCAGAGGTGCAGTCAGTGTATTTTACTGCCCCAGCCGACTGGGCAATACACAAAGTTAAATGTCAAAACAGTTTTATTTCAGATAATTCAGTTTAGCATAAGTACACAGTTTAGACGTCAAAACAGTTCTATTTCGAGCAATCCAGTTTAGCATAAGTACGCAGTTTAAATGTCAAAACAGTTCTTTTTTTAAGCAATTCAATTTAACATAAATACGCACATAAAATGCAAATATCAGTATTGTCAGGGAAGCACGTTTTAGTTCTTTTCAACCCATAGATAGGACCCTATCAGGTGCTACCACACAGGACCAGAATGGAGCTGGGAGTGATGGCAATAAAATGGTACTCCACATTCCCCAAAGCTCCAGCTTTACTTGAACCTCACCATCTGATTGTTTAGTCTCATACCAGGACACTCGTTGGGGAAGGGGTCTTAACCCTCTGCAGAGGTGCAGTCGGTGTATTCTTCAGCTCCAGCCGACTGGGCAAAGACAAATGTTTAGAAAGAAAATATATATATATGAAGTCCTATTGTCAAATGGGTCCATCTAATAATAATAATTTATTGACAATCATATGGTTTCAATTAATTATTCCGATCTAAAAATAATTCTTATTTCCTTGCACACATTACATTATGTATTCTAACCTAATACTAATAACTTTTCAAAAGAGATCCGAATGTGAGATCCTAACAGGTATTACCATTCCAGATTAAGGAAGACCTGCGAGTTATAGCAACGAGGGACAGTCAACACTAATCAGATCTTAATAACTGTATCCTAGCCAGTTTAGTGAAATATGCTGACGCATCGTTTTAGGGAAAGGAGGAGTTCATTCCTCCCTGAAGAAGACATGGTCAGTTTATTCAAATATTTTCTAATGTGGTTCTGATGAATGATAAAAGGTTCGTAACAGCTTTTAGAATATTATCCAAGATCATTTCTTCACAGAAACTGATAGGCTTTTTACGTCCATTATCTCTTCTTGGTTTGTGCCTGGATCACCGCAGGATGGTTTTGCTTGATGCTGTAGGTCAAACTATTTATATATGACACACGGCAGAACAATTTTCCCGACAGTATTTTTCGAAAACTTGACAATTTGTCCCTCGCCCCAGGCCATGTTTTTCCCCAGAGAAGAGTAGAATATATTTTAGTATTTCGGTAGCTTTTCTTTCAAGATTAAACGCTCAAAATTATCCAATTTTATAGACAATTTTAGACGTTAGTAAAAACTTACACAGGTTTGTTTCAAAGACCTATGGCGGTAAAGGGGAAACTGAGATTATAGAAAATTAACTCCTACAACAGACCATGATGATTTTTTTTCATTATGCTAAAAATAATAGATTTTTCCACTCATATTGGCGTAGAGGGTGAAAATGAGATTACAGACAACTAACACGGACAGTAAAACAGAAGAAATTGGTTTGGTTTCATAACATCTGAAGAAATAGATTTTTCCACTCATATTGGCATGGGAAAGGTATACCTGAGATGACAGATAACGTGCACGAATATAGAATCATAGAAAATGCTTGAGAGTGGATATTTGAATAAATAGAAATTATATTTACAATTTCGTTGAATATGATAAAAGTGTGTATTTTGCTTTTGTTTTCTAATTTGATAATCGTACGATTTTTGGGCGACTTCCCCATGAAAAACCATAAAAAGAAGACTAAAAACAGATTTTATCAAAAGCAAAAAGGGGAAAAAAAGAGAATTAACTAAAAATAAAAACGAAATTAAGGAAAATTTGCCACTGTAATATCTTTCCCTTATATTTAGTATAAATTTACATATCCCACAATATGCGTATACATTTTGACGAAATATAAAAAAAATAGCAGCCAATAACTTCTATTAAAGATCTTGATTATTACTGGTCAAAATCATGCCCTTACAAAGTATCAGTTTTAACCCGCAATGCCTCTTACAGAATGTAATGACCTTTTTTTAGTCCTTGAGGTTTAGAACACTGCTGTAGACAGTCGTTTATCCCTTTCCTTACACGGCATGAATCTTGGCTAAGAGAGCCAAGGTATTATCCGGTGCATGTTGACTTACAATAAACGGATGTCGTCACTCCATCTTTGGGCGAGTAATTAGCATATCCAAGAAAGACAATTTCCTTTACTCTTTCCGTACCGAACTCTATTGAAGGTCACATAGTCCAAAATTCGTTGCAAATCTTCCTGGTGAGGCCATAGTATAAAGATGTCCGCTATGTATCGCAGCCTCATGTTTGGCTTCATTAACGTTATTCTTAAAGATTGTTCCCCTCAGAAATATTTGTATACTAGCAAGACTTGTGGAAATTCCACTGAACGAAAAATAAACAAGAAAAGCTATTTAAATAACAAAGAATGTTTAGCAATTTTATTACATAAAAATTCTATCATTACTTTTGTAAAATATGTTAAAAATATACAATAACAATCTATATAATACTTAATGTACATACCATTTATTAGTGTAACGTTAGAGGTCAGGTCGAAAGTTGTCACGCACACAATACAAAACGACACTGTTTCATGATACGAACATTTCTTCCAACTAACTCTTTTTCATAGCCGCAAAACAAGAGAGATAGATTAAAGGAATTACTTCAGCCAATTAGATTGACAGATTGAACAAAGTGTGGGAGGCGAAAATATCGACAGAGACAGTTATTATGAGAGACGAAAAGTACGACCACAGACTTTACTTCTTCGTTGATCCGACCCCACCAGAGTACGTGCGCCGTCGGCTGCAGCCGATCCCAACTTCTGACTCCCCCGACTTGACTCTAACGCGCCGCCTCCAACTGACTCCGTGTCTTTTTAAATCTTCTTAAATATTTTCTTCTAATTATTCTCCTTACTTATGACTCAATTACACTTAATCACTAAAACGTTTTAGTGCTACGTCATTTTAAATATCAGCTGATATGTATTTAAATGCTTATCTTAATACATATTTTTCTTATAGCCGATTCTAAAACAAACCTGCCATGCTTTATTTTGATAGGAGCTGACATGCAAAAGTAAAGTAAGGTCTACGGATGTCCTGAACTTCAGTAATCGAAAACATGCAACTACGAGCTGCGGTTTTAGCTTGCACACAATTTATCCCTAAAAACTAAAGTGATTGATCAAAATCCCTAATTATATTTCAGTTAGTATATAATTTTACCAAAACATGATCATTATAAATTTGTATATTCTAGAGGTCCTCGGATCTTTCCTCTCCAGTTGTTGGGTTGCATTCGGTAGGCCGTTTTATCTCTGAGCGGTTCTGCCGGGTGTGCCTCGGCACTGGAGAGTTCCTCCGGCCTCAGGAGGCCACCCCAGGCTTTTACTCCCTTCGGGGGGTTAGGTTTATTGCCTGGCGCCTGAGGCACCCCCCGCCAAAAAAGGGGAATGCCGACGGGGTTGAAGGTATTTTTGACCTTGCCGGACGCGTGTGGGCTTCGGCCCTGAGACCGGACCCACCTTAAAACGGCCTTGTGCCATATTCTTGCGTTAGTGAGACGTATGATAAATATTCTATTTTGTGGATAATGCTATTATTAGTCGGAGGAATCTTCGGAGCGCTTTTTCTTTTTTCCCTTTTTTTAGCCTTCGACAACACGTTGTTGGAGCAAATCTGAATTTCAAAGCTCCTTGGATCCTTGGATATCATCATATCTTCAGCAAACCAATATACAATTCTTAATGTTTACTATGCTACTAAGTGAAGATATATGAGGCTAGCACAGAGCAATTCAAACGGATTTGAACAGAATGTTAGATCTGAAGAAGCAACATCTATGAAGAAGAGTATCCCAATTTACTAACAGGGAGTGTGGAAATATATGCAACTTGACTATGGGCAGATGTAGAAGAACATCCAACTGGGTCAAGAGATACTATTTACCAACCCCTCAACTCGGGCAGGATATGACACAAGGGCAATTTTTAAGCGGAGTTTAACACGTTTGAATCAGAGTTTTCCTTCTCCTAGACTAGTTGCCTCACCAAGGCTGAAGAACCTAGTCCGTCCTACAGGAGGGAGAATAAGGGGGTTCATACCTTTCCCAAGGGGATTTGCCCGAAAGTGAACGTAATAGCGCGACTGGAGTACGAACTCGCGTACTACGATTCCGCAGTTCATCGCTTTAACCATTACACCACGAGGACACCCCTGGGTCAAGAGATACGGTGGAAGAATATCCCACTTGGCTGCAGGAAGGGTATGTCGAAGAGAGTAATGTATGAACGAACGGACGAATAAAACGGGATTATTATATAGATGTGGAGGTGCCCGTGGTGTAATGGTTATCGTCGTAGGAAATGGACACGGCGATGCGAGTTAAAATCCTGGACGAGACTGATAGCATTTCACATAGCACCAATACCCTTAAGAAAGGTATGAATCCAACTATTCTCCCTCCAGCTACGGGTAAATTGTAGGGAAGACTGAATTCTTCAGCCTTGGTGGGGCAACTAGTGTAGGAGAAGGAAAACTCTGAATTCCAACCTGTTAAACTCCGCTTAAAAATTGACCTTGTGTCATATCCTGCCTGAGTAGAGGGATTGGTAAATATGAATATGATTATATAGATGTTTCCCATCATCGGAAATAATGGTAACCCACAGTCAAACTTATTAAATATCAGAACTCAAGTAGAATTACAATGTCTCAAATAAAATTGTAACTCTCTGAATGTGTTCTTCAAAGTACTGTAATTACTTGTCCATAATGCGTACACATCTATATCACGCACCTCCAACTTCTGGCTATGAACTTCTTGGAAAGAAATTCACAAGTATAATACGCACTGACTTTTTTGGAATTTGTTGCAGCTAAATTTAACCTACATTTAGCATTTGTTCTAATGTTATCAGTTCAGACGAACTAAAAATATGAAATCATAGAGTTTGGAACCATCTGGGGGAAAAAATGAACCTTTTTCCACAAAATTGCAGCAAGCTTTCAGCGAAAAAAAGCTCATAAGCTGAACAAAATTATGAACATTCTTACATATTAAGGGGGATATTTCTTTGTAAAGGTATAAAACACATTAGTTCGGACTAGAGGTATAATTTGCTGCCTGCCATATGGTCCTAGATATAGTGAAGCATGTGACCTGAAAATATTAATCATAAAGTTCTTGTGTATAATACGCCCCTCTTACTTTTTGGGCAAAAGAATCTAGAAAAATCGTCTGTCTTGTGCACAAATAGTTATACCACACAACATTGAACCTACAGGTGATATAGTTGGTTGGTTTGGTTTGGTTTGGTTTCTTTGTTTAATGGCATATCGACTCTTTTAGGTTATTTAATGCCAAAGCCATTCTCCTAGAAGAACAGTAGTGGTACTATTTAACTCATAGCTTGGAGGATAAGGGGGTCAATACATTTCCCAAGGGTATTTGCCCGAAAGTGAACGTACTAGCGCGACTGGAGTACGAACTCGCGTACTATGATTCCGCAGTCCATCGCTTTAACCCTTACACCACGAGAACACCCCATGATATATTTGGATTAGAGCAACTAACCACATACAAATCAATATAAGTACAGGTTCGAGAGACAGATAAAAAGAAATGCAGTTTCTTCCAAGCAGCGGTCGTGTTGATACTGCTATATGGATGCACTGCATGAACGCTAACTAAACGGATGGAGAAAAAGCTTGACGGCAACAACAGAAGAATGCTGCGAGCAATTTTGAACAAGTCCTGGAGGCAACACCCCACAAAACAACAGCTGTACGGCCACCTACCTCCCATCACGAAAACTATCAAAGTTAGACGAACCAGACATGCAGGACACTGCTGGAGAAGCAGGGATGATCTCATAAGTGATGTTCTCCTATGGACCCGAGCTAAAGCAAGGTGACCAGCGTTAACCTACATAAAGCAGCTCTGTGAGGATAAGGGATATAGCCCTGAGGACCTGCCAGAGGCGATGAACGATAGGGAGAGGTGGCGAGAGATGGTCAGGGATATCCGTGCTGGCGGCACGACATGATGATGATGATGAGTATTCTAATGAATCGTGATAAAAAAAAACAACTTTCCAGAAATAACAACGCAAAAAATGTGAATATGAACGTACATGGAACGCGATTTCCTAAACTTTAGGTATAAAATAACCCAAGAAGAGTTGAAATGCAGTTAAAATCAATCAGTCAAGAGAGCAGACACGTGCTATTTGCAGGTCAGACCTGGTTTTTAACCTTCAAAGAGTTGGAATTTCTTGTAAAACTCTGAATATTTTCCGGATCAATAAATGAAACATACGTTACAAGATTAATATAATTAATCATATAAAATCGATATAAGTTACAACTCTATAATAAGGGGTGCACGGACAATATTCAGATCCCATAATACATATGTATATACACACATATATATACACACACACACACAGAGGCACACACACACACACACACACATATATATATATATATATATATATACTCAATCCCTACATACAAATTTTAAACAGAGTTTAACAGGTTTGAATTCAGAGTTTCCATTCTCTTAGGTCAGTTGCCTTATCAAAGTCTAAGAGTATAGTCTACCAAACTATTTACCCCTAGTTTGAGAGAAAATGTTTGGAGTAATGTATTTCCCAATGGTATCAGCGCTATTTCAAAAGCAAACAACTTCATTCAGAATCTGAACATACACAGCAAACTGGCACAAAAGGAGAGTGAGTCTAGGCCTGACTGTGTAAGGAAGGTGATCCACTAGTAATTGTGCAAAAATTTAAAGTTTGATCATATTACCAAATAGTATATGCACAAACCAGAATCCGCCCTAGGACAATGAAACGTGCAAAATCTACTGTTTTTTTAAATAAAGACAGATCTTACAATCCCCTTCAGAAGACCAGATTTAGTATCGATTAACAAAAGAAACAACTTGTCATCAAATGGACAAACGAATGAAAGCGAAAAAAATAAACAGATACTTGGAATTTTGCTAGAGAAACGAATTGAAAAATAACGACAACGGTGAAACTACTTGTAGTTTGTGCACACGGAACGGTAGCCTAAGATTGTAAAAATGACTAGAAGAATTGGCGGGGAAAAATTGAGACCATCCAGATCACAACGTTGTCAAGATCTCCTAGAATACTTAGAAAAGTTCAGGAAACCTGAGAAGACTTGCTGTCACTCATATTCCAGCAATAGACGAGCTAAAGGTGACGTAAAAGGGCTGAAATATTAATAATAAAAGATTATCTCTTCATTAAACAGAAACTTCGTCACGAAAAAATCTGTACATATACAACTTAGTTATAAGAACCGCTGTTATTGCAAAAGCCTAAATCATACCAATGAATAAATAATCTTCGATAGGGACTCGTCTGAATTGTGATAAAGAAGAAACTAGAAATAAAAAGAAGAATATATGTCAAAATTAATAATAATAATAATAATAATAATAATAATAATAATAAGAAGAAGAAGAAGAAGAAGAAGAAGAAGAAGAAGAAGAGCCTGTCCAGAAAATTGGTTGGTTGGTTGAGTTTTATGGCATATCAAACTTTGTAGGTTATTCAACGCCAAATCCATTTTTATGCAAATAACCATTTCTATTTGAAACAATTCAGTTTAGCATGAGGACACAGTTTAAATGTGAAAAACATTTGTATTTCAAACTATTCATTTTATTCAAACAGTTCTAATTCAGCTAATTCAGTTCAGAATAAGTATATATTTTCTTTACACACAGTTAAATTTCAAAACAGTTCTATATATAACAATTAAGTTTAGTGTAAGTCGAGTTTCAATGTCAAAAACAGTTCCATTTCAAACAATCCAGTTAAGTATAAATGTAAGTATAGTTTAATAGTCAAAAACATTTTTATTTCAAAATATTCAGTTTAGTCAAACAGTTCTAATTCAAACAATTCAGGTTAGCATAAGTAATCGGTTATTTCTATTTAACCAATAAATAGGACCCTATCAGGTGCTACAATTCCGGGCCTGGGAGCAATGGCAATGAAGGGGTGCTCCGCATTCCCCAAACCTCCAGCATCACTGGAACCTCACCATCTGATCGTTTAGTGTCATATCTAGAATTCTCATTGTGGGGGTCTAACCCCTCTGCAGAGGTGCAGTAGGTGTATTCTACAGCCCCAGCCGACTGGGCAACCAGAAAATTGGTCCTATAAAATACTTAGGTTCTTTGAAATACAAACGTATCACTATATCTCTGACAGAAGATCAAAGTCAGCCTTAATTAGCAAGAAGGAAAGAACTTGTAATGTCGTGGATTTTACCGCTACAGCGGATCATAGAGTGAAAATAAAAGAAAACAAAAATATTGGCAAATTTCTTAATCTTGCTATAGAACAAAAAATTGTCGCGTAACATGTTGGTGACAGTGGTATTAATTGTAGTGGGAGCCTTTGGAACAGTCCTTAAGAAATTGGATATAGAGTCTGAGGGAACTGGATATAAGACTTTAAACCATCTGGAGCTTAGCCATACTAAAATCAGCTAGGATACTTGGAAAAGTCCTGGAGACCTGAGTAGACATGCTGTCTCTCAGACTTCAGTGAAAAATCACTAGTTATAATAGTTATAAAAAAACTCCAGGGGTAAAATAATAATAAATATAAATAATAATGATTCATTTAAAAATCAAATCTGCAACTAACAGAGTTTAAATCGATTAGAACAAACATCTCCTCGATAGATCGAAAGGTAGTTGACAGATTGAAAGATAGTTATGATTTAAGCTTCCGCGATACCGTTGATCAATTGGTAAAGCAGCTGATATTGATAACCAGACTCCTTTGATGTGAATGTGAGTTCAAGTCTCACTGTGAGAGTATTCTTTATGTTTCTAATTAGCCCTGCTTTTTGTTGCCGTACGAATAATGATTTGAATGAATCGCGAAATAAACCGTCTGAAATTTAAATATGAAAGAAGATATGAATCATAGCTCTTAATACTAGTAATTAATTCTCAACGCAAACTTTAATAAATATATGTACCTTTTTGTTCAATTATTGTATGTCGTATTTCAAGTAACTTCATAATATCATTTCAGACCAGATTTTAAATTTCCGATCAAAAATCTACTCTAACTTCCTCTTGCATTTTCAAAAAAAAACAAAAAAAAACATGAAGACTTACGCAAATGATGACCTATGTAAATATGGTTCCGTGGTGAAACAGTTAAACAGATGAAGTCGAATTCTACATAATGGTATTATTGACCAACTCTTGAAATTCCAAGTCAAGTGCTGCTAATTGCATTGCCTGTTTTATTTCCTGAGCAGCCCTTCATGATTGATGATTCTTGGAGATAGAAACCAATAAATGTATTTGGTCAATGTACCTTATACGCGGGTCATATAAGAAACTGGACCGAGCTGAAGTACTTTAGGACCTTTGAAAAGTATTCTATCAAGGGCCCGTAAGTACTTCAGCCCGGTCAGTCTATATCTAGAAATAATTTGGCCCGACGATATACCACAATTGGATCTCACAAAGGATGATGACTCAACAAAAAGACTTCGACAAAATATCGGTAAAATCATTATTTTCTACACTTACATAGTGCCACAGTACATTTCATATATATATATATATATATATATATATATATAGGCATAGTTTTCGCTCTTAAACATGTTTGATTAAAAAAGACATACTTCGTGTCTGCCTGTTCCATCTTTGATCCGTTCAAATCTCCAAATGCGTCGTTTGACTTTGGGATAGAATTAATCTAAGAAGTCACCGTATGTTTCCGAAGCAATTTCAGCCTCAACTGGAGCCATCTACGGGGTAGCGCATAATCAAATGACAAGCTTTTTTGTTGTATTATATATCTTCATTCAACACACACACACACACACACACACACACACACACACACACACACACATATATATATATATATATATATATATATATATATATATGCATAGCAGAAATACGTACACTGCAAAAGATTTCTTACAAAAAGTTGATTTTCTTCTAATCCAAAGGTATCAAGAATTTTAATGCTTCTTGTAGAACCATATACAATCACTTCATTGTATTGGCATTCCCAAGCAAAGAAACTGAATAAGTTAGAGTTGATCATCTTCTCTAGGTGGGGGAGGGGCTTGCCTGGATGCAATAAATGCTTAACAGGGCTATGTTTATTACTTGGCACCCGGGACACCCAAAAAAGATAATTCTGAGGGGGTCAAGCGGTTTTTTTTGGGGGGGGGGTTACAGCCACGTATCTCGATCTATAAAATATGATAATGACTTCATATCAAATCTGACTAGATGGTAAGTTGGATACATCCTTACTTCCAAGTCGACTCTGACCCGGATTGGTAATACATGTTATGGTCCTATCTATGGATAATTGATCTGTTTATAAACAATTCGTATTCGAAAAGCCAATGTACAAAAAACATCATAAGAAACAGCTAAACAAAAAATGTAAATAAGAGCATACAATAAATATTATTCTTGAAGCTCGAGGCATAAGTTGAAATGGCATTGAAATCAATCAGTCATACTAAAATAAATTGTATCAAATATATATATATATATATATATATATATATATATATATATATATATTGTTAGAAGAACTGTAGATAAAGGGTTTTTTTATATTAAAAACGAAATAGATGCTTTTATAGCAGAGCTGATGTAAAACCAAGCAGAATTATGGAATTGTTAAATGCCAAACTCTTATACAGGAAGTTAAAAGAGAGTGATCGAATAATGTAGTCAACGTAACAATTCTCTCTCCCTCTCTCAATATATATATCTATAGTCATCCACAGACAGATCTGTTTCGTTCTGTCAGAACTTATCAGTGTGGCTAGACATATTAGCTTCCCGTAGCTGGGATCGAAACCCGGTTGACTTAAACGCCATTCCAAGCCTCTAACCCTACAGCCACGAGGAGCCAGTAGCGTCGAAGTAAATTTTAAACGGTTATAAATCACAGTTACTATTGTTTACATACATCCGTTTAACGGCTACCGAGACCTCAATTCATATATGAAGAGACTTGCAATAAACGCTAATGGCAACACGATTACTTCATTCGCTGGAGAACTCAACCCTACGGGGGTAGGGGAGTATATATATATATATATATATATACACAATTCTAATGATATTGAGTAGTACCTCAGGTTGTCATAAAAACGAAATTTAAGTCCAGACAACGAGACCGATAAATAAATGTGCACATGTTTGTGCGCATGTTCATCAGCATTTTCCGGTTTGTAACTTGTGAGATTGTCACATAAGAAATAACTGGAATATTTGCAATGCAACTGAGATAATTTTTCCCGGTATAAGTTTTTGAACATATTTATATAATCACTATACTTTCACTTGAGAACACCTTATTGCAGTGTTGCAATATGTTTGCGTGTGGTGTGAGGACCATACAGGGCAACCAATTTGAGGGGAGGCCAATTTGGAGCCCGGCCAATGCTACAATTGTATCACTTTCTCGAGATCATCGAACAATGATGAGCAATCAGGTTCACTGACACGAGATTCTTTCTATTGAACGAGAATATTCTACATTAGTTGATGGTGAAGAGACCATAAAGGAATTTCCAATTCAAAAAGTTAGAAGTTTCTAGCCGTTCAATGATCATCATATTTTCGTTAAGAAAAATACCTATCCAATATTCTTTCATAATTGGGTGGAATAAAAATGAAAATCATTTGGCGTTTTTTTTTTGTGTTTTTTTTTATTACATTTTATTACTTTCAACTTTTCACATCATATGAGACCTAATTCTTTCAAAATTTGAATAGAATTAATAAATTCATTTTTTATATTATAATCATCTTCTGTCTCTTCAAGTATAAATTTTCATCATTATTAAAATATCAATCAATTCATCAATCAAATATAAATCTTTCATATACGCGTCTTTATTGCGGTCGAAGGTATGTAACGTTTAAGGTAGGAACGGCCAAATTGGCTACCGTATAGGGCAGCCAAAACCCCGACTACGCCACTGCCTTATTGATTTGAGAATTCTTTATGTTAAGAACAATTTCGTTAATTTTATGCTTTGATACATCTACGCCAAATATTTGTCGATAACACGTGTTTACTATTCCAAGTTTACTGCCAAAAATTGTTTGAATTATTTAATCTACATATCTAATTACATACACTGTGAGTTTTTGATGAAAATTCTCGGCTTAAACAAGTACTGAATGACCTTTCCACTGAGGCGTACATACAGAGTGTGACAGAAATATCGCCCACAATTTAAACTGTCAACTATCTGGAGCTAGTAAACTTAGGTCAGTGGCAATGATAGATCAATTTAGCAAATGTCTTGACATTTTTTTTTGTAGATATGATCAGAGAGCTTTTTGTGCTTATTTCATGTTACGTCAGAATGAGGTTGTTCCGGATAGAAAACTGATACTGCAATGGGTTGAAAATTCTATCTGGAACTATTACAGGTTCACCAGTCTTAAAAATGTTTCGAAAGTAAACGCACAGTAGACACCTTTCCATGCCATAATCCTTACAGATCCTATTAAAAAGCAGATGAAGACATTAGCTAATTGATGGATCATAGCCATCTAATTAAGATCCTGTGCACTACACAGATGACTGTTTAAAATGTGGGAAGCATTTCTGCTGTCCCTTGTAGATTCTAGGTACGGGTAAAATACTAGAACATAGTGGGCTTTTGGAAGGAATCAAGTCTTGGAAAAGTAAAAAACAAAAACAAAAAAACTCTGGTTTCAAAAGCTGATGAGTGTTGTTCGGGGGAATCTATGGTACATTAGAGCACCACTCTTCTCTTATCAGCTTATCCAAAAAGTGTGTTAGGCCCTACTCAAGCCTTCAACACTATAAACAAATGATCTGTGTTATTAACTCAGAGATTTACATCTTTAACATAACTGTTCGACACTCGTAGGTTAGCGATAAGAAGTGCGGCCAAATTTGAAAATTATTTGTGGGATCCGCTATCCAACAAAATTATTCCAAAGTCATTTTCTTTTGACAGCATCTCAAAATTATCTAGTATCTCAAGTGAAACTATTGACCGGAGGTATGTTTTAATCAGTTTTAGTTTTAAAACTAATTCTTTTACTTGTGCGAAGGCTCAGTTTAAACATTGTCCAGTCAGCTGGGGCTGTAGAATACACTGACTGCATCTCTGCATTGGGGTAAGACTCCCTCAAATAGTGTTCTGAATATGACACTAAACTATCTGTTTGTGAGGTTCCAGTAATGCTGGAGCTTTAGGGAATGCGGAGTATTCCTTCATTGCCATCCCTCCCAGGTTCACTCTGGCTCGGAGTGGTAGCACCTGATAGGGTCCTATCTATGGTTAAAAAGAACTAAACTGTGTAATTACGCAAAACTGAATTGTTGGAAATATAAAAATTTTTGACATTGCAACTGCGTACTTATGCTAAACTGAACAGTTTAATCTAGACTATTTTTAAATAGAACCAAACCATGTACTTATGCTAAACTGAATTGTTTGAAATTGAGCTGTTTTGACATTTAACTGAACAGTTTTGCCATTTAACTGTTTGTAAACAAAAACTATACTTATACTAAACTGAATTGCTTGAAATTTAATTCAGTGTTAAATGACCCGAAAGGGGTTGATTCGCCGTAAAACAAAGCAACTAACCAACTAATCAGTTTAAACAAACGGTAAAATTGATTTATCTTGGATCCTGGGGCAAACATACTTTGAGATCGACGGGAGATTCTATAATATATATATATATATATATATATGTGTGTGTGTGTGTGTGTGTGTGTGTGTGTGTGTGTGCATGCGCGTGTGTGTGTGTGTATACAAAGGTCATTCCATAAAAGAGGTCTATTTTGCGTAAGGAGTCGGCAATACGAAGTACTGTTTACAGATTAATCTTTTTCAATAAAATCAATAATGATGGGCCCTTTTAGGTCTCAGGAGAAAGTCGGACGAAGCTCTTGGTGGGAAAATCATGTTTAGTCCATTTGTAAAAATTTTTCACTAAAAGCTGTCTCTCCGTACATATCACATATCTTTACGAAAATGTCACATGGTTTGCACTCAACCACCAAAATTTAATATGAGACCTCTGTACAAGCTCAGAATATTCTTAATAGCCTAAACAGAAATATATATTTGCGGGATTAAGATGTTTTTTGCAATAAACTAATTCCCAAAATGCAGAGTTCATATTTATTGAAAAAAAAGAATGGCCTTCTTATATATCTATATATATATATATATATATATGCTTGTGTGTGTGTGTGTGTGTGTGTGTGTGTGTGTGTGTGTGTGTGTGTGCGTGCTTCACTAGACATATATAAATCTGGTCCATAAACCTACCTTTTGATATATTTGTCTGAAAGTAGATGTCACAGAAAAACTTATTTTCCTGTCCAACTTTATTCTTATATTTGAACTTATTTTCATACCACATATTTCTTGTACATTAATTTTCTTGATCAAATATAAAAATTATCTTGAACTTCTTTAAAGACAATATTCAATATTTTTAACCTTGGTACTTCACATTGTAAAATGGTTAACGAGCTTTAGGCTAAGAGATCATTGTTTGTGAGTTCTATTCTTACTTGGTTCCTCATCGTTTTGCCTTTTATTCATTTACCACATCCAAATAATCTTGAATTTTAACAACACAAGTAAAAGCAATTCAAACCTCTATGTTTTATTTTTATCTTAATTTTTATATTTGAGATCCTCTGATAGAAAAATAATAGAGTTACTAAATTACCAGATTAAATTAATTCTTGTGAAACACGGTGCACATCTAAAATAATATCAATGTTTAAACACCCTCAATATATTTATAAATGCATAAAGTTCAGCTAATTCGGCCTGTCGCGGATAATTGAAACCGCAGTTAGCAATTCCGCGTGTGATGAAAACTTATCTAATTATTATCTAAAAAAATCTAATTAATATCCAAGCAAAATCTTTTTAATATCTATTTCTCAGTTCCGCATTAACACCATCGGATACAAGAAAACCTCAACAATATCTATGAATTCACACACGCGCGCACACGCACTTCCTCGACATACATACACAGAGATACACACATATGTGTACATAAACACTCGCACACACACATATACACAAGTGCATCATTATCAATTTGACACAATCGCCTTTTATGTATCCAGTTTATATTTTTTTAAACTGTCCTCAAGCGAAAACCGTAAACATTCCATATCCCTACGTATATATCTTTCTGTTTTAACCATCGGTTTTTCAATGCTACCTCATCTTTTTCTCTCTAATCAGTGTCATATCTTGCTTTCCACACATTAGCGCCATTTCTCGACTCCAACGTGTCTGATGAAACTTTAGCCCGTTCAGGGGGCACCTACCACGGACAGACACCGCCTCTGTACTCGACTGTTTTCTTTTGAGAAAATAATAAGATTTCTGTTTTTTGTATTTAGTTTTATTTGTTTATTTACTGATTTATTTATTTATTTGTTCTATGTTGAACATTTCTTTTCAAAAGTTTTTATTTACTTATTCATTTTTTTTTCTTTTTTAATTTATTTATTTATTTATTTATTTTGTACACGCGCCAACCACGCAAACTTACGAAAATATTACAATCGCCGAATTTGAACAATTTATTCGACGCTATTTTTTCCGACCAATTTAATTGCCGACACAAGTAGATTCAAATTTCTCTTCTGGGCGCCTTTCAAGATGTAATCCTGTATACGTCGATCAAAGAGATGTGCTCAGCATAACGGTTATCACAGTGAGAAAATAGAATCGGGGATCCGAGTTCAATTCCTGGACGAGGCTGCTTGCGCTAATGCTCTGAGAAAAAGAAGAAATTCATCTCTTTTCCATCCAGCAATAGGTAAAAATACAATGGTGACTAAAAGTTTCAAGTTTATTTAGCAGTTTCCATGTAATATATATATATATATATATATACCAGTATGAGGGTGCCGAAAACCTTCACTACGGGCAGAATGCGACACAGGGTCAATTTTTAAGCGGAGTAAAACTGATTTGAATTTTTTCTTCTCTTAGACTTGTTGCCTGACCAAGCTTAAAGAAGTCTTCTCAATTACTTACTCATAGTATGTATATATATATATATATATAAGCAAAGTTGGCGACTTTAGTCGAGGGTGACTCGAAGGCTCCCTTTTCAATAACTACCACACATTGGCGTAGGGGAGGGCGCTACTCAATTCCCTGGATTGCTCCACTTTACCCTTGATCCTTATCTTACAATGCTGAGGGTTAAGCAAGGTGGCATCAAATACCACTTTCTGAGTCTTTGGTATGACTCGACCTGGGATAGAACTTCGGTCTCCCGGACCATGGGCGAACACAACCATCATAGATATCATCATCATCATATCGTGCTGGTAGCACGGATATCCCTGACCCTCTCTCGCCACTCCTCCCTATAGTTCATTGCCCTAGGTAGGTCTTCAGGACAACATCCTGTATCCTCACATAGCTGCTGAATGTACGTTCGAGCTGGTCGCCCTGCTTTTGCGCGGCCATGTGTGGGGATCCATAAGAGTACATCTCTTATGAGTTCATCTCTGCTTCTCCAGCAGTGTCCTGCATGTCTGGTTCGTCTAACTTGAATAGTTTTCGTGATAGGGGGCAGGTGGCCGTACAGTTGGTGTCTTCTGGGGTGTTGCTGCCAGGACTTGTTCAGGATTGCACGCAGCATTCTTGTATAATTGCCATCTAGTTTCTTCTCCAGCCGTTTTGTTAGCGTCCATGTAGTGCATCCATATAGCAGTATCGATGTGACCGCTGCCTGGAAGAAACTGCGTTTCATTTTATCGGTTAGGTCTGATTTCCATATAATCGATAGCCTATTGATAGCTGTCCATGCTTTCGTTAGCCTCGTTTCGATGTCCTTTTCGGTTGATTCGACGCTGCTTCCTAGGTACGTGAATTTGTCTACTAGTTTAAGTGGGGTTCCTTCTAGAGTGGAGATGTCCCCCGTTTGGTTATAGCACATATATTCCGTTTTGTGTGCCCCACATGTTACCATCATATTACAATTTAACGCAGAATATATTCCAATATAAGAACCCTATTATTGCATAATACACCATTGTACTTAACAATATACCATGTCTCTTAACACCATGATATTATTCTTACGTTCTAAATCCAGCATCGACTTCGTCTATTAGACTTACATGTCAAATTAAAAATTCATTTTCTTCATAATGAAATGATGATGACAGATTTGTTACTTAGTTAAAATGATCACGACACACAATAAAAAATCTTTATTCGGCCAAATCCTCGACCGTCTCAAGACATCCGCTACACATTGCTGCACATATATTCAGGAGACAATCTCAAATCTGGGACGCATTTATCATCTTACACATACTCACATATACTAACAATCACATATAGGTCCACACACAATAATACGCAAATATAATCCACACACACACACACACACACACACATGCACAAAGAGTTCTACGCAATTCTAACGTAAACATTCTATTGAGTGATTTTTTTTTCGATTGTTTTCGTTTTCTCCAAAATCTCTCTTTTTCTGCTAGATGATTGTCGTATAAAGATGGGATAAAACAAGTCGTCGTAGATATGCATCTGTGCTATTAAATATATATAAAAACTAATTCATATTTATTATATATATATATATATATATGGAGAGGCAGATATACCTACCAAATTTTGAACTGTCACCTCAGTGGTGAAAGAGAATTTAGACAAATGGCAAGGATATCTCCCTCTCGCTAACGTAATGCCTAACCTTTTTTAGAGGTGCGATCAATTACGATCATGGGGTGGAACGGTGCTTAGACTTATTCTGTTTCGGATAGAAAATCGATGCAGTCATAGACTGAAAATCGTATCCGGAACAGTATTATTCGGACTTTACATGAAATGAATACTAAAAGCTCTTGGTGTAGCAATTACGCATTTCCAAGTCTTACAAAGAAACTTTTCAACGGCAAACGCACGGTGTTCATTGATCCAAGTCATGAACGTAACTGATCATATCTTAAAATGGTGATGAGATATTAGCTAGATGGAGCAATCATTACCACTGGTCTATGATCCCTTGAATCACACAAGTGACTGTTTAAAATATGGGAGGTATCTCTGTTGCATCCAGCAATAACATAAAGTCGTGTTGATAGCACAGAGGTCTTTGAATCTCTCTCTCTCTCTCTCTCTCTCTCTCTCTCTCTCCATCCCTATCATGCATTGACCCAAGTAACTACCCTAGGCTACATCTGGTGTCCACACTGAACAGATGTTTATCAGTCCTTGTTGGTCGGCCAGCATTGGTTTGTCCATGTTTAGAAGTCAATAGTTGAACGTCACGTATAAGTTCGTCTTTATTCTCACGTTTTGCTCTTGTTACTTAGATAATCTGGGAGATGGAAGACATGTGGCCATATAATTTCTGATTTGTGAACAGCTGCTTCCAGGAATTATTCAAAACAGTACGTAGCAATTTTTTTTTAATATACACCTGCCCAAACCGTATCCCAGCTGTATAGCCTGGAACAGTCAGTAAGAGGCATTATCTCAACATTAACACATATAAAACAGAATTATTGTGTTTTAAACAAGTGGAGCCATCTCTACTTTAAGTGGCAAGTTTCGGAAATTAGTAATCCAGTTGATATACCACAACAGCAATATCTCATCTATGAAAAGCGGTGTCAGCATCCCACATTAGGAAGGTGTGGTCTGTTATTGACAGGTTGATGATCATATGGAAAAATAATCACTCTGATAATTTTTTTTTCATCATACAACGTGTGAAAGCACGAGCGATATCCTAACCCCATCAGCCGCCAACCAGGGTGATAACACAGTTTCGACAGCTCAAGACAAGGTATTTAAAAGAAATATATATCTATATTTCTTTTAAATACCCTGTCCGGTGGCAAAAGCTGCTTGGTAGCACCAGGAGTGTCAGTACCGTCTTGAGAGAGGAAATTAACAGGAGATAACTGAGAACTGATATCCATTTAACATGGTTCGTGGAACTAGAACAGTCTACCCTGGCAAGCGAAATAAAGGGTTAAGTTCGACATTCCAACCACGTGAAGAAGGCCGGAGCGTACAACGGCCGAAACGTAGTGATAAGCATGGCGACAAAGATGAGGACACTCGTCCGAAAAAAGTAAATAATATATATATATATTCCTGATCAATGGAACGCCTTATTGTTACTTTTTAGATCAGGTAGATTCACAGTGAAATTCGTCACATCGTATATCATATAAGAGCCATCAATTAATTCTTACTTCATATCATTTTAGTTAAGAATGCTCTTGTTCTGGAAAACTTACATTTACTTTTTTATAAGCATTGTAATTATCATCATTTTCCCCCTTTACTTATAAGATGCTATACTTGTGATTTTCCACTTCTTTGCAGTACGAGTGTGACTTTTATCTTGCTTTTTTCATATATACCTAGATAAGGTAGAACTATTCCCATAATATATCCTGGAAGCAGACCTCCTGTTGTTGCTATATCCATGCTTTTCTGGCTACTATGTGGCACCAATATACCCTCTAGGAATGTTACTACACGTTTTTAGGTTGCTTGACAGAACTTGGAGTTTGTTCGACATCGTTCATCTGAAGGAGTTGCGAGTACCCGAGGTGTAATGGCTAAAGTGCTGGACTACGAAATCGTAGTAAGCGAGTTCGAACTCTAGTCGTACTATCACATTCAATTTTGGACTAATATCCTGGAAAAGGTATGAACCCCTTTATCCCCCTACATTCTGGGTTAAATAGTACCATTGTAACATATTGACCCCGGCCAAGCTGTCAGAAGAAGAAATGCACCTGTGTAAATAACAGGTTCATCCGGTCGAAGATATCAGGGGATAACCTTGACTGTCGACGGGTTGAATTGAGTACAAATGTGACGCTCACAAGAGGCAGGTTGGCGTCAAATAATTATATAACCCGAATGCGACAAAGAACGGGTTTCTAAAAAACTGTGTCCGCTCGTCTTTATTGTGTTGAATATGTTTCTACATGCATCTGCATATGAGTATGTAACACCACTGCTGTTTTTCAACAACAACAGATTTTGTATAAAATAATCAACGAAGGTTGATATGCCATTAACATAAAATAACAAACCAAACGTCGAAAGGACTGTAATATCTGTCTGCATTTTCTGAAAATCTCAAGATTGGCTGCTTGTAGTTATATTATATCTATATTGTATGTGTGTGTTATTTATTTAGTTCATTCGAAGCTGATTTCAGTATTTTATCTAATTTGTGATTTAGAAGTATCTGTAAATTGACAAAAATGCCTTCAATTATAATTCTTAAAGCTGTGTTATATGGTGATTAATTGAATGGTTTGTGTTTTATGGCATATTAACTCTTGCAGGTTATTCAATGCCTAATTCAGATATATATATATATATATATATATATATATATATATATATATATATATATATATATGATTTGTAAACGAACAGTTTGTACCTCATTTGTTTACACGTAGTAAAATGGTTTCTAGTATTATTATCAAAAAGTTAATAATTCTACTTGATATTAGTGATTTATTTGCGGAGTTAAACTGGATTCAAAACTGGTATCTAATACTAATAATTATATTTAATATTAATCATTTGCTTGCACGCTGTTAACTGTTTTCAAGTAACTCAACGTGATTGACCCTCAACAACCACCTTCTAGCACCTTCAAAAAGGTTCGGTTTGGTTTTTGCCACTAGAGCAATATGAATACCGTTGGGACAATCATATTAGTTGCAAGGGCTTGACCTGACCTACCGATTGATCGGTTTGAGCCGCTCTGACAGTCCGTTTAGCCCAGTAAGGGCCAAAGTGGAAGGTTGCAGGTCATCTAATCACTTTGGCTGCTGGGTGACGGACTGTTTAGCGACCAAGAATGAAAAGCAATATGAAAGTCATGAAACTAATATCATTTTGTTGAATGTGGTTTAATTTTATAAGAATCAAGCGTAATGCTTCTGCAGACTTAAATACTTCTTATTGCTTTGGTAGGGCGAGGAAGCGATTCTGGCTCCAAAAAGACCTTTCCATAAAAGCTAAATATTCAATGTAACGAGCTATAGATTTCTCAACCCTCAAGTATGGCGCATAAATTTTGACCGTCTACAAAGCTGATACTCAAAGACTTTACGTCTATATGATGCGTTACTTGCTCAAAATTCTAAAGGTCAAATAGTGGCAGCATATCCTAAATGAATTCCTTCTGCAGAATTCAAAACTCCCTGGAATGTACGGTATACTCGCCCAGTGCAAGCTAAGATGAGGTGGACACTTGAACAGACTCGAGGAAAGCATTTTGCCAAAAAAAATTATTAACTCTCTACTTAAAGAAAGGCATGTACATAAAAACTCAAGTATAAAGAAATCATTAAAATAAACCTGGGGTCATGAACATTCCTATATACAATTGGTAATACCTGTCCAAAAATCCATCCCAGTTGGCTGAGGCTGTAGAATACACTGACTGCATCCCACTTTCCACGAGTATCCTGCATATATGACATTAAACAGTCTGATAGTGAGGCTCAATTAATGCTGTAATTTCGTAGAATGTAGAGAATACCCCTTCATTACCATCACTCCCAGGTTCACTAGAGCTCGGAGTAGAAACACCTTATAAGGTCCCATCTATGAGTAAAATAGAAGTGTTTTATATCTAAACCGAGTGCAAACAAAAAACTTAAGCTAAATTGAATTGTTTAAAAAAGAACTGTTTGATCATTTAACAGTATGGAAAAAAAATGATTGATGTTTAATTGAATTGTTAGTGATACATAGCAATACTTGGAACCATTTAACTTTGTTGTCTTATGTTTATAAATCATATGTATCTAATATATGAATAAACCGGATTTGGCATTAAATAACCAACACTGTTTGATATGCCACCAGACCAAACCAAACTGTCCAGAAATTGAAAAAACAGGATAAAAAAAGATGCTATGAATAACTGGTAGTGCTGTCAATGAATACAAACACTATATTCCAGTGAACAGCAATATATTTTTATATCGTCAGGACATCACTAATTAAATATCTAAACGCGATTGCTTTTATTTTAAATTTACCGTTTTTACATCTACAAAAATTCTGTCCTTTCGTAATTAATACTTTTTTACATCATTCTGCACGTCTTTTCAAGTTGACAACAATTACAATTAATTAACAAGTGATATATATATATATATATATAATATATATATATATATATAATTGAAATAAATCCTTCGGTATATAAATGTGAACAAGCAAAATATTCAAAGGACGCACTTTTATTTATAAAAAAAAATATTTCAAGTTCCGTTTTTTTGTTATTTTCTTTTTAATTAGCCATCTTCGGGTCTTATATGACAGGTGTAAAGTGCTTCATCTGTTTTTTTATATGATATATTGCACACACACACACACACACACACACACACACACACACACACACACACACACACACACGTATATGAATATACATATGCATGTAAGTATATGTGCGTCTGAGTGTCCGTGTTGCGTGTGAGGAGGCGCGCTTAGAATAGCGTTTATCGTTTTTGGAAATAGAATCGGTGACTCGTGTCCAAGTGGTGAACAAGTCTGTCTACATTTCACTTCACGCAAATAACCAAGTATAAAGCCTGAATCTATTGCTTCTCATTCCAGATATGATTAAATAGTAGGACCAACTTGGTTTTTTAGTTTTGTTTAGGAAACCAATCTACAAGAATAAAAACTCAGATTTTAAACTGGCTTTAGTCCGCTTAAAAATTGATCTGGTGTCACATCCTGCCCGGCACGAAAGCTAAACACACATACACACACGCACACACACACACGCGCACACTCACACACCCCTTACCTACCTATATACATATATATATACATATATGTATATTTTTTATGTTGGTGATAAATTTTGACAAAAATAATTCTGCAATTTTTTTCAATCTTTTAAAGGATTCAATATTTCCCTAAAATAAATAATATGCAGGTATAAAACCTAAAATTTTGAAAACTGCTAAATAATTTTAAAGTTTTCATTTGAGTTTTAAAAGGAAAAGGATAAAATCTTCAGATTTTATGAATGCTACAATTTTTACTGTAAAGGTTTTAAAATTCTATATACAGTTATATAGGCACCTATCCTCAGAGTCTGATAACGTAACAAAGCGGTCGCAATTGACATTAGAATTTATTCCGAACAACTCACCATCTCTGGGTAGCCCCATTATGGTGACAGATTAAGATGAGTTTTGTAGATATCTACTCCCGTATATTTGATACTTGCTGTAGGAATTTCCACTTGAAAAATACCAAGACGTGTAAGATCACCAAGTACTGTGAAACTAGCAACCACAGCAAATACCTATGGTGGCTTGAACGGCATCTGTTATCCGCATCGCAAACAAGAAAGCACAAGGATACTGTAAAACTCCTTGTAAAATCAACTGGATGCATAGAAACAGAATCCAAGAATCACCTTCTTGATTATTCAGACTGAGTCACCCACACAAAGGTAAATTCCCTCTCAAGCAAAGTACTCATCTCGGAATCACATCTTGAAGAAATTCTGACAGTGTCGATAAATATCTGCAGGAAATGAGGAACGTGAACTCTGGCCATTTAAAGCTATACGTACTAAACAAAACCCATCCGTTTGCAACGGTGATCGAAAATAGAATTCAATGGAAGAACTTTGATTCGGAGATTAAAAAAAAAAACTCTCCGTTTACACACGTGTATACTGAAAGGGTCATTGACAATATACAGAGTCAGTGTATGGAGTAGAGCCACTACAACTTCTATGGGGAAAGACAAAAGGACGAGAAACAATTAGGAAAGCCGTTGTGATTGGTACACCAAGTGTAAATAAAAGATGCTTGCCGACTGGGACAAAAATCCATACTATTCATGAATAGCAGAAAAGACATTGTAAGGAAACAATGAATAATTATCTCCTGAATGGTTGTGTCCGTTTGTTGCGTCGTGGAATGTCACATAACACTCAGAGAAACTAATTCTCGGCATCTTTTGTTTCCGTTATTTAAACAGTAGAGACATTAACTCCAGGTTTTGCAATGAACCAGTTAAGAAGCATGACGGCCGGGGAAGTCTCCGCGGTGTAGCGGCTAACGTGATTGACTGTGACACCGTTAATAATGAGTTCGAATTTCAATCGGTTTATTACGTTCATTTTCAGACTAATATCATAGGAATATGAAAACCCTTATTCTGCAGCTATGGGTTAAATTGCACCTCTACTGTCTTTCTTCAAGTATGACTGGCTTTGCCATCAAACAACCAAACCGAACCAAACAAAACGTAGCTATGGCTATCTTACTTCCCAGCATCATCCCAGAAGTTTAACAGGTTTGATTTCAGAGTTTTTCTTCTCTTAGACTGGTTGTCAAACAAAGGCCAAAAAATCCAGTCTGTCTGACTATTCACACATAGCTGAGGGAAGAACTGATGAATACCCTTATTCTGCAGCTATGGGTTGAAAAGCACCTCTACTGTCTTTCTTCAAGTATGACTGGCTTTTAATAACCCATGAAAATTGATTTGCCATCAAACAATCAAACCGAACGAAACAAAACGTAGCTATGGCTATTTTACTTCCCAGCACCAATAAATAAGCCCTTTTCCTATTTTCGACCCCCTTCTATATAATGCTTATTCATGGAACAGTATGTACCTATTTCTAGTGGTTAGGACACGTTTATATATTGTTTCTTCTTTATATCATTTACTTCTCCAAACATTATTATATATACTCAGAAAATATATATACATTTACCAAACAGTCAGCACGGAGAGGGTTTGACACAAGATCAGTTTTTTAAACGGAGATTTCATAGTTTTTCTTTTCTTTGACTGGTTGTCAAACCAAGGCCAAAGAATCCAGTCTGTCCGAATATTTACACATAGCTGAGGGAAGAACAGATGTATTCATGCCTTTCATATTGCTGGAGAGGGAATAGTTGTATTCATACCTTTCCTAAAAGTATTATTGCGATATGATATGCAATCAGCCTTGTACAGGATTTGAACTCGTGTCTCCGTGTAGATTTCCTACGACAGTAGCCATTACGCTACAGGCACCTCTAAATATACATTTTTTGGAGACGCGCTCAGAATAACGGCTATCGTCGTTGGAAATGGAATTGGTGATCCGAGTTCAAATCCTAAACTGTTTGTTTTACTTCACACTTTTGTAAGGCATGAATCAATTTCTTTTCTCACTGCTGTGGGTATATAGTAGGGTTCTTTAGCATTCAAGCTAAGAGGATAAAGAATTAAATTGAAACCAACTGTACACTGCATAAAAATTGACTTTGTGTCTCATTTTGCTCGTGTTGGAGAGGTTGAGGAGAGCGTGATTAGTGTAATGGTTATCTTCATAGGAAATGCAATTGATGAGCAGCGCTCAAATATTGGATGAGACAGTTTGGGTTTCAATTCCTGCTTATGGCCTTAGAAAAGGAATAAATTCAACTGTTCTCCTTCCTACTATGGGCAACTAGTAGAGCAGCCAGGTTTCTTTAACCTTGTTTGGTGACCAGTCTAGGAGAAGAGAAACTCTAAATTCTAACCAGCTTTACTCAGTTTAATACTTGCCAATGCTATATAATGATTTTACGAAAAAAATTTACATAACATTTTGAGTTTCGGGAAAATTATGAATCTGTTTGATAAAAGGGGACCAAGTAGACTTTATTTTTCTTTTCCCGTAATTTTTCACTTTGTGTTGCAATAACCAAATGTAGCTTGATGGTTTGGTGCTTAAAGTAGATTCCGGCTGGGAAGTCCCCACCATCAACATCTCTGTTAGCTAAGATTTTTAATTTAAATTTAAATGGCTTAAATAACCTGTAAAAATGTTGCAATCAGTTGTTTAGCATTCTTAAAGACTTAAATAACATTTATGCTTCACCAATTTACTAGTTAAGAACCCTAGGTTCGAATGTTTGTGTCAACGTGTACGATATTCTCCCAATTTTTACTATGATTTCAAGTTCACATGAAAATATATCTGCATATATGAGAGCCATTCAATAAATAAGGTGAGTCGAACCTTTTTCTAGAAATCAATAGCCAGGACACCGTGAGTATGACCTCTTTTACTGCCCGTGGCGCCCGGATCGTTATCTTTACTGGTGAGTCAGTTTGTTTCCAATCAATGAACTGTCTTTTTGAGACAGGTTCGTAGTGGCTAACTTGTGTTCAGTCAATTTGTAAAACTTTTCTTGCTCTGCACATATCTCACATTCTTCAGTAAATTTCACATAATTTACACCAGTAA